>BSBM01000619.1:10235000-10740000 GCA_027924585.1 Larix kaempferi | reverse complement strand
ATCACTCAACTCTAGAATACATATCTTGATTCAACATTGTGGGTGAAAGTACTGTTTTTATTGAGCTCTAACCTACCTCATTGAACTCATTTGTTGTTTGGTTTCACCTTTCACTTTTAGAATCAATTGTTTAACTTTGGATGAATTATTGTTGGCATGGCTTATGCCCCTTTTGCTTGACACGTTAATGGTTTGAGATCACCCTTTTCTCTGTATTGTGGTTTGATTTTTTTCAATTCAAAGTAGTTCACATTCATGGTGTACTTAGCTTTCCTTTTATCTCTATATGTAAGCTCATTGTGAGTACACAAAGAGGCTAAACCTCAAGTTCCTCTTGGCACACTTTGTTGTGCCATATATTTCCATTTTGAGTTTCATTTTGCATTGTTCATGGTTGAGGAGGTGACACACTAGACTTGTGCATGATCAATCTTTGAATCTGATGGATCCTGCATCTAAGCAATACCATCCAAGCTACTACAAACAAAGTGTTGTGACCAAGGTATTCTCTAAATGTTGAACTCAACCTTGAATGGATTTTCTTCCTTGCATTGCTTGTGTGATAATAGTTTGTAGTGGTTGTATGGTGATGAACTTCGTGCATTTTTATTCCCTTTTACACTTTCATTTTCACATTTATTTTCCTCTTCAATTTGTGTTCAAAGGACCCTATTCTTAGGGTTATACCCTTGAATTGTTGGATTGTGTTAGAAGCTAATGCAAAAACCAAAGAAGCTTAACTCGCATATCGATCATATATTTAAGTAAGGTAACAATACATATGGTAATACCCTTTGGGTGCTATTGTGATTTAACCTTGGTGTATTGAAGTAAACAAACAAAGGTCAAACCCTTTCCACCTTAGTGTGGAATTATATGTAAAGTGGATCGAACCAGTCTTACCTAGTGTACCCACTGTAATATGTATGCAACTCAAATGTGTTTTCCTCTCATTTCGACTTCCTCTTTTCCAATACACATTAGAATGATATTTTGAGTTTAGAGGAGAAGAGGAGCATGCGAGGAGCATAGGAGAACGAGAGGAGAAAAGGACACGAGGAGCAGAGGAGTAGTAGAAGCACATAGTAGACAAGAGGATCGGAGGAGAATTAGACGCGAGGAAGATGTGGGTTGGTTTGGCTCTTGTTGGAGGCGTTTATTAGGGCAAGGTCTCTATTGCTCGACTTGTTTATTTTAATTGATAGGACCCTGGCTGAATCGAGGTGAGGGAGAGCACTGAAACTAGAGGAGCGACCAGTTGGTTCACCAAACCCCAACCCAATCTCACACAATATCCCTCCTGTTCCGACGAAGGGATATCCCATCTATTTATAACGTTATAATTGCGCTTTCATCCCTTGTAGTGTTTTTCGGGTTTGAAATATGAAATTCATCTTTGTAAATCAAAATTCTAAATTATATCGATTTACTTTTGTAGGATACTTTCGCGGACCAGAGAGCTCACGATGCCGCAGGGAGTAGAGTGGTCATGGATAACATAGAGAGAGGATCAAAGACCCTGGAGTAGATGCACGGTGCTGTGAGGAACAAAGGATACTGACAGAGAAAAAAAAGGGCCAAAATGTATTCGGTAAGACTTTAATATCCTCCTACTATAACTCAATCCCTCCCAGTTTCATCCATTGGGAAAAATCGGTCAACAACAATAAAGTGTTGAACCAAAAATCTCGGTTTTTATCCTATGAATCCAATGCATTTTAAACAATTTCGTAGGTGATTTAATCACTCAGTTTATCCTCACCCTAGTCACACCAATATTACCCACATACATAGACTCATATATATAGTCTATCCATCCTTTGCTACCACCAAAATAGTAGATGTTCAACCAACCAATGCCATATCCATCTAAATAAGTATAAGGAGGCCCAGTTAAACATCCCTTGACCAGCTATGATGCATCATTTATGTAATTCTTAAAGAAAACAATAGCATGTATAGGGAACTTGAGTCATTTCCCTTATTCCATCCATATGGATTAGCCTCACCACCCATGCCATAGGTGTAACAATCATGAAACACCATTGATGTAGCTCACATGCATCTATGGGAGAACAAGGGAAATCCGAGTTTAACTCCCTAATCCATAGAATATACATCCATAGATATAAAATAATCAGGTACAATTTTGGCTATTGAGGATGTAAAATACATAGAGGGTGTATATCAATAGCCATAGAACCCTTGCACATAGCATAGGTGCAGGGTAATTAAATGTATATGTAGACCACAAGTAGGTCATGGAACTTATGCACATAGAATCAAATTGGGTGTAGAATATATGCACACAATGGATGCCCTACAAAACCACTTTAATAATATACCCTCTACCATTAATCATGAAAGGAAATAAAACCTATAGAAATCTTACACACTCATTTCCATGGTGTTGCAAGAAGGAACACATAGGGCCACGTTTACTCTAAAGCCAAGCAACATAATGCCGGAAACTTTTGCATTCATTAATAAATCAGTAAGGAGTATAAGGCAATGCTATCATGCCATAGTAGTATGATGTTTCAATCATAAGAACAATAGGACAAAGGTGTAGGTGCAACACCCACTATGAATCCCCAACATGATATGAAACTTCCAGATAACCTTTACATTCATTACTAGCTCTCACTCTCTGTCTCCCATATAAAATAACACAAGCCTTGCAGGTGCCTCTATACTAATAAAGATAAATTGTAAATCACAATAATGGGCACTACCTTCCATCACTATAATTTATTGATAAAGGATACCTATCAGTAGTTTTAAATGGTAATATTAAATTCTTAAAGTTAAAGTTGACATTCTCCTTATCTTTCATTTTCTATCCTTTTACTTATTTTTTTAACATTACCATTAATTGTTTTAGGATGTTTGAGAGTGGTTCCAACCTCATCGAACTTCAAATGCCAAAAGTAGAATTTTTTTCCCAATCAAAATTCAACAGACTTAGTAGTTTTTAGGATTTCAGGATTGCAATGTTTCCACTGGATTCTATCATGTATGAGGGTATGGGACTGACATTCAATGTTTCTGGTTCCCTCTCCCCACTTTCGCTCACCGCTCCCAACAACATAGGTTCCAATTCACAAAAATGTTGAATTTTTTCCTTTATAGATGAATAACCATAGAGGTGTTGATGAAATCTATAACAAATGTCATAATAAGGAGAATAATTTAGTGTGTAAGTTTTTACCTGCATACATATGCCCTACCTCATCCACTAATATTGTCTCATAATCCTCATGTGGGAGATGTCTAGTTGAGGGCGTTATATTCTTGGGTACAAAATGAGGAGAGCGGATCCATAAAAGCCTAAAGATACAAATAAAAGGAACTCAACGTGAGATTATGGGTGAGGGTTGAAACTACTAAGCTTAGAGATGTATCCATTAACTATGTTAATGGTTTAGATATGGAGGTGATCCCAATTCATTATTATTTTCCAAAGGATTGTAGTAGTTTTCACATGGATGTTGAAATAAATACAAAATAAAGATGTACAAAAACCCTTCTGTCCCAAATATAATTGAAAACCCTCCATCCTATCACAATTGAAAACCTTATATCCTAACATACTCCAATGGTACTAACTTGAATGTACAAATTTGTTGATGCCACTTTTATAATTTGATTCCCCTTCATATAAAAATTGAAAACATTGAACCAAAGTATCTCACCAACTGGGAGGTCATTGAAGGATGGAGTAGTTTGATTCCACTTGTTGTTGGTGAAATTGAAGGTTTTGAATGGTTTATCAAACACTTGTTTCACACAGCTCCTAAGGCATGTAAAGTTGACTATTTTCCTCTATTTTTAGTGTTAATTAATTCGTAAATTAGGGATATGCAATATGTATGACGTATATTGTTTACATTTCATTTTTTTGTCAATGTTGCAGATTGTTGGGTCAATTTCTATTACCACCATCAAATAATTTACCACGTACATGTCAAGAGGTATTCCTGACTATGAAAGAAATTGGAATGGATTATTAAGCTATTGATGCTTGTCCTAATGATCATATTATATATTATGGACACTATACGTCAAAAAACAAATGCCCACAATGTGAAATTAGTAGATATCAAACTGATCAAGTAAAAAAAGAGGTCCCTCACAAAGTTATTCGTTATATTCCCATAATTCCATGTTTCCAACGACTATTTAGGTGCCAAAGTATATCACATTTTATGGATTACCATGTGAAGCATGGAAGTGAAGATGGTGTTCTTCGAATTCCTAGAGACGATTCTGCATTGAAGAACATGGAAAAAATGGCCAATTTTTAAAGATGAACCTCATAATGTTAGAGTTTCATTGGCAGCTGATGGTTTCAATCCTTTTGGTGAGATTCATTCCACTTACTCAGTGTGGCCTGTTTTCATCATAAACAATAACCTACCTCCTTGGATGACAATTAAGAGAGAACAAACAATGTTGGCAATGATTATTCCAAGTATGTTTTTTAAAGTAATTATATTATTTCATTAATTTATTTGCTTAATTGTTGCATGAGAACAGCTTTTATATATTGGGACACATAACTAAATAGAAATATTGTATGTTGAATGATCAATTAGGTAAGTACCAAGTTAAAGCTATGAATGTATATATTGAGCCTCTTATCGATGGGCTATTGAAGTTATGGGATGAAATCACTATGTGTGACATCTCCATACCAATAGGGCAGAAACAATTTCAGTTGCATGGAATTCTTGCATGGACAATTCATGATGCTCCTAGGTTAACACATTTTTGTTGTATGTAACTTTATGTTGCACGTCGTTAAAATTATATGTTTTTAAGGTAAAAAAATGCATTTTTTAAAAATTAATAATCTTTTGATGCTATAACATTAATACATATATCTTGCAGGTCTTCAAACAAAGGGAAAATTTGCATGTCCAGTATGTGGTCTTAGGTTAAATTCTCATCATTCAAGAAGTTTAGCAAATGAGGTGTTCAATGAGTACAGGAATGAAGAATTATCCCACGAGGAATAAAGAGTTATCCCATACAATCCGTTGGGTTTCCTTAATACGAGCACCTACAAATAGCTTATTTGTTCAATACAATGCATATCGGGAAGAATGTAACAAAAATGATATGGCGTATATTAGATGGAAGGTATGACAAAGATAAAATTGGAAAATTTTGTAGTGACATTGCAGAAGCCAATCACGCATTGAAAAGTGTAATTATTTCCAATGCCGGATATGGGGACCGAAATATTAGTCTTCCATGGTTATTGACAAAGCAACAAAGCAATGCTATAAAAGAGGTCATTCAGAAAATAAGGTTTATGACAGGGTTTTCGTCGAACATACAAAATATCTTAACCAAGAAAGGTGATTTTGGCGGTGTTAAAACTCATGACTATCATACATTCATTAAGGTAATTATTTACTTATATAATTTCCATTAAGTACATGTTTTTAGTAATTGTTCTCTCCTATTTGAAAAAATTAGATAATGATTTTCTTTTTGCTACAGTACATTCTACCTCTATCTCTCCCATATATCTTTGACGACAACATAAAACAAGTTATATATGATCTTGGTAAATACATGAAGTAAGTAACAATTTATATGCATGAAAATGTTTGTTTTCTTTGTTGCATTGCTTATTGAAATATTGTGTTTTACAACTTGGAACTTTATTATATATGCCTCAATCTTGTTGATCATTGTTATTTTCTTGCATATTTTGTAGGTGGATTTCATATAAATAAATCCATAAAGAATATATTAGGTATTGGAAGAGAGAAATTCATCGTCTAATGTGTGAAATGCAGAAGTATTTACCTCTAGCATTTTTCAATGCACAAGAACACTATCTTATACACCAAGTTGAGGAGATTGAATTGTGTGGACCTATAAACTCAAGGTCAATGTGGATGGTGGAAAGGCATTTGAAGTTACTGAAGGATTTTTTAGATAAAGAGCATGTCATGAGGTTTCTATGGTGTAGGGCTATATGCTATATCAATCCATGGTGTACATTAGTCAGTATCTTCCAAATTTAGAAAAAAATATCAATCTACCTCGCATTTGGCATGTCAAATCCATCGACACATTTGAAGGGGAGGTCCTATTGGGGAAAGGTAGAATGAGGAAAGAAAAAGGTAATTGAATGGTGTATATTTAATTTATTATACAATTAATTTATAAATTTATGTAATTTTTATTATTCCATTAGTATTTTAAGGTAAACTTAATTGACTTTAATGATAGCTAATTTACAATTCTTAATTGTTATTTTTTCATATAGTTGGTTGCATGTGAAATGCAATAAATTTATACATTGCAACAATCTTGATTGGATGGAGGAATGGATTGAACGATGTACATAATACTATGGTACGCTATCATGGGAATGGGTTAGTAAAATGATTAAATCAGTCCATCGTTATCGAGAAGAATATCCCAGAGAACTTACAAAAAGGGAAATTTATTTAGTATGTGGTTTAAAAGATAAAAAAGAAAGTATATTTACCCTGATCCTCATCCTCCTCCTCATCATCATCCTCATCATCATCATCATCCTCGTCATCACCATCATTCTCATCATTATCATTGTCGATGTTGTCCTCATCGCCATCATCATCATCTGCATCATCATCATCATCGTCATTGTCATCATCATTACCGTCATCATCATCATCCTCATCCTCATCCTCATCCTCATCATCATCGTCTCTGTTGTCATCCATCATCATCTTCATCATCATCATCATCATCATCATCATCACCATCATCATCATCACCATCATCATCCTCATCATTGTCTTCATCATCATTGTTCTCATCATCACCATCATCATCATCATAATCATCATCATCATCATCATCCTCATCCTCATCATCATCCTCGTCGTCATTTCTATCATCGTCATCATCATCACCATCATCATCATCATCATCATCGTCATCATCATCATCATCATCACCACCATCATCATCATCATCATCATCATCATCATCATCCTTATCCTCAAACTCAGCCTCATCACCATCATCATCATCATCATCCTTGTCATTGTCATCATCGTCATTGGCATCATCATCAGCATCATCATCGACATCATCATCATCATCATCGTCATCATCATCTTCGTCATCATCATCATCGTCATCATCATCGTTGTCACCATCATCTTCATTATCATCATCATCATCATCATCATCCACATATTCATCATGATCTTCATCATCATCATCATTGTGAGTGATCCTTTCAACGATAGTGATTCTAAACTAGATGATGATACAGATGTTGAGTCAGATGATGAATAATATCAATGACATTGTAGCATAATGTATTATGTTTAAATTATTTAGTTTTGTCATTTTTTATTTAGTATGTTACATAATCATCATCATCAACATCCTCATCCTAATCCTCATCATCATCATCGTCATAATCATTGTTGTCATCATCATCATCATCTTCATCATCGTCATCATCATCTTCATCATCGTCATCATCATTGTCATCATCATCGTCATCCTCATCCTCATCCTCATCCTCATCATCCTCCTCGTCATCCTCATCCTCATCCTCATCCTTGTAATCATCATCATCATCATCTTCTTCATCGTCGTTGTCGTCGTCGTCATCTTTGTCTTCGTTGTCATCTCCATCACTATCATCATCCTCATCCTCATCATCATAATCGTCACCATTGTCATCATCTTCATCATAGTCATCATCATCATCGTCACCATCATCATCATCATCATCATCATCATCATTTAATTCTTCATCACCATCATCATCATCATCATCATCATCATCATCATCCTCATCCTCATCACCCTCATCATCATCCTCATCTTCATCCTCCTCATCATCATCATTCTCATCCTCACCATCATCCTCATCACCATCATCGTTATCATCATCGTCGTCGTCATTGTTGTCTTCATCGTCATCATCATCATAGTCGTTGTCGTTGTCTTCGTCATCCACACCACCACCACCTCCATCATCATCATCGTTATCATCATCCTCATCCTCATCCTCATCATCATCGTCGTTGTTATTGTCATCATCATCATCATCATCATCATCATCACCATCATCATCGTCATCGTAATGATCATTCTCATCATCATTGTCGTCATCGTCACCATCATCATCATCATCATCATCCTCATCCTCATCATCATCATCGTCTCCATTGTCATCATCGTCGTCATCATCATCATCATCATCATCATAATCATTATCATCATCATCATCACCATCACCATCATCATCATCATCTTCATCGTCATCATCATCATCATCCTCATCCTCAAACTCATCCTCATCACCATCGTCATCATCATCATCATCATCATCATCATCATCGTCATCTCTATCATTATCATCATCATCTTCATCATGATCTTCATCATCATCATCATCATCATCATGAGCGATCCTTTGAACGATAGTGAATCTGATCTAGATGATGATACAGATGTTGAGTTAGATGAAGAATAATGTCAATGACATTGGAGCATAATGTATTATGTTTAAATTATTTAGTTTTGTCATTTTTTATTTAGTGTGTTATATAATCATCATCATCAACATACTCATCCTCATCCTCATCATCATGATCATCGTCGTTGTTGTTGTCATCGTCATCTTCGTCATTATCATCATCATCGTCATCGTCATCATCATCATCATCATCATCATCATCATCATCATCGTCGTCATCGTCATCTATTAGAGAGATTTTGAGGTCAAAAAATGGCCTCCTAAGAGATGTACTAAAAAAGTATGAGATATATTGAAATATTATCAGTTAGGGGTTTTATGGGGTAGGTATATATGACAAGTCACCTCCTACACTATTTTCTATGTACAATATAAATAACCATGGTTGAGTTACTTTTCAAAATTCAGTAGAAATAAAATTAATAAAATAACTCTACATTGATGTGACTAAGATTCATTGTAAATTCCCAAAAAATGATTGTCCTTTAGCATTTATTTGTCTTGAACTTGCAAATGAAATTAAATAATTAAAAACATTTTTTAAGAGCTGTTTTTTTAATTTATGTTCACTTTTTATATTTAGTACTTTTCTCACCAATTTAATATAATGTGATTTAATTGAAAATTTATTTACATGTAAAATGTTAATAATATTATTATAATCCACATTGCATTATTGTTATTATTCTTTATTCATTAAATCTATATTAATATACCTTTTTCATATTAATATCATTCATGAATTCAATTTATTTTAAAAGTACAAAGATATATATATATATATATATATATATATATATATATGCTTATAAATTAGTTTAACATTATAATATTAAATAAAATGGAGTAAATACATAATTAAAAATTAAAAATATGAAAATGATAAAAATATTATTTTATGAAAAAATGTGAAAGGAATATATATATATAATAATAATAATAAATTAGTTTGGAATTATGATAATAAATAGAATGGAGTGAATATATAATTTAAAATTAAAAGCATGAAAATGTCAATAAATTATGAATTATGAGTACTTTACTTGAAAATGACAATAATATTATTTTATGAGAAAGTGTGAAAGGGAAAAAAGTGTGAAAAGACATTCATTATGAGTACTTTACTTGAAAATGTCAATAATATTATTTTATGAAAAAATGTTAAAGGACTTTCATTATGAGTACATTACTTTATGACTTAAAAGTACATATACCACTACCTTGGTTAACTATGGGTTTTCATCCACCATAGAAAATTTGAAAAATAAGCATTCTTAACTCATACAATGCCACTTCAACCATGGGGGATGATAACATCTACTAGAATGTGATTGGTTGATTTTTATAGTACATTTTCTTTGTTTTGAGGCCCATTTTTTACCTCAAAATTTCTCTAATGATCATCATCATCATCCTCATCTTCAACCTAATCCTCATCACCATCGTCGTCATCATCATCATCATCATCATCCTCATCCTCAACCTCATCCTCATCACCATCGTCATCATCAACATCATTATCATCATCAACATCATCATCATCGTCATTGTTGTTATCATCATCATCATCATCATCATCTTCGTCATCATCGTCATATTCAACATCATCGTCATCATCTTCATGAGCTTGACACTACAAATTCCTGGTGGATGCTATGGAATAATGAATGTAAAATAAATATCGATGGTATGATTTTATTTGGAAGTTTCATTTGATGCCCATGCTTTTTTTTTCAATTTCAAACAACCGTCAACACTAAATATGGCGCAATAGATCACCATATTTAGCATCGATGTAACGGCGTCGTAGTTTAAGTTAGTTGGGATGCATTAGTTGGTGCTAATAACACGACTAATGCATTGTGTTTCCTATAGAATCATATTGAAGTTTAATTTAAGCATTATGTTCAAGTTTGGTGGCAAGTGGTTGTTTTTCGAATTGGTCCTAGGTGATTTAAACTAAGTTTGTGACCCCCATGATTTTAAATTTTGTTGATTGAAATTTTGAGCTGGGTAAATTGTTGGGTGGAGTGGACAACTTGATTGTTAATTAACCTTGGGTTTTTTTTTTGCAAACAAATGGGTAAATACAAACCAATTGTACATGGAGTACATGGGATCTTCAATTCCAATCCATGTACCTCCTATGCATGCATCATATCACTCAACTCTAGAATACATATCTTGATTCAACATTGGGCGTGAAAGTAGTGTTTTTATTGAGCTCTAACCTACCTCATTTAACTCCTTTATTATTTGGTTTCACCTTTCACTTTTAGAATCAATTGTTTAAATTTGGATGAATTGTTGTTGGCATGGATTATGCCCTTTGTGCTTGACGCGTTAATGGTTTGAGATCACCCTTTTCTCTGTGTTGTGGCTTTATTTTTTTCAATTCAAAGTAGTTCACATTCATGGTGTACTTATCTTTCACGAAGAGGCTAAACCTCAAGTTCCTCTTGGCACACTTTGTTGTTCCATAGATTTCCATTTTGAGTTTGATTTTGCATTGTTCATGGTTGAGGAGGTGACACACTAGACTTGTGCATGATCAATCTTTGAATTTGATGGATCCTGCATCTAAGCAATACACTCCAAGCTACTACAAACAAAGTATTGCGACCAAGCTATTCTGTAAATATGGAACTCAACCTTGAATGGATTTTCTTCTTTCCATTGATTGTGTGGTAATAGTTTGTAGTGGTTGTATTGTGATGACCTCCATGCATTTTTATTCCCTTTTACACTTTCATTTTCACATTTATTTTCCTCTTCAAGTTGTTCAAAGGACCATATTCTTAGGGTTGAACCCTTGAATTGTTTTATTGTGTTAGAAGCTAATGCAAAAACTAAACAAGCTTAACTCCTTGCATATCGATCTTATATTTAAGTAAGGTAATAATAAATATGGTAATACCCTTTGGGTGCTATTGTGATTTAAACCTTGTTCTATTGAAGTAAACAAACAAAGGTCAAACCCTTGCCACCTCGGTGTGGAATTATATGTGAAGTGGATCGAACCATTATTACCTAGTGTACCCACTGTAATATGTATGCAACTCAAATGTATTTTCCTCTAATTTAGACTTCCTCTTTGTCCAATACTCATTACATTGATATTTTGAGTTTAGAGGAGCATAGGAGCAGTAGAAGCACATAGTATACATGAAGATCAGAGGAGCAGTAGACGCGAGGAAGTTGTGGGTTGGTCTGGCTCTTGCTGGAGGCGTCTATTAGGAAAAGGTCTCTACTGCTTGACTTATTTATTTGAATTGATAGGAACCTTGCTGAATTGGGGCTAGGAAGAGAAATGAAACCAGAGGAGCAACCAACTAGTTCACCAAACCCCAACCTAGCGTTACACAATCTCCCTCCTATTCCGATGAAGGGATCTCCCATCTATTTATAACGTTATAACTGTGTTTTCATCCCTTTTAGTGTTTTTCGGGTTTGAAAAATGAAATTCATTTTTGTAAATTAAAATTCTAAATTATAACCATTCAAATTTGTAGGATACTTTCACAGACCAGAGAGATCATGCTGCTGCAAGGTGTGTAGTGGTCATGGATAACATAGAGAGAGGATAAAAGACCCTAGAGTAGGCGCACGGTGCCACGAGGAACAAAGGAGACTGACAGAGACAAAAAAGGGCCAAAATGTCTTCGGTAAGTCTTTAATATCCTCCTACCATAACTCAATCCCTCTCATTTCCATCCATTGGGAAAAATTGGTCAACAACAATAAAGTGTTGAACCAAAAATATAGGTTTTTATCCTATGAGTCCAATGCATTTTAAACAATTTCGTTGGTGATTTAGTCAATCATTTTAGCCTCACCCTAGTCACACCAATATTACCCACATACATAGACTCATATATATAGTCTTTGCAGCCTTTTCTACCACCAAAATAGTATATGTTCAACCAACCAATGTCTTCTTGATGTAGGAGCATCGGGGCCTAGGTAGAACAGTCGAAGTTGATCAACGTAAGGAGTTGACCAGGGGGATTGCCGACGACCACTGGTGTAAAAGGAAGATTGGTTTTTGAAGTCAATAAGTCAAGCAGAAGCTGTCAAGGTACGCTGATAGGAGGAGAAGGTTGAGAGTCAACATGTTCAAGTTCAACAGACGACAGACTTATAGTGAAGAGGTCAAGTGTCGATAGGTTGTCGAACAACGAAATCAACAGGTTTGAGGCGGAAGCCAAGCGTGTAGGAATGGGTGGACTGGCAAAGCTGAAGACGTGAAAGGAAGTCGATGGGAAAGTTGAAGGAAGACAAAAGACAGTATGGTCGAGGTCAGTGATGGGATCAACAACTTTCAGGAATTCAGAAGGACACGCAGAAAGTCAAGTAGTATACTTGGTAGTTGTCCGGGGTTGCTAAAGAAGTTATGAGCAGTTAAGAAGGTGGTTGGAGACATGCCAGATGTCACCATAGGTGGAGGTTGTGTAGCACAGCCAAGGGTGCTGAGAACTGCAGGTCTGTAGGATCAGGAGGATTCGATAGATAGAAGAAGCATGTCTCGGGAAGGGCAGGAGCAGATAGAAGAACATTGCGAGGCACAGAATATCAGGGGGACTTGGATCATTCACTCGGGAGTTGATATGTAGATTGGAGAAAACAACCACACATCAACCAAGTGCACAAGAGATCGGAGCCATAGCTCAGAGTTCCCCAGTGAACCAGGAGAGGGTGAAGATCAATGCACAGAGAGAGCACACAATTACTTCTGTATATTGTAATAGGATGCGGCCGACATAGTTTAGTTTTTTTACATTCCTTGCATTTCACAATTGTAACCATAATTGGATTGAAGTAATAGAAGCCAGCTTCTGGAATGTTGTTTACATCCAATTCATGTGAATGCATGTGTGTTGTGTGTTATAGTTAAGCAAGAAGGTCTGACTGAACCACCTTGCATCAGTTGGTATCAGAGCCCGGAAGTGAGTTTGGTTGAAGTAGCTGTACGAACCTAACTTGCATCAGTTGGTATCGAAAACTGGAAGTGGAATCCAGTGTCGAGTGTGTTAACATCTCTAGGTGCGGTTGGGTAGATTTGTACACAACTTGCGAAATTCTTGTTGCAATTAGATGAGTGGGAGTTTCAACTGAGGTTGAGAATGGCTCACAGGGGCGTTAATGTTTGAGGAGTTGGACAGAGGGCGCATGGCACTGTAGTCACAGTTGATCATGATATGTTCGATGAGTGCATGCAAACAATGCGAAGTTTGACTAGTGAAGTCGCAGTGATCAACGGAATCCAAAGGTGTGGATGCTTTCCTGATGCGTTAGACCATAGCGACAAGGAGGTTGAAGAAGTGGAAGCACGGGAGGCCATAGGAGAAGAACTAGAGGATAAATTCATCAAGATTCTGATGAAGATGAGAGGTCGGACAAAGATATATGTGCGTACCTACTTAGGAAGTTCTGATCGAGAAGACTTGATCGACTGGTTCAAAGAAATGGAAAAATAATTCCACATAGAGCAGATCGAGGATCCTGGATGGGTTAAGACTACATGTCTGAGGTTGAAAGGTCATGCCTCATTACGGTGGGACAATGTGCAGGATGACAGATTCAAGAAAGGAAAGGAGAAAATCAAGTCTTGGGACAAGATGGTTGCCGAGCTGAAAGGGAAGTTCTTTGCAGGTGACTATGTGATTTCCTTGTTCCGAAATTTAAATAACTTTCAACAAAAAGAGATGACCATGAAGGAATACATAAAATATTTCTACAGATTGTCAATAAGTTCATGGTAGACTGATGAAGGCGAAGAAGCTATCGCGAGATATGTGAATGGATTGAAGTATTCCATACAGGACGAGTTGAGCCTGTCAAGGTTCAAAGAGGTCAATGAAGCCTATCAGTTAGCCCTGAAGGAAGAAGAGAAATTGTTAAGGAAATTCGCATCACCCAGAGGTAGGATGATTAGTCGAGGTGTGAAGAATGTTTCTGCGAAAGGATAAAGTAGCAGAACTAGAAGAGAAGCTGTTGAAGACAACCAACATGTGGAAGGGACATCGACTAGGGAGAAAACGCAAGAAAAATGACGCGATGGTCGAGAGTCACGTGGTTGAGGTGTGTATGGTCGAAGTGGTCCATCCGAGTGAAAAGGAGCTGACAGACTAGCCATGGTTTGTTACAAGTGTCGAGGAGTCGGACATAAGGAATATGAATGCCCAGAGAATCTACATGTTGCAGAGGAGTCGAAACCCAGACGTCGAAGAGATGAGCAATTCGACGAGAGGATGGAGTTGAAATCCGACAATAGTGAGGATGGTAAAATAAAAGGTCGAGGCATGACGACCAGGAGGACGTTTATTCAGGACGACCGATGTGACGAGAAAGAGCCTGCATAGCGAAAGGATATCTTTCGGACCATAGTGTGGATCGGCGAGTGGTATTGCAATACCATAGTTGATAGTGGTAGTACATAGAATATTGTGTCGATAGAAGTCATCGAAAAATCAGGTTTGAGATGTCGAGAACACCCAAATCCATACAAGATATCGTGGTTGTAGAAAGGACACCATGTGAAGGTGACTAGACAGTACCTGATTAACTTCAAGGTCGGGAACCTTGAAGACAATGTACTGTGTGACGTAATCCCAATGGACGCATGTCATCTGTTGCTAGGGAGACCATGGAAATATGATTGGAAGATGATCTATGATGGTCGAGCCAACACAGTCACAATGTGGAAAAATGGCACGTGGAGGACTCTGAAGCCGAAGTAGGAGGATCGAGCCGACTGCAAATAGGGTGAGAGAATCTTTTGGGAGAAGCAGGTGCTGATGTGTTCAACCAAGGAATTCCTCACAGAGGAGGAAAAGCAGTCGAGATGTTTCTCCATCATTCTAAAAAGGACCATGTGTCAATAGGTATAAAATGGAGATAATTCTGGTCGAAGTTGAAAAGATGCTCGACGAGTTCAGGAGCATAGTAGTCGACGAAGCACCAATGGGATTTCCATCAATGAGAAGCATATCCCATCATATCGAATTGATTCCAGGGTCGAGTTTGCCAAAAAATGCACCGCATAGAATGACTCCAGAAGAGGGCCAGGAACTCAATCGACAGGTCTAGGAGTTATTGGACAGAGGATTGATTAGGGAGAGTTTGAGTCCGTGCACGGTACCATCAGTATTAGCACCAAAGAAAGGTGGAGAATGGAGGATGTGTACAGAATCCAGAGCCATCAACAATATCATGATCAAGTACTGGTTTCCATTGTCGAGGATGGAGGACATGATGTATTGTTTGAGTGGAGCAAAGTACTTCAAGAAGATCTACCAGAAGAGCGGTTATCACCAAATTCGGGTTAGAGAAGGAGATGAATGGAATACAACATTCAAGATGAAGGAAGGGCTATATGAGTGGTTAGTCATGCCATTCGGATTGACTAATGCACCCAGTACATTCATGCGATTGATGAATGAGGTGCTGAAGCCATTCTTGGGTAATTTCGCCGTAGTGTACCTAGACGACATCTTGATATTTAGTCAAACCAAGACAGAACACTTGGGGCACATTCAACAAGTATTTCAGAAGTTATAGGAAGAGAAGTTAATGGTGAACTTGCAAAAGTGTTTCTTCCTGAAGGAAGAATTGGTATACTTGGGATTCGTAATCTCGAGTAAAGGGTTAGTGATGGACCCAGAGAAGGTGAAGGAAATATTGGATTGGCTAGAATCAACAAGTGCGACTGGAGTAAGAAGTTTCCATGTACTTTCCCGTTTCTACAGGAATTTCATCCTAGGATTCAGTCAGATATGTGCACCTTTGAAAGAGTGCATGGGAAAAGGAGAGTTCAAGTGGACGGAATTTTCCCAGCAAGCTTTCGACAAGTTGAAGGAAAAGGTCACTGAGATCCCAATGTTAGTGCTCCCATATTTCGACAAAGTTTTCCAAGTTGATTGCGACACTAGTGGAATGGCAAGTGGAGCAGTGTTGAGCTAGGAGGGCTGACCAATTGCGTTCTTCAGAGAGAAGTTGGATGATGTGAAGCAGAAATATTCGATCTATGAATAGGAATTATATGTTATGGTCCAAGCATTGAAGAAGTGGAGGAATTATTTTTTTCCCAAGGAGTTTTTGTTGTACACATATCACCAAGCACTAAGATATTTGAACACTCAGTCTAGGTTGAATTAGTGGCACATGAAGTGGGTCGAATTCCTGCAGGGATATACCTTCATGTTGCGACATAAGTCGGGCAAGTCGAATAAGGTTGCCGACGCGCTGAGTCAAAGAGTTGCATTGTTTAACACGATGAAAGTTCAAGAAATAGGAATAGAGTCGGTGAAGACAGAGTATGTGACCGATGAGGATTTTGCAAAAGCATGGAAGGCGAGTAGCGAACCATGGAGTGTAAAAAGGAATGCATACTTGGATTATTTCATCCAAGAGGGACACCTATTCAAGGGACAACAATTGTGTATTCCTAAAGGATCTGTAAGAGAGAAACTAATCCGCAAACTATACAGGGATGAATTAGCAGGTGATTTTGGCATCGACAAGACCAAGGCATTGGTTGAAGAAAAGTATTATTGTTCAGGAATGATGACAGATTTCGGGAAGTGGGTACGATAGTGTCAATTTTTCCAGTTAGAAAAAGGAAAAAGTCAGAGCATGGGGTTGTATACACCATTACCAGTACCGAATACCCCATGGGAGCACCTGAGCATGTATTTTGTGCTAGCATTGCTGAAGAAGCAGAAAGGTAACGACTCAATCTTTGTTGTAGTCGTCAAATTTTTGAAGATGGAACACTTTATTCCATGTCGGAAGACAAGTGACGCCACAAGCATTGTTGTATTATTATTCAAGGACATAGTTAGATTGCATGGGTTGCCGAAGAGTATAACGTCGGATAGGGATACCAAGTTTATGGGTCATTTTTGGAGAACCCTATGGAAGAAACTGGACACGAGGTTGTAGTTTAGCTCAGCATATCATCCTCATACAGATGTACAGACCGAGGTGGTGAACAAAATTTTGGGAAACCTTTTGAGGTGTTTGACGACCGACGGACCCAAGTAGTGGGAGAATGTGTTGGCACAAGCAGAGTTTGCATACAACAATTTTGCGAATCAGTCAATAGGTTTTATCCCATTCCATATTGTTCAAGGATGAAGCCCACATGGAGTGGTATATTTGGTCGAGATGCCAAAACAAATCAAGAAAAGCACAAATGCAGAATCATTCACAGAGCATATGAAATAGGTGCATGAAGATGTGCAAAAGAGCATTGAGAAGAGCAACGCAGAATACAAGTTGAGAGCCGATAGGAAGAAGAGGCTACAATCATTTAACGAAGGAGACTTAGTCTATGCACATTTCCAGAAGGAGAGATTTCCTTATAACAAGTTGAAGCTGAAGAAGATTGGACCATGTAAGATCTTGAAGAATATTTCAGACAACGCTTATGTGTTAGAGCTTCCAAAAGACTTGAGCATTTCACCAACGTTCAATGTCTCGGATATGTACAAGTTTAAAGAAGGATCAAGTAGTGGAAGCATGGAAGTGTCGAACATCGACTAGATAGTGCAGATTCCAGATCGACACAAAGAGCAAATAGCATAAGTACGAGAGGAACGTGAAGTGGGGCATACGCGCAATTCACAAAAGAAGGAATACTTAGTGCAATGGAAAGATGATGAGTTTCAGGAGGCGACATGGGTTTCCGAAGAAGAGTTTAGGATACTGATAGAGTAGTCAAGTTCTTTTTAACCTGGGGAGTCTGATGCAGGAGCATTGGGGCCTAGGAAGAACAGTCGAAGTTGATCAACATGAGGAGTCAACCAGGGGGATTTTCGACGACCACTGGTGTGAAAGGAATATTGACTGTCGAAATCAATAATTTGAGCAGAATCTGTTGAGGTACATCAATAGGAGGAGAAGGTCGAGAGTCGACATGTTCAAGATTGACTGATGATAGAGTTTCAACGAAGAGGTCGAGTGTCGACAGGTTGTCGAATAGCGACATCGACAGGTTTGAGGTGGAAGCCAATCGTGGAGGAAGGGGAGGTCTGGAGAAGCTGAAGATGTGAAAGTAAGCTAAAGGGAAAGTCGAAGGAAGACGGAAGATAGTATGGTCGAGGTCAGTGATGGGACCGACAACTGTCAGTAAGTCAGAAGGATGTGTAGAAAGTCAAGCGGAGTACTTGGTACACGTTCGGGGTTGCTAAGGAAGTTATGAGAAGTTAAGAAGGTGGTTGGAGACATGCCATATGTCACCATAGGTGGATATTTTGTAGCACGACTAGGGGAGCTGACAACTGCAGGTCTGCAGGATCGGGAGGATTCGGTGGACAGAGGAAGCATGTCTCGGGAAGGGAAACTGTGGATAGAATACCAGTGCGAGGCACAAAAGATCAGGTGGACTTGGATTAGTCACTGGGGATTTGATCTGTAGAGTAGAGAAAATAATAACACATCAACCGAGTGCACAAGAGATCAGAGCATTAGCTTAGAGTTCCTTAGTGAACCGGGAAAGAGTGAAGATCGAAACATAGAGAGAACACATAGTTACTTCTGTATATTGTAATAGGTTGCGACCGACATAGTTTAGTTTTTTTAGATTGCTTGCATTTCGCAATTGTAACCGTAATTCGATTGAAGTAATAGAATCCATATTCTGGCATCCTGTTTACATCCAGTTCATGTGAAAGTGTGTGTGTCATGTGTTATAGTTAAGAAAGAAGGTCCGGCCGACCCGGCTTGTGTCACATCTCCATCTAAATAAGTATAAGGAGGCCCAGTTAAACATCCCTTGACCAAATACGATGCATCATTTATGTAATTCTTAAATAAAACACAAGCATGTATAGGGAACTTGGGGCATTTCCCTTATTCCATCCATATGGAGTAGCCTCACCACCCATGCCATAGGTGTAACAATCATGAAACACGATTGATGTAGATCACACGTATCTATGGGAGAACAAGGGAAATCCGAGTTTAACTCCCTAATCCATAGAATATACATCCATAGATAGAAAATAATCATTTACAATTTTGGCTATAGAGGATGTAAAATACATAGAGGGTGTATATCAATAGCCACAGAACCCATGCACAGAGCATAGGTGCAAGAGAATTAAATGTATATGTAGACCAAAAGTAGGCCATGGAACTCATGAACATAGAATCAAACTGGGTGTAGAAGATATGCACACAATGGATTCCCTTAAAACCACTTAAATAATATACCCTCTACCATTACTCATGATAGGAAATAGAACCTAAAAAAATATTACACACTCATCTCCATGGTGTCGCAGGAAGGCACACATAGGGACAAGTTTACTCTCAAGCCAAGCAAGATAACGCCAAAAACTTGTGCATTCATTGATAAATCAATAAGAAGTATAAGGAAATGCTATCATGCCATAGTAGTATGATGTGTCAATCATAAGAACAATAGGCCAAAGGTGTAGGTGCAACACCCACTATGAATACCCAACATGACATGAAAATTTCAGATAACCTTCACATCCATTACTAGCTACCATTCTCTGTCTCCCATATAAAATAACACAAGCCTTGCAGGTGAATCTGTACTGATAAAGATAAATTGTAAATCACAATAATGGGAACTACCTTCCATCACTATAATTTATTGATAAAGGATACCTATCAGTAGCTTTAAATGGTAATATTAAATTCTTAAAGTAAAAGTTGACATTCTCCTTATCTTTCATTTTCTATCCTTTTACTTAAATTTTTAACATGACCATTAATTGTTTCAGGATGTTTGAGAGTGGTTCCAACCTCATCAGACTTCAAATGCCAAAAGTAGAATTTTTATCCCAATCAAAATTCAACAAACTTAGCAGTTTTTAGGATTTCAGGATTGCGATGTTTCCACTGGATTCTATCATTTATGAGTGTATGGGATTGACATTCAATGTTTCTGCTTCCCGCTTCCCACATTCACTCCCCGCTCCCAACAACATAGGTTCCAATTCACAAAAATGTTGAATTTTTTCCTTTATAGATGAATAACCATAGAGGTGTTTATGAAATCTATAACAAATGTCATAATAAGGAGAATAATTTGGTGTGTAAGTTCTTACTTGCATACATATTCCCTACCTCATCCACTAATATGGTCTCCTAATCCTCATGTGGGAGATGTCTAGTTGAGGGCATTATATGCTTGGGTACAAAATGAGGAGAGTGGATCCATAAAATCCTAAAGATACAAACAAAAGTAACTCAACATCAGATTATGGGTGATGGTTGAAACTACTAAGCTTAGAGATGTATCCAGTAACTATGTTAATGTTTTAGATATTGAGGTGATCCCAATTCATAAGTATTTTCCAAAGGATTGTACATGGCTATTGAAAGTGAAGGTGGCTCCAACCACTAATTTTAACACAAAAATTGGAGAGCAAAACACGATTAACATAAATACAAAAGAAAGATGTACAAAAACCCTTATGTCCCAAATAGATTTGAAAACCCTCCATCCTATCACAATTGAAAACCTTATATCCTAACGTACTCCAATGGTACTAACTTGAAAGACAAATTTGTTAATACCACTTTTATAATTTGATTCTCCTTCATATAAAAATTGAAAACATTGAACCAAAGTATCTCACCAACTAGGAGGTTATTGAAGGATAGAGTATTTTGTACTCTTTTCAAATCCATATCATATAGTTTTGTAACCTTTTGACACTAAAATCTACAGAGGTAACCAATGATCCTTTTACCTTGAATAATGTGGGACCGTTAGTAGGCCAAAAAGTGTTTCCTTCTAAGATATTGGATCCAATTATTATTTGTTTTTTTTATGATCATTTTCTACCAAGCACCCAAAAAATTATCATCTTTCATTCCCTTCAATGACTCTAATAATACCTTAGGCATAAATCATTGTCTCATTCAACATTGGATCAGAGAGAGTTATAGAGTAGTTGTATTAACTTGTCACAAGCTTGATTGGACGGGATACAACAACACAAGTTGTAAAACAATTAAAATTTTGCATTTAGTTAATGAGGCTTGGTTGGATGGAAATGAGTACAACTCACCCAACCAATGAAACCAACTACAATTCATAGCTCATTTGCATAAAACAATAGGTATGTGATGAATCTAGGTGGATTTGAGGGGTTAATATGATAACTAGATGAAGGAGAGAATCTTCCTAGAGGAACTAAATCATGCCACATGTACACATATATCAAATATCATAAATTTAATAATTTGGTTTGTCCCATATCTATCATACAAGTTTGGATAATCTTTCTTTATAACATGCTTGCTAGAAACCATGAGCCATGAATGATGTTTTCGGTATTGAAAATTCAACTACAACATGTTGTCTCATTTTAATGATTGTAGGTACCACCAAATAGGTACTTGTCGGATATATATTCCTAAAGTGAGGAAGATAGACTAGAAGAGGTTGAAAGAGATATGTCTAATACAAGATCTAACAGGTCGAGATCAACTAGAGGTGAAAAGGTAAGGAGAAACTTCCGTAGATGCATGGAAAATTTTCTTTCTGAAGGAGGATCATGTGAATATGATAATGAGAGCATAGGTGACATTGAGTTGCCCCCGAGGTATAGACATATTTTCAAACGATGGCTACCCAAGGAGCTACCCCAAGTGGACACAGATTTCTTCCTCAATGGGAGGACTTATCGCATTGCTCCATCCTCTTTAGATGGATTGAGGATATTTTCCATGGATGGAATAAAGGTGGCATATGGCGTTGAAACTGAATTGATGGAGTATGTCGGACCATGCTACAAATACAATGACTGGTTGTTGTTGGTATGATATACGTGAAGTATGCCGACGTACAGAGTGGCAGCAAATTATTGTCAACTACTGGACAACAATCTGAACAAAGAAGCAACTATGTATATTGATGGAAGGCCAAAATCTTCAGTAAATATCGTAGGGTTCATAAATAGCACACAACCAGGGTCAACACATAAGCTACCCAATTGCATATTTGAGGGGCATGAAGGAAATCATGTATTAGTATGTGCAACAAAATCAATAGCCGCAGGTGAAGAGTTCTTGATCGATTATGGTTTGAATCAAATAGATGTGAGGGTTTCTATTATGGGGGTAATTTTCTTATACAACATTTAACTCAATCTTTGATCGATGACTTATTATTTTTCTCTTGCAACAAATTTATTTATATGTCATGCCTTTTATAATATACACATGGTTAATTATATGTCATTCTTTTCATTAATCACGTTTAAGAGACATTGTTAAATATGTAATTTTCATTTTTAATATGTCTTAATTCTTATATTGTGGCAAGGTGATCGTGGCCATATGACATAAGCTGACTGTGGAAAGTTACCAATGGTGATGCATGAGGTAAATGTTAGTTTAATAGTACCTAATAGCATCAATGTAATAGTAACCACAATTCATGATTATATTTTATCTATTAACATTTGCCCCTTTTTATGCTAATGAGCTCAATATTTCAATATGATATCATTCTTATTGTATTGTGGCAGGGGGGTGGTACTCAGAGCACACCTACAGCTTATGGACATGTAAACGTGACTGTCATATTAACAATAATGTTGTTTTACATTAATCACATTTGTTATACATGGTTCAATTTTTACTTATCGATATGAATATGTCTTGCTTATTATATTGTGGCAGGGTGACCGTGAGAAGTCACCAATGCTGTCACATCAGGTAAATGATAGCGTAATAGTACCTAAACATGATTATCGTACTTATTTTTGTTATTATATGCATTATATTTTTTTTACGTGATTTTTTGTAATAATAGAAATAAATTAACTACTTTTATTGATTGACGTTCATAGAGCACACCACTTTAGGATGATGAGGTGGTAGTTGAGGAAGATAAATTTTATTCAACCAACCCAATGGAAACTGTGAGTAAGGATTTGAAAAAGTCCAATCAAGACCTTATTACACTGATTTTAATCAGACCCAGGTCTGAAGAAATCAAAGCAAAAATTGATGAACTGAGGCAAAAGATAGAACAATACGGGATAAGTGGCATCTTTGAAAGTTTTTACGAACTACATATATTCATTTATGTTATTTTAGTTCTCTTTTTTTGATATGATCTAATCAATTGAAGTTTTATTTCTGTAGGAATTTTTGGAGATAACACCTGTGCATCGAGAACAGGCTACAGAGGTCGGTATTGGTAGTAGCAATGGTTCAACAGATTGTCAATATACTGTACCAACGAGGCTATTTGCCTCTCCTAAACAACAATGCACTTTAGATGCTACGACCTCACCGTATGTTGGAGGTCAACATGGCCCTTCAACCACCACTACTTCACAAGATGTTAGAGAGGATAGTAGCATCAAATGTGATAGTTTCTATCCTGGAGCAGTACGTGTGGTTAGTAAGGGATCATTTCCCATTATATTCTTGATGGACCAAGACTCTGTTCCAATCAAGATACCAAATATTGTAGGTATTATTTAATTTATTCAGTGTTTTGTTTCATCTAATTCAAAGCCACATAACTCAAATTAGTTTTAATTAATGATCATATTTTTTTTGCAGGAAATAATGTTTTTTATAAGAACCTGCATGATAAGGCATTGCATATTTTTGGGCCCACCATTCGTACATGGTGGAATTCCCAAAGTGAAAAATTGAAAGATGATTTGATGGACTGCATGGTCAGCTTGTTTGGTGAAACCTTCAGCAGAAAAAGTGTCACCACAGCAGCTGGCTTAAATTTGAAATATGTCAGGGAAGATTATAGGGACAATATGCAAATTAACCATAAGTATGAGCGTCCTCTGATGGTTCAAAAGAAGGAGTGGAAGGCACTCATGGAGGATGCAAAGGAGAAGGCATTGAGAAAACAAGGAAAGACTAGGCCAATCGGTTCAAAAAAGTATAACACATATCATATTTTCAATGAACAATGTTCAATTTTTTTTAAACTTTTAAATATATTTAAGTTTCGATATATAACATATTTGCAGCCTTTCATAGGCTCCCCGACACCTCTAAAGAGACAAATGCAAGAGTAGAAAAACATGGTCAGCACAAAATGGGCCAAGGTGGATATCATAAACTAAGGGCACAAATTGTAAGAATCAAATGATCATTATTTGTAGCCAAAAAATTTCTAACTGTTGCGAACAATTAATTGATTTATCACAAGCACTTTTCATGGTGTTATGCATTGTAGGGAAATGATTTTCAAGAGGAATCCACTGAAGAATACTTGAGGCTCGGCTTCAAGTACATTTTTCAACATGTGCTGGAACGTCGAAAAATCTTGGGGAAAACCCCAATTTCCCCATTGATGCATGCAGAGGTAAATAAAATCAATAATCCCATCATTATAATGTACTTGCGTAATCTATTCATGAATGATTAGATCGAACAATAAATGTCTTTTTTTTGTTTTCAAGGTGATACCAACAAAGGCAGCGAGGGTAGTGATACCGAACAGGTACCACGCGATGGTGGGGAGCTTCCTAACCATTCAGGTATGTATGCTATAAAACATATGTAGTCAATATGGTTTTAAATACATAATTGATGATGTTTACTAATTAATATTTTTCTGTGAATGGCAAAGCATGTACCTTCTCATGTTCAACCGGGAGAGGAACAAATGATAGAACCAATGAACACTCTAGTTGACTCATCTAGTCATGCATCAGGTAAAGATCATTGTAATGATATTGGAAATAATGAAATACGTATCTCAATAATAACTACGCATTTATATCTATATAAATGTCTTGGTTTTTGCAGATGATGCCCATCTCCATCAACCTCCACGCCCTGCTAATCGACGTACCAGAAGTATGGTAGAGGGGGGCATGTCCAAACAATCAACAGAAAGAGAGGGAACAACAACTACAAAGGGTCAAGACATCGAAGATGAAGTCCCCCTCTTCGAATTTCTAAGAAAAAAACCAAAACATAAAAAATGTAGTTGTAAAAATTTAATATTTGTATTTGACTGAGTGAAGGCATGAAATATTTTAAGTTTTGTTACAAGTTTCTTGATCTAGTCGATGCATGGTGATGTTTTAGAATTGAGGTTTCACATGTGTGTGTTGTTTCTCAATTCATATTTCTTAATATGTGTGACATCTTTTGAGGACTATGGTTATCCTCAAGGGACTAGCCACCCCTTCCTGAGTTAACCTGAGGAAGATGAGATGACCATATCGTTTATAATTGGTTTAGATCTAATATACTTATGTTATTGTTATTTCAGCATTGTTGTTTTTCATTAACAACTTAGATCTGATATATATTTCTACTGTTATTACTGTTTTTGTTTTCAGTACTTTAATGATTTCTGTAGCTCTATGTTTGATAGTACTGTGTTGATTAGAACAATTAATATAGCTATGTTTTTGCTTTCTTAAATTTATATGCGAAATGTTTGTTCACTTTGTTGCATAGCTTATTTTTGAATATGTGTGACATCTTCCGAGGACTATGGCTATCGTCAAGGGCCTGGCCACCCCATGTTGAGTTAACCTAACGAAGATGAGATGACCACATGAGCTTCCTTATCCTGTGATGACGATTATCAGCTTCCACTCATTGCATGAGACACATGAGGCGTATGACCACATACAGTTGAGAAGGTCGAGTAACCTACCTTGACATTGACTTGATGTGCATGAGCCTAGTATGGTGTCGTGTTTCCTTGTTATGTTACGTTGACTTTCATCTTTACTTGTATGTGATGTTTATCCTTGTGGCGACTTGTGATTGACCCTTGCATGGTAACGTTGAGCTATACAACCATTAAATGTTGACGTCCAACTTATTGATGACTAGTGTGACCCCTTAGGATTGTTGTCCACCCTTGCATTGACCTTAACAGAGCTCCTTAGGTGCCATCTACCATAGCCCTACCTTATATGAATTTTTGGAGTACTTTGTTGTTGTTTTTTATTGTGTGTTGGTCGTACTGTTGTGCTGCTACTGTTTTTTATTTGTGAGGGTTGGATGATCTATTTTAGGGTCTTTTCCAGTTCTGGGTTCTCTCCTTTCACATGTATGTTGGTCTAGTTTAGTCTCATGCAACTAACCTAACACTAAGAGGTTGAAGTATGAAAATAAAGGAGGTCTACCCCAACATATGATGTTGAGTTTATAATTGGTTCAAATCTGATATATATTGCTACTGTTATATATAGATTGCTACTATTATTACTGTTATTGTTTTCAATACTTTAATGGTTATTGTAGCTCATTGTTTTTGGGACATGCTGGACTTGAAGGATATTGAAGGATATTGAGGTATGGTTTTTGCATTGCTAACTCTAGATATAATTCATTATATGAAAGTACTCTTGCTATTTGTAAAGAAAAATATTCAATATTCAATATACAATTGTCCCTAAAAGCATTGTCATATTTGGATTTTAGGAAAGGGACATAATGATTAGGCTTTACAAGAATCTATGGATGGAATTTGAGTAAATATTGGCTTCCATTAGATGTGAAATGAAGCACATTAAAACAGAGATGGAGGCATTGAATCAAGGATAAATTGATAAAGGTAGCTTGCAATAATTTGATATTTGATTATATAAAGCATAATATTGTTTCACTACTTGTCTATACAACATATTTTTCTCCTTTTTTCACTTAGCCACAGATAAAAATGTCAATTGTAACTAGATAAGGTGAGTAAGAAACATTTTCTTACTGAAACTCTTGTAATTTCTTCCAACATGGTTTTTACATATCCTAGATAAGGTGAGAATTAAAGGATTTGTTTCTGTAATTTTTTGCCATTTTCTTCTATTGATATAATATTTTGAATTTTATTCCTTATTTTTCCTTGGTTGTCAAAGAAATGAACCTACACATCTGGTTAACATCATCTTTGTGATATTATTTCCTTTCTTTGCATCAAAAAAATTGTGTTATTTATATTTTAAGTTAAAAATTTATTATGATTGATCATGTTTACAATTGTTGAACATATGCACATGATTTAAGTGTTGGATATGTGAAACATTTGAGAACAAGGGTCGAGGAAACTATTTGTGATATTTGAAATTGAGTTTGTGTCTAAAATAAAATGCTATGGACTAGACTACTATATGACTTTCATAGGGGCATGATTCTAAGATTCTTGATACACAACCAAAAATTTTGTTACACCTCAAGCACATGCTAAAGGAACTTTTTTCGAAAGGGAAGCTATTTTTGTTTCCCGAGACAAAATTCTAGGATGTAACACGTTTAATAATTGGGGTAGAACAAAGTATACAATTACTTTGGAGGTTAATTTGAATCTAAAATATGATATTATGAATGAGGGTGCAATGCTACTGTCTCAAGGAAAGAATCACGTTGAACTTGATTCAAAGACAAACTTGAATTCTCCAGTTAATGTTGCACCCTAAGTACTTGCTAAAGGAACCATTTCGGAAAGGGAATCTATTTTTTTTCTTGGGACAAAAGTCTTAGAGAAGGTGAAACTTCTAAGAATTACAACTGCCAAACTTCTCTGGAGTTTAATTTGCGTCCAAATGAAAATATAATGGATAAGGGTGCAATTTTTTTTTCTTTGTGAAAATATCATGGTACTTTGATATAAAGTCAAACTTGAATTATCCAGTCAATGTTACACCTCAAGCACATGCTAAAGGAACCTTTTGGGAAATGGAAACTACCATTTATCAAGATATAATTCTCGTAGATTGTGAGATTTCTAAGAAATAGGGTAGAGAAAAATAAAAATTCTTTGGATATTACAGGGTCAATATTTCATAGTTGCTTGAAATGGTAGAGTGAAAAAAAAATTTAATATAATATAATTATTCATTTTAACATGCTCCTCCTTTTTGAAATTTTGAGGTTTTGGGGTTGTCCATAAGCTTTTGGGGAGAGAGGATTTGAAGTAGTTAAGAATTAAGTTATTGGATAGCCCAATTCAAATCTGATCGTGGATCTTGAGCTGGTTTCTTCGAAGAATGCTGTTGAAATTAGTAATGATAAGAAAGTACTGAGGAAAATACTAAAGGAAGGGGGAGGCTATAAAAGCACGGATGAAGGGGCACTCCTATAAGGTATCCAATAATAGTGTGGTATTTAGTATTTAGTATTTTGTTGCGCGGAAGACAATTTTTTGATTGATAGCTTGGATATCTACATCATGGAAGGGTTTCGATCGATCAACATTGTTTAAAATATGCTTATTAGTCATCTAAAGAGATCTAAGGGGATTGGTCTTCGGAACCATTTTGTGAATTTGGGAGTAAAGTACACAGGGAAACTAGAGAATGGCACTATGTTTGAGATGAAAGGATCTTATGAAGATCCTTTAAAGTTCATATATTATGAATGTATTTTTTATTATTACAAGGTTTGAAAAAAAAATGTTAGTACTAGTGATAATTATGACTTCTGTGAAAATGAAAAAAAATTGCAGCACCTTCATGATTTGGGCTATTTGAAAGTGTGGTTGTGTATTTTGAGTAGTATTTCATCTTACAGAACATCTACTATTTCAAACTTGAAATTTAATGGCTTTGTAATTTGCTTTGGAAAAACAAGTCATTGATGGATTAGATAGGGAATTTATTACAATGAAGAAAGGTGAAATTTCCATGGTGACTATATTGCATGAACATGGGTATAAAGACACCAAAAAGTAGAGGAACCTAGTAATTGTTCCTCCATATTAAACCCTTATTTATGAAATTGAGTTTATTTCATTAACCAAGGTGTGGAGTATAGCTACTTATACCAGTATCATGAAGTTATTTTCATCTTGAATATTTTCAATTTTCTCCCATATATCTCATTGCATTCCATAAATAGGAAAAGGAGTCATGGGATATGGACAAGGTAGAGAAGATAGAGGTTGTTGGAAATAAGAAGGAAGATGGGAATGCATTATTCAAATCTAGTAATTTTTAAGGCCCTCAAAAAAATATGACAAGGCAAGTTGTTGGCCAACGGTTATAGCTATATATATGAAGGAAATCTCATAGAAACTACGATATATTATGCCCTTTTGTTTAGATATGCATAAAGGAATTCCATAGAAGGTAGGATATATGGTGACGTTTTATTTTGTAGATTATCAATAAGTTATATAATTATATATCAAAAGCATATTTCAGTGTAGGGTATTGTAGAAGTATCTATAATACATTTTGATTGTTTGGAGAGCATCATGTATTTTTATTCTATGCAAGCTACAAAGTATATTGAATATGGCAATGCTCTTAGTGAGGATGCAAAAATCCAAATGTTATCCCTCATCTCAATAGGTCATTTAGTATTCTAGAAGATCTGTATAGAGTTTCATTCCTCGGCATAATGTTAGCATTGAACTATGTGACTAAAGATTCTAATTAGATACAACATTAAACCATGTTTCAGAGTGCAGACATGTATTGACTAAAGGAAAAAGAACAAAAGTCCAAGTTCTCTATATGGATGTTGAATATAAACAATGACACTAGGGTTTGAAGATATTGATCGATTCTCTCTCATCACTGCTTAGACTTCATAGTCCCATTGACACACTTTTATTTTCCATTAATAAAATTATCTTATCTAATATTAACTTATCTTGTAATCATAGATTCTTCATCTCAGTAGAATAACCTATGCTTGGGAGGTAATTAGTCTACCCCGATAGTCACTCGCTCTAGAACACATTTTAAAAAATCAGAGAAATTATTTATCTATTTCCTTGCTATAAACTTTGGCATGCATGCATGTAACCTTGCCATTTTGATTGTTGTAGAAGAATGTTATGTCTGTCATTTGTGGTTGACTATGACTGTAATCTAATATGCGTGAAAAGTTTAGTCTTACTGTGTGTGTGTGTGTAACTTGGATTGTGAGAGTCATATTGTGATTTAAAGGAGCTCATTGTTATACCATAGGTGCAATGACCCTTTGGTGGCTTGATTGAAGGATTTTATATGGGAAATATAGCCTTCATCTCAATGAAATTGCTATCATTTGAATAGGTAATGAACCAACTTGTGATTTTCTGGTTGCACTGCCTATGTGGATGTTAGATGATTGATGATATCATAAATTAGCTAAAGACTCATTGATTTGTATTCTCTCCTGACTTTACATTGTATATTCTACAATTTGTTAGGATGTATATTACATACGTATTCTAGTGCTTTTCCATCATATAACTTCATTTGGATTAGATTTAAACTGTTGGGCGCAATGACAATACTTAGCCTCATATACCATCTAGGTATGGTAAAAAAAAATTGAAGTTCCAATTATCCTTTCATCTTACTCCTTTTTCAGTGGGTTATTTTGTATTTCATATAGACCCATGAACATAACTTAGTCATGAAATCAATGGATCCCTTATATGTTTATTGAAAGAGATATTTGGAACCAAATACCATCATGTATGAAATTGTCTCATGCTCATATTAGTTGTCATTAATTAACCCTATGTCTCTTTGCTTAATGAGATTTATATCTCTATGCATTGAGAGTACAAGGATTTTTAATTTTCATTGAAATTCAAAATTGAATTCTTGTTGTAGCTATGGATAGCTCTACTTGTGGACATGTAACATTATTTCCAATTGTGCAATTATAGATGAATTCTCACCCAAAACATCAAAATAAAGATGTTTCTCTTATGTAAAGATATTATCAACTCAATATGTGTTAAATACTATTGTAATAGGATATTATAGTGGCCAAAATGGTAAGCCCACCTATATAATAGCAAATTTTCATAGAGTTCCTTCAAACCTCATAAAACTCAATATCTGTAGTAGATCTAGAGATGTTGCAATAGGGGATTCTAGTTGAAAAAGTGGAAAGCCCACTTGTATCATAGAAAATAGTCCAATGAATAGATTGCATCAAACATCTACTAGTACAAAATGATAGATAAGTGACTAGGAGACTAAAAAAGTTAGTCACCATAGTTTTTTCAAGGGATAAACGACTAAAATTGAGCAATTTTAAAGAATCCAAGAAAAAACGACTAAGATAAATGACTAATTTAGTCACGAGATGAAATATATGACTAGATAACAAGTGACTAAAATAAAAATGACTAACATAAATGACTAATTTAGTCACCGGAATATAAATATAACTAGCTAACAACGATTAATGTGAATTAGTCGTTTATGTTAGTCATTTTTAGTTGTGTCACGCTAACAATGGAAAATTACAATTTTGATAATGAATTTGTACAATATTTTACTAAATTTTAACAATGCAAATGGATTTAGATACCCCGACTGTCACAGCCACAATTTTTCGCTAGTCTCCAGCGTCAAACTGCAGTGTGCGGCACTGCCCGAGAACGACTTGAGGGATTGACCAATTCTACCATTGCATTGGCAGACTACACCTAACCTACATAACTCTTTTAACTTAACACTTGCGACCTGTTTACGTGTTTAACTCGTTAACATGTTCCTACTAGCATCACCACGATAACTACTTCTATGCACTTCTAGTTGGATCTTCTCCAACTCGAGGGGAATCCCTATATAAGATTGTTAGCTATGGAAATGAGAGCACAAGGTGATTTGAAAAAGATAGCCTTAGCAAAATGGGGTTGTGGTTTTTAGAGTTTTTGAGTAAGTGATGTATAGACCCAAGAGATCAGTGCCAATATCCAACTAGGGAAAATGAGTCAAGGTGAATCAAATGGCAAGTGAGGCAAAGAAGAATGCTCTTCAAGAATTGCTCTATTTCCTTCAAAGGTTAGGGTTCATGACACGCTAGTCAAATCACCCAATTGAGAATAAAAAATGGACTTTAAGGTCTTTAAAAGGGAGCCCCAATGGGGAAAAGTACCTAGCCATCCAATGTTAACTATGGACAAAGTAAATACCTTAACCCTTGCTAAGGAACCCGGACATATATCAAGACTAGGTCTAAAACAATCACACGAGACACAAAGGAGAATGTGCAAGCCAATAGATTAGGAATCCCTAGGGAAACCCTAATGAAAGATATAATGGAAACCCTAATGCACTCTCGAGCCATAGAGATCATGTAGGAGAGGTTGTAGGATCTCATATGCAGATATGGCAAATGAGATGTGAAGGGAGAATGGAGGTGGTTTCACACTAGGAACCCATGTGGACAATTGGCAGAAAAAACACCACGTGGCCAAGAGAGAATATAATCAAGTGGTCTCCAATAGAGAAAAACACATGCACATTGGTAGCTATTGAAAACGCTCAAGGAGAGAGGAAAACATTGAGAAGACAACAAGACGGAGTGTTACCAAGATGCATCAACAAAAAGGGGTTGCAAGTATCCTAAAATTCTTACAGGGACCATAATTTACATTTAAATCAGATCCTAAGTGCAGGTTGAGTACATTATTTGTGGTCTATCAGATACCACAGTGCACAAACAATTATAGGCATGCTGGGTCACATAAGTGGGGTTTTGGGAAAGTTGTGCTAAAGATTTATTCACTATGGATTTACTATGGGTCTTGTTCTTAGTTTTAATTAGTCTGGCATGAGAGTATTCAATGTCTCTAACAACGGACTTGATGGAAGAGTATGTTCTACTGTAGCTTTGGTTATCTTTTATTTTTCTTCATTCTTAGGAAATATTGGGCTCTGGGATCCCATTACCCAAACCCTGCATACTTAACACAGTAATTAACCCTTCTCTAGGTCCTATTATTATGAGCTTTCCCATGGAGCAAAATTTTAGGCCATTTGTTAATAGGAATGGAGGGCTAAATGAAGGGAAGATAACATCAATTGTCATGGGATCCATTGTTGGGTTGATGGACATGTTGTTCAATGTATGATTTTATGCCAAGAGATACATAAAGTAGAAGCCTCGGGATGAGAGAGAAAAAGTTGCAAGTGAGAAGATTTTGATTGAGGAGACTGGCTCTGATCAGTATTATGTTAATGTAGATGCTAAGAGCCTTCGGTCTGAGCAACAGAGGAGTGATGTTCTTATGTTTTGCAGTGGGGAAGCTCATATGTACAATTTTGAGGATCTACTCTGTGCATATGCTAAAATTATGGGTGGGGCATGCTAGGGAATACTTATAAGGCTTTAATGGAGAACAAAACAACTATCACTATGAAGATATTGAAGAATTCTAACAATATGAGTAGGGATGAATTTGAGAGGCATATGAAGATGGTGGGAAATCTTAGACACCATAATATAGTTTCCCTTAAAGCTTATTTCCAGGACAAGGAGGAGATGCTTCTTTCCTATGATAACCACTCCAATGGATGCCTCTTTTCTTTCATCCGCGGTATCTACTTAATTTTAAATACCCGCTCTTCAATATGTAGAGTAGTAGAATTTTTTAATTTCGTAAACCATTTTTGTTTCAGCTTGATATCCACTCATGTACTCCATTGGGTTTGAACATTGGAATCATCCATGAGAATAAGATCTTTACTATTTCTATCAACCCATGTTGACAAATTGCAATTGTGTTGAATATACCAACTTTGTGTTGAATAGACCAAACTAGAAATAGGCTACTGGGTAGAAATAAATAGCTTAGAACAACCTTGAAAAATAATCAATGAAGGTTAAAACAACCTTGCACTAGTTAATGATGGTTCGTTCATGGTAAAAATATCATCGTGGACAGGTTTAGTCGATTCTTTGCTCTCAAATACTTTCTAGTATCAAATGCATCTTGGTGATGCTTGTCAAGCACACAACCCTTTACATCCACCATCAGGGGGCACATGTCAACTTAATATGTGGTGAATATTCACTTAAGGCCATATCATGACCTAATGTATTGATACATAGATGGATTTATTGATCCTATACATGGGTAGTCAACCCATTTGTACTTAAATAAATAACAAAAACATATAAAAAAACAAAAAGAACATCAAAATTAAAAAAACACAACAAATCTATTATTTTCCTTCTCCTCCCTTTCCATTAGGAACCCAGGGATGGAACCCTCATGTGTTGCAGGGGAGTCGAAGCCACAGAATCCATTGAAGCAGGGGATCCATCGAACCCTTGTGTGTTGCAAGGGATTCAAATCTGCAGAAGCCATCGAAGGAGGGGATTCAACTCGATGCCTATACTTACATCATTCTTCTCAAATTGATTTGCAAGAACAAAAGGGTGGATGCTTCCCTCAATATTCTTACACAAATGTCTAAGCGAGGATTCCCACCAGATGTAGTATCTTACACAACACTGATTTCCCAGCGATCCAACTCAATTAATACATTCCCTATATGTAGTATTTCCATCCATTAACACTACCTGAAAAGACAAAGGATGAAATGTTGCTCTGCTTCAAGCTTTATGACCTTGAGAAAGAAGAAATTCAGTGAGTTGCTTTTCTATGGTTAAGAATTTTGATTAATGATTAATTTTAATTTTTTTGGGAATACTGGTTTGATAAATACAGACTTTTATATTTAGTTATTTACTGGTTATTGTTGTTCTCATTTTTGTTGGCAGGAGTTTTGTGAAGGTGATGGGCAATTTGACATAAATTTTAAGAAGCTTGGATGAGATGGATGATTTTTCCTCAAATGAAGAAATTGAGATTTTTGAGGTTAGTAAAGAAATTTTAAGAACTTGCTTCAAGAAATTTAATGTGGGTTGTATGTTTCCAAAAAATGAGAGTCTCAATCCATGTGTTCTCCAATCAAGTGTAGGGATACATATCTCATGAAGCTATGATCTCTTCTAGGGTTTATAAGCCTTTCTCTTTAAGTCTGGTTGTCTTCTCTTTCTAGGATGATATTTCACATCCTTATGGTCAGGACAGGAGCTCTTTGGATGGAATTCCCATTTATCTGGATTATATGGCTTATTGTTTTTTCCATATATATATATATATATATATATATATATATATTTTTTTTTTTTTTTTTCCTGATATTGGTGTGCTCCATCATGCATGCCATAGAGCTTACATATTCCTCCAATGTCGTCTAGTTTCGGCGCCTTCAATAATTTTTCTGTCTTTTTAGCCACGCATAGCTTGACTATTGTTGCAGTGATTAGAGTATAATAATATCCATAGCCATAGCTAGACATATTGATAGACATTTGTTGCTTCATAAAATTATAGAATCTAGGAGGTAGGGCAGCCAGATATCTCTGCTTCCAAATTTGGTTGTTTCCATCTCTAATGAATTGGATCCTATGACTCCAATCAGTATGGAATTGTTCATAATTTACCAACCTTTTGCATCTCATATTCAACAGGATGTTTGTTTCTACCTTTTCTCTGTCTTCATCAGACATGCCTACTCCTCCAAATTCTCCAACAATGGCTCCAGTGAGCTTGCCGATCATCATATTATTTTCTGTGTTTCCTGCTGCATCTAGGATGGTTGCATTTTCCCATGCTTGCATTTTTGCTCTTGTGATCCTTACATGCATCCATTGCTTGAGTGTGCCAGTAAATCCTACAATAATGGTCTTGCATGCCTCGATAACATATGTGCCATGAGTTCTATAACAAGAATAACAGATATACATTTGGGCAATGACTTCTCTAATCCTTTTGGGATTCATTCCATCAATTTTCCAAACATATGTCAATTTTGGGTTGTATTCTTGTTGTTTTGGTTGTGCTGCAAACAACTAATCAACATCTGGTGTTGGTTGTCTTTCCAAATAGGGATTTCTATGGTCATATGTTGGGAAATCTTGTCCGTCCTTAGCATCAGTTTCTACACTGCTTTGCTCAGATTCTGAAAGAGAGCTTTGTTCTGTGATTTTGCTCTTCTTGCGATGGGCAAGAGGATTCTTTGCCACATCCTATGAATTCATTATGTTCAGCTATATAGGATATAAAATTCTGAGGTTTCAAGTTTCTCAAAAGAATACTTGGTATCTATTTTGATGGGCTTATCTTCTTTTGGCTGAAGCACTTGTATAGGAGCTGGGGTTTGTTATAGCAGTGTTCTTGAGGGAACTGGAAGCTTTTGATGTATCTTCTTGAAATTTCTATTCAAGATTTCATCATTCTTTAGGCAAGTAGAGATAGCGGTTTCTATCGTTTCAACTTTACTTGTTATGATTTCAGTCGTTTCCCTGATAGCATTCACTCTTTTACCTAGATTTTCATCATTTTGGGTGATGACATGTCCATCTTGTTCAGCTTTGCTCATTTGTTTCCCGAATCCTTCATTCAGGTCTACATGCATTGTTTGAAGTTTTTTGCTAAGCATATTGACAGAAGATTTCACTTCTAGGACTGTTGCCTCTTTGGAGTAAGCAGCTTCTAGGATTTGTACTGACAGTCCTTTTATTGCAAGATTCATCCAGTTTCCTTGATCTCTAAATTTCTGGGAATCTTGTCCTGTTTCTTCGAGCATAGGCTGAGCGATAGCAGTTTTTCCTATTTCTGATCCTACTATTGTGATTGCTTGGTAAGGGGGAAACTGGGTCTTTGTTTTATACTTTTTTCCATGCATACCAGTCCATTCATGGCCTTGACTTGTTTCAGGCTCATCACTTTCAAAAATATCTCCAACATAAGCTTGGATTCCATCCAAGTTTTGACTTTGGAAATAGGCAGGGATCTTAATCCAGGTGTTGTTGGCATCCATGAATTGGCACCATTGGCTTCCTAGACTGCCTTGTTCTAGGGAGGAGAGATTATCTTTGTAGGATTTAAACTGGATTTATGTTTCCATATCCCAGTTGATCATATTCCTTATCCAAGCATCATCTACAGTTCCTTTAGGGATTTTTGCTGGCAATCTGAGGAACTTCTGGATTTCAGGAATAGAAGGTTGTTTTATGTCAGGGGTGAGAGGGGCCTTTAATCGTTCCATTGGCACATATAGCTTGTGCTTCTGTGCCTTTTCTTTATGACCCAAACCATGTCGGGTTGTTTGTCCAGATTCCAATATTTCTTGGAAGATTTTCTCTTGATCAGGCCACTTTTGTTTTTTCAGGATCTGATCTTTAGGTTTTTTGAATAGAGGTTTATCTTCTAACCATAGGTGTGCCATCATGCATTGCGCACCATTTAGGTCATTATGGGGGAATTCAAAAGACTTAGATGTGGATGATTGATGTTTTGGTTTAGAATGTTGATGTAGAGTAAGGCATTCCATCAACCTTTTGTTTGATATTTAACTCACTTATTGGATGAGAACGTTTTGGCCGAAAAGACTCAGATGTTGATGATTGATGTTTTGGTTTAGAATATTGATGTAGAGTAAGTCATTCCATCAAACTTTTGTTTGATATTTAACTCACTTATTGGATGAGATCGTTTTGGCCGAATAGTAATATTTTCCACCATTAATGTAAAAGTTGGCTTATTTGTTGAACTCACCTCCTTCTTACCATGGTAGTTTAACATATTAATTTTTTGGTTTTGATTCTTTGTGGAAGCACCATCTTGCTTAGCATTAGACACTGTTTCATTCACCCCTCCCCAAAAGTCTTTTCTTTTTAATGTACATCAACAGATAAAGCATTATAAATTTGTGGCTTACCTTCCCTTTGATGGTGGCCACTTGGCCATTCTTCTTTAGTGCTTTCCAGGGTCCTATAGTTATCCCTAGAGCATTATCTTTTCTTAGACATTTTACACACATCAAAGTATATTTTTTGACCATGTTATTTTTTGATAGTGTATGTGTTCTTTAAAAGGAGTTTTGGATATTTTAGTGCATCAAAACTTTCAGGACATACATAATATTGTATATATGGGAATTTATTTTCCTTTATATAGGGAATTAATGCAAGAACTATGTGTTATTTTGAAAATAGAACTGTTTGTACTATTGGGTATATAGAGTTGAGGATTCATTCTTCATAACACTTTCAAATATTCATATAAACACCCAACACAACTATATTAATGATTGTATGAGCCTTGCTAGATTTCATAATTTTTAATAAATTTTCAAGTGACTGCATACATCATTTCCTTTCATTACATAACATCTTTGAATGTAGGTAGGAAGGGCTTATCTATTGACAATGACTTACGGAAAAATCATTGGAATTAAACAATTTTTATCTAATATTTAATGTTTATCATTGCAATCCAAGATGTAAATGATACACTGCACATGCTTTCATGTAATTCTAATTAAAAAATAGCATGTGACTAATGAGATGATAGACTAACATGTTGAGATTTATGTGCAACTTTTTGAAGTGGAGAAATCTAAACGTGGTCAAGAAATCAAGTGAGACTTGCATAAGCGAACCTATTTAATTTTGGCATGGTTTGAATAGGTATTCTGATTCCTGTGACTACATCCTTCTTCATAAAGTTATTAAAAAGAGATGCTAAATATTCAGGTTACATGACCATAAATTTTTCATGCTTGTTTCTATATTTTTTATTGTTAGGTTACTAACCAAAGATTATATATGCAGCTTGAATTGAACTTTACGGGCATGGAAAGGGATTAGAAGAAGAGTAAAAATCAATTGGAGGTGCAAAAGGAAAAATTAGGAAGGTCAAACAAGAAATTTGATAATGTTAAGGCTATTGATCCAAAAATTTGCCAAGAGGGAGGAAACGACTTAGGTATATCATAATTTTTTCAAACTTGGTACTTTTGTTGTATTCATTAGGTTGTTGAATATATACTTAATTTGTATTTATTCACTCTTGAATATGGTAATGAGCCTAATACTCTGTTAAAGAACTACATATTTTAAATTCACGGGATATTTGAAACCCCAAGTGATGTATAATTTAAGCTGAGCAAGGCTTCACACATTGTCATGTGCTACTTTCTGAATATTAATGATATTCCCAACCAATGAACTTGATTCCTTGCATTTGTGGTCTTTAAAATTATCTTCCAAATTCATTCAAGATAAAAATTTCAACAATTTGATAACTGTCAACTTAACCCCATACCTTAAGACTTGAAGTAAGTGATCCGACATTACAAGAATGGTTGTGGATAGATGGATGTATTTAACAAGCCTTTCAGACTATATTGTAGACTCTTTAGTGATTGCATAGAGTGACCATTTGCTGAAGAACGGAAGCAATGGTAGAAAGATATAAGACTGTCTTAAATTGGAAATAGTATCTGGTTGCAAATGATCAGACTACAGGTTTCAAATTCCTGGAATGTCATTAGAGTTCAATCAAGAAGTCAGTCCTTCCTCACTCTTAAAATTTGTAGCCATGGGTGTTAATTTACATTGTTCTGAGGCCCTGTTTACACCAGCATTGTAAAATGCAACACACAATTCCAAGTTTTCCTTCTTGGTAATAAGAAAAAGAATGCAAGCATTTCAATTGGTGTAGGTTGTTCAAAACACTAAAGGATGTATTTTTTCTTTGATCAAACCAACTATTCATGATTAGTTTCCTCATTTAGTCTTTTTTCTTTATCTTAAATACACTTCCAAGATTATACCATCAAATAAATGCAAAGTCAACTTCCAATGTCCCAAAAAAATGCAGTATAGAGAGACTTGAGTGCCTTTATCAAAAGTGCAAAATAGAGACCACTACTTCTTGAAATACTGATAGAGTCTGAAATAATAGTAGAAATATGTCCAAAATAAGAGAATTGAAAGAGAGTTTCATGAAATGCACGTAAATCACAAGAGGGTTGGGGGCCCATGGACGCCCAAAAGTATGGAGGAAAACTTCTCATAGTAATTTTGATCAAGAGAGTAAAGTAATAGATTTCAATACTAAGACGAGATAAGATAATTTTATTAGTGTCCATGAATCATCAAAAATAGTGGGGCAATAGGATTTGAGAGTAAAATCCAGTAGTGACAAACCATGGGAGTGCCAAAACAAATCCTAGAAGCTAAATGATAAAATGAAATAATCTAAACTAATCAATCAGATAAATAGGTGCAGAATGAGAGGCAGAAGATGAATCTTCAGTGGCCAATTTGGAAATAGAGATGGGGGTAGAGGAGGAGGAACCCCTATTGCACCACGAACCATGAGGCAATATGTTTGGCAGTGTACTCAAGGGAGAGGCTAGGCTTGAGAGGCCTTGACTATTCAACCCTAGGAGGGAGTTGGCAATGAGTTGTTGAGATTTTCCCAACACTTTATGTAATACCCTAGTTTTGAGTCTCTTCTCAAAAGGGGTACCTATCCCTCCTTGAGGTTGAGTCACCCATATTTTGGATCATGTGGAGGAGAAAGCGAGTCTAAAAATAATCTTAAGTCTAAATGATGGAGGTTTGATTGACCGCAATGTGTAGCATCTCCCCTTTAGCTTGATCCTCTCCCTTAGGATTTTCACCTCCTTTAGTTTCTAGAGTCTTTGTTTCATGTTCTTTGTCTTATGAGTCAAATCTTCTATTTTGCCATGCTTTTTTGTTTTCTCTCTCCTGTTGGCATCTTGCTAGCATCAGAGTTGTTGTTGGTTGAGCTTTATATCTTCCAATTGGCTTTGAGGTTTTCCACGTTCTCAGTTATTATGATTTTTCTAATGCTTCTACTGTGGCATTATAGCACGGGTGAGCAAATTTTTCAAATTAAAGCTCGACTACCTCTTAGTCTATGTGTTCTATTTGAAAAGGAAGGCTCTGTGCTTATCAAATTCAATGAAAAGTGGAAGTCTAATGGCATCAAGCCTAGCTCCTAGATTAGTCATTTCATCCACGCTGCCATTCAAAGATCGTGGTACCCTTGTAAATGTGATGGAATGAAAGCACTTTAGCAAGGTTTTTATTCTTAAAATAATCCTCATTAAGTTAATGCTTGACAGGATAGCCTTAACCTTTTGTGATAACAATTATAATGGCTGAATCTCCTACACAATTAGGATCTTTAATATTGTACCTTCTATCCAAATCAATTCCTTTGAAGAGTGCTTGGACTTCTGCAATATTGTCTGATGTTGGACAAAGTCCCCATGCAAATTTAATTAATATTTTCCCTGCCGAGTGCTTGACAACACTCCTACCCCTGCTCTTCTTTTCCTAGACATTTATAAGTTTAAAAGATCATTTTTGGTATTCATTAAGAAAGTAACGGTTAAAACTACCGAATGTTTAATTAGCAACAAAACTGAATAACTCAAGTCTCATATAGTTGGCATTTTATTTATTATATGGTTCTTTATAGTAATTTTGAAGGAATAAAATTACTGAGGGAAGGGAGCATATTAATTCAAAATAAGAAATTTTGAAGGCCATAGTTGTTGAACTAGACATGAGTATTTGTATGTACTAGGATCTATTCTTTCTTTGCTCAGCTTTCCATGACTTAAATGAGTATTTTATTTTTTGGCTATTACAGGTTCTCACATATGATACAGTGAATGTTAAAGAATTGTATCGTAGAGGCCAAGCCTACAAACAGATTGGAAAGCTAGAAGTAATTAGTGGACATTTTTGTCAGTTTGGACTTGATTGTTTTTTAACCAATATTGAATGAGTTGTAGGACTGAGGATTCACAAGTCTTCTCTTCTTTTCCTTGATGTATCGCCTTGTTTTGATGAAATTTAAGAAGGAAAATAATAAAAATGGAGGCAAACACATAGGACACTGAACCCAAATGTTAATGTGGCTCTGCTTTTCATCATTCTAATTGTAACCTTATCTTTTGGACAATAGTTGGCTATTGCAAACTTGAAAAAAGCAGTAGAGGTTTCTCCTGATGACGAAACAATTGCACAGGATTTAAGGTTTAAAACCTTATGACCTTTTACTAACTGTCTCACTTAGTTCACATATAGTTGATTTATGTTGTGGCCTTCTTGATATCTAATACATCTTGTCTAAATTATGCCAAAGAAGCAAGCACTGAATTAATGGATAGAGGCAGTATTCAAGAAGATCGACATGGTATGTAGTATCCATATGAAATATTTCATAAGGGGTTTGGCATTAAGGGATTATATTATTCCTCTTGTAATTACAAGGTTGTCAGATATTTGGAGTCTATTAAATCAATTGTTAACTGTTCTTTTTCTCTAAATTCTGCATGTGATTTGATTAATCCACAAATGATAGGGCTTCATATCGAAGAGATAACTGAGGAAAAAGTTGTTCAGTTGACTGATAAAAAGGATCTACAATTGGCTCTTTTGGTGACATCTGTTATAGGAGATATAAGTGATGGTGAGCAGAGGTGAGAATATCAAAATGGGTTCTTTAAAGATAGAGTTCAAGCAACTAATGTGCCCAATGGGGAGATGTATGCTGATATCTTGAGGAACTTGAGTGAAAATCCTGATATGCTCAAGTTTGTCACATTACATATTTATCTGTGCTTTTCAATTTGTCTTACTAAGCTACCGTTTTTTGCTTGCTCGTGTTGTAGAAGGATCCAGATATATAGCTTTTATCTGTCCTTCACATAACTGAGGCATTTTTCTTTATGTTCTGGGAATATTGTCTTATGAAGAAGTTTCAGGACTGAACAGTTGTTTTCTCCCAACATTCACACTCTATTATTCATATTGCAGTTGTGTGCACAATAGATTAATATAATAACAAATTAACATTGTTAATTGCTTCGAATGATCAAAGAAGGTTTTATGAAAAAAATTAAGTGTTGAAATATAAGCAAGAAATAGAAAAAACATTTTTTTTGGGCACATCATGATATTCTTGAATCTACCAAATCATTTGTCAGTCTTGACTCCTCGCTTACTAAATGCTAATTGCATGCCTACCAATACTGAGAATAAAATCAATCAAACACGGGAGCTTTTCTCCATTCTTTGCCACTAATTTTCCCTGTCATTCTAAACCCTCACCAGTCTACCAAATTTTGTCCAATGTTGGTTGCCATACTCACATAACTTTATAAGACATTATAATTTAAACCATGGTAGTGAATGCTAATATTTAGCCAGTAGAAGCTGCTGGACTAAAATTCTGTATACAAGGGACTAGCTGTAGAATTTATAACTTGTGCAGGTTGTACTGAAAGTTGTCAGAAGGATCATTCATATCATCTCCTAAATCCTCAATATTTCTTGCAAATCATGGCACCAAAATCTACACAAACAGTTACATATAGCATAATCTAACTTCATGCATCTAGAAAAGGAGAGTACTTATTAGCTGCTTGTCAAATTTATTTTTAAGCGTGGATTAGAATGGCCTCATAGTACAATGCTTACCACCGTTTGTTATCCCTATTGGTGTATTTCATTTTTTCACTCTTTACAAGATGCATCTTGAACTTGAGTTGTCTTGTAAAGAGTAAGTCAAGACAAACTGGTAGCCTCTAAGAGGTGGATAATAATCATAAGGGATTTAATTTTCCAATAGTTTGTACAGGCTATTGAGTAGTTATTCATGTCGAGCCAGAAGGCAATAGGTGAACCTCTAGGACCAATGATTAATTGATTTCAATATATTTAGTAACTGGTGAGTTTGTCTTAGTTTAAATATTGCATATTAACCTTCCTCTCAACTCTACATTCTGTCATGGTTTTCCTAGAGTTCTTTATATCTTAGTTATCTTTTATTTCAAAGAAGCCACTTGATTCATCCCCAGCTGGGACTAGCCTTGCTATCTATGTTTTGCACCTTATCTTGTTTGATATTGGCTTATTGCAAACATGAATATCTTGAAAGATATGTACATGATGAGAAAATTTTGTTTAGTGCACATCTGGAGTGGATGTTGAATTTAACTAAAATATTAGGGCATTGCATCCATTCCGAATGATTTATCATCCTATTCTTATCAGAAGGTAGTATCTAGTATCTACAGCTCAAGAGTCTTGACTTTAGATTCACTAATTCTAGAAATTTTAACATTATGGATTTGGGATCTCTAGAAGTGAGACTAATACAACAAGTGAAGCAGATCCCAGCAGATGATTTGTTATTAGGCACCTGAAAAATTTGGGAATGGAAGAATTTCAATTTTAAGCAGTAATAATTATACCATTATTATATTTGTTACTTTGTATGATTGTCCTAGCTTTGTTTTCGTTTTTCCTTTTGGTACTTTCTTCACTTTATGAGAATCTAGTAATCTTTCCACCAATAGTAAATTGCATTGGTTGCACTTCCATAGCTATGGCAATCTTTGAGATATCTTAACTTAGAACAAGAAGTATCCACTTGCAACCAGAAACTCTTTATGAGAATCCTGATTTTCAACCTCCCCTTCCTGAAGATACTCTTTTTTTATTTCCGCACCAACTCCACTCAGGCGGCATCACATTACCACTTATTTGGTGGGCCACAAAGGCACCTTACCAAGCAAGCCAATTGTTTGTCCCAGTGAAAATTTGAGCAAGACTTTCTCCATATCCAACAGAAATTGGGGACAATTTCATCTCAATAGGAAGGAATTTTGTTGAGCTTTCTTGTAGTTGTGTTGAATGAATGCAAGGTTTTCATCCCAAGCGTGGGTGTGGTGATGATTTTACATCCACACTAGAAGAACAAAAGTCCTATTCACAACTTCGATTGTTTGTTTCTCTGCGAACAAGAGGTTGTGGAGGAACTGGAGATTTTTAGGATCATTGTTTGATACAATGGATGTTGGAAACCCAAAATTGACCCAAATATGCACAAAGAATATTTTCAATGTGTCCAACTCTGATTTAGTCTTCCTATTTGGCACTAGGACTGCCATTGTCAAAAACTGGCTGACAACCACAAAACTTTATCATGTTTTCAACATATTGTCAATAGTTAATCAAAAAATACCTAGACGTATTTTAATGAGCACAATGGAATGGACAAAGGTGTGTACAGACCTTCGGTTCCTATTGGTTGGTTTAGCAATTGAGAAAGCAACACAACCGTCTATGTCTGTCTCCACATCTACATGGAGGTGAGGCCAATAAAAGTCCTGCCTCATAAAGTCTTGTCAATGCCAAAATGACCTACTGATTTGGAACAATGTGCTTCCCAAATGATTTTTCCACGCTCACTCCATTGGAACACAATTTTGCAACAAGTAATCATGCTAGTAATCCATGGTTGGCCTTGCTTGGGCGAGATCTAAATGAATCTCCAAAAATGTTGGGTTTGTGACATACTAATGTTGTCAATCACACGTTTATTGTCTACAACTGCCCACCATAGTCAGAAAATTGCTCACAATTGTTAGCTCAAGATTTCAATTATGCAATTAGAAGGTCCACACTTATACTTGATCACGAAATGTAACTATTACATGTATGTCATTTACTTGAATCGATTGATGCACTATGCATTTTTATGGTTAGAATGAATCATCTCCTTACAAATAATATAATGTTTCCATTGTTTGACATGCTAAATAACTGCATAGAGTTCTTGGTCATAAGCTAACTAATCCCTGACGCCATCATAGAAGGATTCAATGTGATATATGACTAGGTGTTTTTTTGCATAAGCAGTCATGAGTGCATACTTTATGGTATCGAAATGGATTTCAAAAAGCCTACACAAGTAGAGTAGGCCAAGACTGGAACTATGCAAAATTTGTGCTTTGGTTGTTTTAATTCCTGTTGTTGCATTGAATTCCACTAGTACATAAGTTTCTAGGTGTTTCCACGTAGGAGAGTAGGAATATTCTAGTGAAGAATTATGGTTTCTTTAGTGTCCAGAAGGTCATCAATGTCAATGATTGGGTACATGTGATTGTTATCTTTTAAGGGCACGATAATCAATACAGAGGTGTCAGGAGCCATCCTTGTTGGGCACAAGGCACAATGGGGCTTTTAAAAGGAGATCATGTATTTGGCATTTATTTTCTTTATTATCTAGCAAAATTTTCCAATTCAAAGCCTCGTTGAGTAACAGCACACTAAGGACTACATCAATATGGTGTTGGACTTGACAACGCAATGGTAATCCTATGGGGTCCCTGAAATTATCTATATGCTCCTCCAGAAGTGTGTTTAATTGCTTTTGTTGTAGAAATCGCATAACAGAGGATATCTAAATTAGTAAAAAAACTGTTTGCACACCTAGTGGCCTAGCTATCAATAAAATGAACCTAAGTGTTTTGGTTGACAATTTTGCAACGTTGTTCTACAGAAATCAAAGGAATTTTGAGCTTAAGCCTTACCTTAGTATGCAAAATATCCTCCCTTTGATGTCAAAGAGAATATTGAGGGTGTGACTCATAAGTGCAATGGCACTCACACAAATATGGGTTTCCCAACAATACATCACCAAGGTTACACAATTCATGGGTGTGTATCGGAATATGCAGAAGATTTTGATGTAGGCGTAGCAGCCATCCCAAATTTAGTAATCGGAGAATAGACAACCCAATATATATATAGGGGGAAAATGTTAAGAAAAAAACAGAGTTATAAATTCTAACGTCGTACAAAAATAAAATCATAATTTTAGATTTATGCATCATACATGTAACAATCAATTCATACATATTTCAGATTTCAGGAAAAAGAGCAACCAAACATTTCATTTGTGCTATCTTCAGAACAACATATTGTAAAGGAAAAGAGGAGTTATCCTCGCCAAATGACTACTCTCAAATTTGTGTGCAAGTGACGAATGCAAAATTCATGGTTTCACATGGGTTCTGTAGGTAAAGTAATGAGAATAAATTTTAAGAAAAATAAACTAGAGTGTTTAACTCTTATTCATTGTGGGTAATGCATGTTCCCCCCATTTCCCTCAAACTCACTCTTTAACATCTTATTAAAGAACCAATGGTCCAATACCTTATTTTGAAGAACCAATTCCAACTGTTATATCTTAGAATTCTTTTAGTACTTGAAGCATTATTCTTAAATATGTTTGACATTCAATTTGTTCCTAATATGCAAAATTTGTTTGAATATCATCATTGTCAAGCAATAACAACTTCTTAAAGGGTGCTAGCTCAATGGTAGAGCACCTACCTAATTATAGGCAAGAGATTGGTGGTTCGATTCCTTCATACCCTATCATAAATTATTGACTAAGAAAACGACTAAATTCACATATATACGACTATTAGTAGCTAATTTCCAGTATCTTATAGCGTGACTAATGTTTAGTCGTATTTAGCTTAGTCATTAATATGTTATCATCTAGTAGTTTATTTAGTCATATATTTGGTCATTAATTGTGACAATCAATGACTAAATCAATGACTAAATCAGTGACTAAATCAGTGAGTATCAATGACTAAATCAATGACTAAATCAGTGATTAAATCAATGAGTATCAATGACTAAATCAATGACTTAATGAGTGACTATCAATGAATAAATCAATGACTAATAAGTCAACCAATTAATGACTAGTGAAATACGACTAGAGATAAGATAGTGGAAATCAGATACTATTAGTCACCGACTCAAAAATAGTCGTTTATAGTCGAATTTTAGTCATTTTTTTAGTCATTAATTTCTCATTTTGTATTAGTGATAATATTAAAAATAATACAAACAAGACGTTGAATAAATTGAAAATGGATAAACATTTATATAATGGAAATATATTATCAAACCAAAGGTGCTAAAGAATACCATAATAGGAAATTTTGGTTGCCAAAATGGTAAGCCCACCTATAAAATGCCAAATTGTCCAATCCAAAGAGTGCCTCAAAACCTCATACTAAAAGAATATGTAACTGCAGTAGAAACATAAAGATTGCAATAGGAAATTCCATATGGAAATATAAGAAGCATAGAGGGATGGAAAGTGTGTGGGTATCACCTTTGACATTGAAGGAAATCATGAATTAACATTTGCATTGGCCTTTTAGGAAAATATTATGTCATGTTCCCAAATTTTCCTATGGTCCATGGGGATGATTTTAGCCTAAGTCACCTAGGCATTTATTAAATAATTAATGGATGGATGAAGGAAGATTCCTAAGGGTGAATTTGAGGAATTAAATGGATAAGGAGGGGCTCCCATGAAGTTATTAACCCCTAATTCAAGTGCTAAGGTGATTTATTAATTAATTGAGAAATTAATTAATTGGGGAAGTTTTGAGGCAATTACACCATAGTAGTTAATTAATTACTAGATAATTAATTAATTGCTTAGCTAAATTATTTCTGAGTTGTATTATTGTCATTTAAATGTTAATTACTAATAAATGTGCCAAGTGGTTGATGACTTGGATAGGAAATTCGAATTGGTCAAGTAGGCCAAACTTGCTTAAGTGATAAATCTCAGAAAAGCTAAGGAATCTAGTGGAGACAAGTTGGCAAGATGAACCCAGAAAGGAAACTGACAAAAGCTGGAAAAATCAAACAAAAGCAAGAAAGAGGAAAGTAAAGAAAGTGGAAAGATTCAAAAAAGATTTCAGAAAGAAAATAGCAACAAACAGAAAAGCTACCTAAAGCGCACTTGCCCAAATTCAGTGAAGGAGGTGAAGGAAAGAAAGTTTTGAAAGCTCAGAAGTTGCTATTCTCCTCAAGAAATGTGCCCTCATGGCTTTGGAGTAGAATGGGAAAGTGGGTAACCTACTCTCACAGGTCACCAAGTCAAGAACTTATTCAGCAGGTCATCATGAAGTTTATAAAAGAATCCAACCAACTCCATTTGACAACTTTTGATCATTTATGTTTTCTCATGAGAGCTCTGATGCTTCTCTAGTTGAGTGATGTGCCTCAACTGTGCTTCTTGGGTGATGTGCCCCAAGGACCATAGTTTCCAATGAGTGTTGTGCAGGTCCATATCAAGATATTGCATCCATTAACATATGCTTCCAGCCTCCATTGAAGATCCTCAGTTATTTGGAGAACATGATTCCTCCAACAGTGATTCTACAGCTAGTTTTGGTGAAGATTCATCCATTGAAGAAGATAGATCTTGGGAGTGCGCCCAAGTGCTGAATGAGAGTTGGTACAACCATTTTTGCATACATCAGAGGTTTACAAGATCTGTAATGTTAAGTCAGTAAATTTTTCTCCATTTTTGATTTATTTTCTCCAGTTTTGGTTTGTCTTTCAATCTACCTCAGTTAAATTTTTGGTTTTAAGTTTCACTTTTAGTCTCCTTAGAAACTCTATGGGTAATTGAATAAGTTTTGAGCCCATTCTTTTTAGGTTTTATTTGATTTTGGTTGATTTTTTATATTTCAAAGGGGGTTAAAGAAGGTCATATTTTCAAAGGTTGATTCATTAATGTGTTTAGAGAGCAGTTGGACTTATTTCTTAAACCAAGTAACTGTTAAAACCTCCGACAAATTAGCAGAAAGTTAAAAAACTGCGAAATTAGGGCATGGAAGCTATTCTTGTAGCGCTAGACAAAATTTTAACAAAGGGCGCGCTACAAGAATATCGCGGCCCTTTGTTTTTCAAATTTCAAACAGATTTAAGTCATGATTGCAGTATGTGAGTGACTGATCGCCTTGTGTGAGTGTTTTAACACGTGTTTACTGCAGCATTAGCATGATTTTAGTTGGTTATCAGTTACGAAGCAAAGCAGGCTCATCATTACATAGTATGCGGAATCGGTTGGACAAAAACCAGCAAATCCCAATCTAAGCTGTCAAATTTCTCTTTCTACACGCATTATTTTAGGAGAGGAGTGTTCGTGAAGAGGAGTTAACTGCTAAAAAGGTGGATTGTGTTGCTGTGAAGAGGAGACAAGTGTTTTTTAACGCTAGCGAGAATTAGGGCTTCCAAATTCATTTACCAATAGTCAAAGAGATGATATGAAGACACCTATTCTCATAAAAAGATACCGTGGATACCCCAAAACGAAGCTTTAAGCCATGACAGATGAGTAATTGACAGGTATTCCGATACAAACCCTTATAGCTGGAAAATTTGGGTCTTTCTCGCTGCACGATTATCTGGAGAAATTGGTTGCTGGAGATGATAGAATAAGTCATAAAATAAACACTTCACCACAGAAATAGCTATCTGAAGCGACTATGAGGAATTTGCATGAACAGAGCAGCAAAGTAGTCTTAAGTTTAAAGTATTTAGCCTGTGAAATTTTAATGACAGTTTGAACGAAGATCGTCTATCATTTGCTCTTTTATATATTCAAAAACTCTGATAGTGATGCAGAATGTTATAATGAGCTAATTGAATGAATTCTTCTCATGACCTAATGCTATTGTAAATCAGAATCTACAGGAAATAGCATTGAAAGGACTCACAGATTGATTTGTTATGCTCATTTGTTACACAGAAGGTGTTTTGTTGTTTTGTTTAAGTGGTTTGAAAGCTGTTGAAAATTGTTATGATGTGTGAAATCAATTGCTTGGAGAACATGTCGGCCTTCATATTCAGACCTAGTTGTATGGTTGAGATAAGGGAACGTTGAACTTGAAGGCCTGTCCAGGAGTGTGTAGCAAATTTTGAAGAAGCTCAAAGCACAAGAAACCAGTTTACCAAAACATTTTTGAAACCTAAAGCCAGACTGTTTCTGTTTTCTGAAAGAAGAATATGGGGAAAAGTGGCAAAAGTGGTAAGATAAACAGGGCTGAGCCCACAGACCTAACCTGGATTCAAAAGCTTCCTGACTGTGCAGAACTGTTTCAGCAAGTAGGTTGGTTGAAGTTTTTCAAGAAGATAGATGGTTTCAATGCTCAGGCGTCCTGCAAGTTTGCTAAGGGACTTAAAAATGACATGATTATGATGGATGCTTTGAAATTCAAATTGACCGTGGAGTTAATAGCAGAAGCTACTGAGATCAGCAATAAGGGTGAGCACTGGTTTAAAAAGTTGCCTTTTGAGTTTGAACCCCAAAGGTACCTGTTGCCTAATGTGACTCCTGACTGGAACAAGGGTATCATCATTCAAAATCTCAGGAAGGAGTGGATTGAGCCCATAAGGATACTTCAAAGTTATGTGACCTGTGAAGGAAGATATTCACTTGTATTTAAATATCATTTCAGGTTCCTTCAACACATAGCAGGAGTTTCTAAAATGAACCTGCCCTTCTTTTTCTTAAAAAGCCTGCAGAAGATGTCAAGCAAAATAAAGCAACATGATGATCACAATTCCCAGTCACTTTTTCACCATGGTCTCATTAAACTGATCATCACCACAGTGTTGCAACGTGAGGAAAGGACTTGGGATTTCTTTTTGTTCTGGTCAAATGTCCATCCTAAAAAAGAAGACCAGCAACCAAAGAGACAGACTGACAAGGGAAAAGTAATGATGAAAAAGTTAGGTCACTCAGTCAAATCTACAAGGAAAGATGAGGTTAAAGCCAAGAAGGTGATAGAGCAAGTAGCAGGACAGAGACAGGATGACAGTCAGCTCAAAGTGGTTTCAGATTACCCTAAAAGCAAGTTCACACTGTTTGAAGACAAAAAGGAATTGCTTGAAAAGAACCCAGCATCTATAACAGATCCTCAGGAGGAGAAAAAGGTTGACATTAAAATGGTTCCTGTAGATAAAGAAGAGATCCACATTCAGCCAAAAAGTCCCATCACAATTCTTTCAGATGATGAAGGATATTTGTTAGAAGAAGAACAGCCTATTTCTGAGATTAAAGTCAAAACTGAAATTGAAGAAGTTCAAGCTTCAAATTGCAAAACCACAAGGCCTAACAGGAAAATAAACAAGCTGGAAGTGGTGGAATTAGCTGTTGTTCAGTACCAAGGGAAAGAACTGAAGATGATGGGAGAGGCAGCTACATTCTGGAGACCTAAAACTAGGTCGAAAAATAAGTTGAGGTTAAATATGAAGAAGTTGTTAAATCCTAAATTAAACACAGATAAGGTGACTATCTTAGATGAAGAGTCCATGGGTGATGACAAATCAGAAATAGAAAAATTGCAGCCATGTTTAAAGGAAGAAATTAATTCAGTGGAAGCAGCAGGAAGAAGATCCAAAGCCCAGCATTGAAGAAACTTCTGAGAAGCTGTTGACAGAAGAAGCAGAAATCTTCAAGAAGTTTGACATTCCTTGGAAACCTAATGAAGAGCAAGATTCTGCAATAGAGAAAATGGCTAATTCTGATAAGGAAAATTTATAGAAGACTGTCAAACAATATAAGCACCAAATGAATTATATGCAGGAGGTCAACGATGGGTTGATGATGGCTAATAGAAGATTAAGAGAAGATCTCCAGGATGTTCATGACAATTTTCAGGAACTAGTGGCTGATGCAAAGGAAGCACTTAAAAGGAAAAGGGCTTCTGACAGGCACTGTTCAGAGCTGGAAAAGACAGTTGAAAGTTTACAGCAGGAAAATGAAGACCTTTAGAAATAGATAGCTGATTTAGAGAAGAAGCATAAAAAAACAAAGAAAAGGTCTTCAAGTCTAGATGGTATATCTCTTCTTGTGGAGGCAGCGAAGGAGATATGAGGCAGTTATTAGTTAGAGATATTTAAGATAAGCATTTTGGTTTTAGTTAAGAATTTGCTATTTTTAGCAACCTTGTAATTTTGTAAAAAGTGTAAATTTTACTTTACCTAGCCTAGTGATTCGATGGAGAGTTAGGAGGAAAAACCTAATTGTTTTTTAGAAGAGAACTATTTAGAAAGGGGGGCAAAACATTAGGAGGGTTCTGATTTTTGGGAGCATCAGGAGGTCTGCTAGCTGCTTGTACTTTCAGACTTATTCAGAGATAGGTACTGTAACTCTTATATGCATTTACTGATGAAATTATGAATATATGACTCTTCCCCCTTCATTTGGTCTGTGTTGGCTTCATGTTTGAACTTGTTTAGTTTCATGAATGACAAATTCATTACTGGTTAATGTGTATTTTCTAGTAGTGCTTGTCCTTTATGTGTGAACTTCAGTACAGTCTTTTGTTGGATTTTTGTGATATATATGCATCTTTATCAGTATATGTGTATGATTTAGTTGTTGCTTATCTGCTTAATGTATTCCCTGCATGTTCTTGAAGTTTATGACCAAAAACACATAAAACAAAACCCTAAACCCTAGTTTGAATTGAGTTTTACTCTTGAAATTGTGTTGGCTTGTTACCCTAGCCTTAGTAACAATTTCTGGCACAAACATCTTTGGCGCCGTTGCCGGGGATGAAGCTGAAGCATATCTTCCCTGGGATACTCATCATTTTCCTGGTTTAAAAGGTGGACTTGAACCATCATTTTTTGAAGGCTATTTTCACCAGAAAGTTGTCACAGTGGCTTCTAACAGAATTGGAACCAGGAGCAGACCTACTTCTTCATTATAGCTGGGCGTGACAGACCCTGAAAAGATCATAAAAAAAGCAAGAAAGCTCAGAAGGTCTCAATCTTTACCAGCCTCTTGTGACCCTGACCAGTTGGGTGTTTCATTACATTCAGCTGAAACTTCACCTTGTGTAAAACCTACCATCCCTGAGAGCACTTTCCAGGTTTTTACTAATCCTCAAAGTTTTCTGAAAGCTAAAACCCCTTCCCCTGATAAAATACCAATATTTCAGCTGAAAGTAGGAAGGAATCCCTTTCAAAAAAGTTCCAGCCAAGTTTCCACATTTTCCCAGTCTAAACCTCAGTCCACAATGGCAGCCCAAAATCCACCTATGGATATGATGGACAGAATGGTAGCAGCTAGGTATGCACCATTAGTATTACCCCAGCCTTTACATGCTTTGCCTACACATGATTACCAAAAGTATATGCCCCGATTCAATGGACAAGGTGAAACAACTGCAGAAGAACATTGGGAAGCTTTCGAGAGTTATGCAGACAATCAGAACATTGAAATTAAAGATGTATGGATGAGGGTATTTGTACAAAGTCTTGATGGGGATGTGAGAAAATGGTTCAGAGAACTGCCTGCTAATTCTATCACCATAATTGAAGAACTCAAAGATCTTTTTCTAAGACAGTGGGGAGACACCAAAGATCACACTTATTACATAACTGAGTTTGGAGCTTTGAGAAGAAAGAAGGATGAGACTATTTCTGACTTTTCCAAAAGATTTAACAAGATGTATAGTAGGATTCCTGCAGAAATCAAACCCACTGAAACATCAGCCAAGTTGACCTATGCAAATGCTTTTGATCATGAATTCTCTTTATTACTCAGAGAAAGAAGACCTATTACCTTGCTGAACATGCAAGAAGCAGCATTGGAGGTAGAGTCCAATTTGCTGGCTTCCAACAGACTCAAGAAAGAAACACCTCAGCAGCAGTATGAAAGAAAGGGAAAGAAGGAAGCTGTTTCCACAAGTGCTACACCTCAGTCTGCTGAAGCTAAAATAGATGAAATGGCTAAGCTTGTAAAGATTCTCACTGCCAAGTTGAACAAACTAGAACTTGAAAAGAATTCTGCTAAACCTGCCCCAGAAGCTGATCGAAATCCAAATAACCAAAATCAGTTCAGGAGGCAATTTGCTCCTAGATTCATGCCAAGAGAGCACAGAAATAATGATATTTAGCGAGAAAGGAGGGAGAATGAGGATCAAAAAGTACCCCCACCTTTTCAAAATAATTTGGTGGATGAAGAAGAAATTGATCAACAGTTACTGTTTGAAGAAACTGAAACATATCAGGATGTGAACCATTTTGGAGATGGTTTATCTGGAGGTTTTGTAACAGAAGAAGATTTTCTAAATTCTGAGTACTATGATGCAGATTTGTATGAAGTTGAAGATGAATTGGAGTTTGAAAAAACTGCTGTGAATGCTGCTGCTAATCAGAATGGAATTAAGAAGACTATTAATCTTAGATCTCGCCCGAAACAAGTAGTCCAAGCTCCTAAGAAGAAAGTTGTTGTTCCTGCTCCAGTTATTCCTGATAAACCAGTTGCTGATCCTGTAACAGAAAAGAAGCAAACTGCAGAAAAGTACAAGAAGAATGTAGAAATTGAGGAGGTAAACAAGTCAGTTCAAAGTTTCAGTTTGGAAAATGAGTTAGGTAAACTAAAAATTCCTGTTCCATTTTCTGAGCTTATCAAGAATCCATCATATAAACAAACAGTCCTAAAAGTTATGAATTCTGCTAGTGGCCAGTCTGTTTCATATACTGTCAATTTGCAAGAGGAAATCCCAAAGATATTCATTGGATCTGCCTTAGCTGAGAAAACAGAAAATGAAGCTGGTGCTTCTCCTCCATTCTATGTTACCTTGACTGTACACGAGCAGATGATTCATAATTGCCTGCTAGATTCAGGAGCATCCCATAATCTAATGCCCAAAGTTGTGATGGAAGCCCTGGGTCTCAGTATTACCAAGCCTTACCATGACTTATATGCCTTTGACTCCAGAGATGTCAAGTGTCTAGGAGTGATTAAAGATATGGTTGTCAGCCTTGCTCAGTTACCAATGAAGAGTGTCATAATGGATGTTGTAGTGGCTGATGTTACCCCAAAATTTGGCTTGCTTCTTTCAAGATCCTGGGCAAAGAAGGTTGGAGGAACCTTACAGATGGACCTCTCTTATGCCACCATTCCTGTTTTTGGTGGAGAAAATAGAAGACTTTACAGAGAGCTACAGCTTGCTTACATAGTCACAGATGATAAAAATCCCACCAATCACCTAATGTATTCTGTGGATAAAGACCTTGGTTCATGCATATTACAGTTTAGTGAAGAGGATAATTCTGCTGGTCTGTTACAAGTGGAAAAAGATCAGCCAATAAAACATAGCATAGAGGAAAAAGATGCAGTGTGGCAGTTATATTTTGATGGATCCTCATGCAGAGAGGGTGCTGGAGCTGGAGTTTTACTCATTTCCCCTGGCGGTGAAACAATGAAACTCATGTATAAATTGGAGTTTGTTACCACTAACAACATTGCTGAGTATGAGGCTTTGCTATTGGGATTGAAAGCTGCTAAGGATTTGGGAATTCAGTAGATTTCTGCATTTGGCGACTCCGAACTAGTTGTTCAACAGGTGAAGAATAAATATCAAGTAAAGCAGGGTTTGCTGAAGGTATATCGAAATGAGGTATGGGATATGCTGAAAAATTACTTCATAGCATTTAATATTACTCATATTCCAAGGAATCATAATGAAACAGCTGATTCATTGGCTCTAGCAGCCTCATATTTCAGAATTCCTAAGACTACTCAGTTAAGGTATCCTATAGAAGTAAGGTACATGCCTTGTGTTCCTGACAATGTGAAGCACTGGAGAGTTTTTGAAGATGACATTGAAATAAAAAAAATTCTTGAGCTGGTAGATGAGTTTTCAAATACTCAAATCGATCAGGAAGAAGATGAAAGGGATGAACAGTTAGATGAGTTTGCTGCAGAAGAGATAGCAGGGCATAAAATCATTGAGTTGAAGAGCAACTTCATTCCAAAAGGTCTAGTACCTTTAGAAAGAATATTCACCAAAGATGATACACCTTCAAAGCCAGTAATTCAATCTTCAGAAGACAATGTAGAAGACCACAATATTGGTACGGCAGAACATCCCAGAATGGTAAAACTTTCTAAATTCTTAACAGTGGAGCAAAGAAGTAGATATATTAAGCTGTTGAAAAAATATATAGATGCATTTGCTTGGTCTTATAAGGAACTAAAAACTTATGATACGGCAATTATTCAGCACAAGGTCCCTTTGAAACCTAATGTCAAGCCTTTCAGGCAGAACTAAGAAGAATCAATCCAGCCTTGTTCCCTGTAATTGAAAAAGAACTAAAGAAGTTGTTGGATGCAAAGATAATAGTGCCTCTCAGGTATTCTTCTTGGGTGGCTAATCTGGTTCCTGTTAGAAAGAAGAATGGGGAAATTCGATTATGTGTTGACTTCAGAAATCTGAATCGATCATCATTAAAAGACAATTATCCTCTCCCCAAGATTGAACAGGTTTTGCAGCAGGTAGTTGGAGCTCAAAGGATTTCTATGCTAGATGGTTTCTCAGGGTACAATCAGATTGCCATGCACCTTGATGACAAAGAAAAGACAGCTTTTATAACCCCCTGGGGGACATTTATGTATGACAAGATGCCTTTTGGTTTGATGAATGCTGGAGCAACTTTTCAGAGAGCCATGGACATTGCATTTGTGGGTGAGAAAGATAAGTTTGTGGTTATCTATCTGGATGATATTACTGTCTTCTCAAAATCTGATGATGAACACTTGAAGCATTTGGAGCAAACATTCATACAATGCAGAAAATTTGGTTTATCCTTGAACCCCAAAAAATCACATTTTGCTGTGCAAGAAGGTAAATTACTTGGTCACTTGGTGTCAACTGATGGTATTAGAATTGACCCTGAGAGAGTCAAAGCAATACTGAAGATTAGCTTGCCCAGGAGTAAAAAGGATGTGCAATCATTTATTGGCAAGATAAATTTTCTGCGGTGGTTTATTCCTAATTTTGCTAAAACCATTAAACAAATCACATCAATGTTAAAAAAGGACCAAGAAGTCAGGTGGACTGTTGAAGCAAAGGCATCTTTTGAGAAAATCAAGGTGGCTCTGACTGAAGCACCTGTTCTGGTAAGCCCTGATTTTGCCAAAGAATTCCTTACTTTTTCTTTTGCTTCAGAGGATACTATTGCTGCTGTCCTACTTCAGAAGAATAATGAGGGATTGGAACAACCAATTGCCTTTTTCAGTAAAACACTTAGAGATTCAGAGCTGAAATACAGTATCTTGGAGAAACAAGCCTATGCTCTGGTAAAGGCTTTAAAATTTTTCAGAATTTATATTTTACATTCCAAGGTTATTTCATTTGTTCCAAACGCTGTAGTGAAGGACGTTTTGACACAGCCTGATAGTGAAGGAAAGAGGGGAAAGTGGATTGCCAAAATTATGGAATATGAAGTGGAAATCAGACCTACTAAGCTGGTCAAAGGACAAGGATTGGCCAAACTGCTGGCTGACTCAAATTGTCAAGCATTAGGATTACATGTTATGGCAGAAGAATCAGCACCTGAAGAAAAGAAAGCATTCCTGGAGAAAGAAAGAATCATGGACTCTTATTCATCTTCAGATTGGTATGTTGATATTGTTCATTTCTTGTTATTTTTGCAATGCCCAGAACACTTAGATAGGAAGGCTGCCAGATCTCTGAAATTGAAAGCTACTAAATACTGTTTGATAGAAGATAAATTGTTTTGGAAAGACCCAGGAGGAATCTTGTTAAGGTGTTTAGATCAGGCTGAAATAGAAGAAGTAATTTCAGAATCTCAAGAAGGAGCTTGTGGAGGACATAAATACTGGAAAACAACAGCCTATAAAATTTTGAGAGCTGGATACTATTGGCCCTCCCTCTTCCATGATGTTTACCAGCAGGTAAGAGCTTGCATACCCTGTCAGAAATTTGCAGGTAAACAGAAATTATTATCTTTGCCTTTAAAGCCTATTGCAGTCAATACCCCTTTTCAGCAGTGGGGTCTGGATTTTATTGGAGAAATAAATCCAGCATCTTCAGGCCAGCATCATTGGATTTTGACTGCTACAGATTTCTTTACAAAATGGGTGGAAGCTATTCCAACAAGGAATGCTACAGATAAGGTAATTATGGAGTTCATTGAAGATAATATTCTGAGTAGATTTGGCTGTCCACAAAGATTGATTACTGATAATGCCAAAGCATTCAAATCCAAGGCAATGGTGGCCTTTTGTGAGAAAAATGGCATTATCCTGAAGCACTCAACTCCCTATTACCCTCAGGGAAATGGTCAGGCTGAATCATCTAACAAGAATATCATCCAAAGCATCAAGAAGCTGCTGAAACATAATAAAAGGTCTTGGGATTCAATGCTGAAATATGCATTATGGGCAGATAGGATTACTGTGAAGCAAGCCATTAGTACTTCTCCCTTTCAGCTGGTGTATGGAACAGAAGCAGTATTCCCAGTTCAGTTGGGGATTCCAGTAATGAAGTTCCTTCAGAACTCTCAAGAGGAACCGGATGATATGCAAAGGAGAATCTTCAAAATGATTGAGTTACAGCAAAATAGAGAGAAGGTAGACAAAGAAGCACAGCTGTACAGAGCTAAATTGAAAAACAGGTTTGACAGAAATATTAAAGAGCATACTTTTTCAGAAGGTCAGTTGGTTTTAAGATGGGATGCAAGAAAGGAATAGAAGGGTAAGCATGGCAAATTTGATAATCTATGGTTTGGCCCTTTTCTGATATCTAAAGTTTTGGAAAATAATACATTCATCTTACAGTCCTTGGAAGGTGAGGAGTTGCTCAGCCCTGTCAATGGGCGATTCCTCAAGCATTTCTACAGTTAATGAGGATCATTGTCACTTTTCATTGTATATATCGGTGTGAGTGAGATTGAATAAAGACTCCATAGCCCAATGGAAGTTTAGATTGAAGACAGAAGGCACTAGTCTACAGGTTCTTGAAGCCTCGCAGGGAGGACTTCATCCCGCAGCTGGAGCCAGATGTTAAGTCAGTAAATTTTTCTCCATTTTTGATTTATTTTCTCCAGTTTTGGTTTGTCTTTCAATCTACCTCAGTTAAATTTTTGGTTTTAAGTTTCACTTTTAGTCTCCTTAGAAACTCTATGGGTAATTGAATAAGTTTTGAGCCCATTCTTTTTAGGTTTTATTTGATTTTGGTTGATTTTTTATATTTCAAAGGGGGTTAAAGAAGGTCATATTTTCAAAGGTTGATTCATTAATGTGTTTAGAGAGCAGTTAGACTTATTTCTTAAACCAAGTAACTGTTAAAACCTCCGACAAATTAGCAGAAAGTTAAAAAACTGCGAAATTAGGGCATGGAAGCTATTCTTGTAGCGCTAGACAAAATTTTAACAAAGGGCGCGCTACAAGAATATCGCGGCCCTTTGTTTTTCAAATTTCAAATGGATTTAAATCATGATTGTAGTATGTGAGTGATTGATCGCCTTGTGTGAGTGTTTTAACACGTGTTTACTGCAGCATTAGCATGATTTTAGTTGGTTATCAGTTACGAAGCAAAGCAGGCTCATCATTACATAGTATGCGAAATAGGTTGGACAAAAACCAACAAATCCCGGTCTAAGCTGTCAAATTTCTCTTTCTACACGCATTATTTTAGGAGAGGAGTGTTCGTGAAGAGGAGTTAACTGCTAAAAAGGTGGATCGTGTTGCTGTGAAGAGGAGACAAGTGTTTTATAACGCCAGCGAGAATTAGGGCTTCCAAATTCATTTACCAGCAGTCAAAGAGATGATATGAAGACACCTATTCTCATAAAAAGATACCGTGGATACCCCAAAACGAAGCTTTAAGCCATGACAGATGAGTAATTGACAGGTATTCCGATACAAACCCTTATAGCTGGAAAATTTGGGTCTTTCTCGCTGCACGATTATCTGGAGAAATTGGTTGCTGGAGATGATAGATTAAGTCATAAAATAAACACTTCACCACAGAAATAGCTATCTGAAGTGACTATGAGGAATTTGCATGAACAGAGAAGCAAAGTAGTCTTAAGTTTAAAGTATTTAGCCTGTGAAATTTTAAAGACAGTTTGAATGAAGATCGTCTATCATTTGCTCTCTTATATATTCAAAAACTCTGATAGTGATGCAGAATGTTATAATGAGCTAATTGAATGAATTCTTCTCATGACCTAATGCTATTGTAAATCAGAATCTACAGGAAATAGCATTGAAAGGACTCACAGATTGATTTGTTATGCTCATTTGTTACACAGAAAGTGTTTTGTTGTTTTGTTTAAGTGGTTTGAAAGCTATTGAAAATTGTTATGATGTGTGAAATCAATTGCTTGGAGAACATGTCGGCCTTCATATTCAGACCTAGTTGTATGGTTGAGATAAGGGAACGTTGAACTTGAAGTCCTGTCCAGGAGTGTGTAGCAAATTTTGAAGAATCTCAAAGCACAAGAAACCAGTTTACCAAAACATTTTTGAAACCTAAAGCCAGACTCTTTCTGTTTCTGAAAGAAGAATATGGGGAAAAGTGGCAAAAGTGGTAAGATCAACAGTGCTGAGTCCACAGACCTAACATGGATTCAGAAGCTTCCTGACTGTGCAGAACTGTTTCAGCAAGCAGGTTGGTTGAAGTTTTTCAAGAAGATAGATGGTTTCAATGCTCAGGCGTCCTGCAAGTTTGCTAAGGGACTTAAAAATGACATGATTATGATGGATGCTTTGAAATTCAAATTGACCGTGGAGTTAATAGCAGAAGCTACTGAGATCAGCAATAAGGGTGAGCACTAGTTTAAAAAGTTGCCTTTTGAGTTTGAACCCCAAAGGTACCTGTTGCCTAATGTGACTCCTGACTGGAACAAGGGTATCATCATTCAAAATCTCAGGAAGGAGTGGATTGAGCCCATAAGGATACTTCAAAGTTATGTGACCTGTGAAGGAAGATATTCACTTGTATTTAAATATCATTTCAGGTTCCTTCAACCCATAGCAGGAGTTTCTAAAATGAACCTGCCCTTCTTTTTCTTAAAAAGCCTGCAGAAGATGTCAAGCAAAATAAAGCAACATGATGATCACAATTCCCAGTCACTTTTTCACCATGGTCTCATTAAACTGATCATCACCACAGTGTTGCAACATGAGGGAAGGACTTGGGATTTCTTTTTGTTCTGGTCAAATGTCCATCCTAAAAAAGAAGACCAGCAACCAAAGAGACAGACTGACAAGGAAAAAGTAATGATGAAAAAGTTAGGTCACTCAGTCAAATCTACAAGGAAAGATGAGGTTAAAGCCAAGAAGGTGATAGAGCAAGTAGCAGGACAGAGACAGGATGACAGTCAGCTCAAAGTGGTTTCAGATTACCCTAAAAGCAAGTTCACACTGTTTGAAGACAAAAAGGAATTGCTTGAAAAGAACCCAGCATCTATAACAGATCCTCAGGAGGATAAAAAGGTTGAAATTAAAATGGTTCCTGTAGCTAAAGAAGAGAGCCACATTCAGCCAAAAAGTCCCATCACAATTCTTTCAGATGATGAAGGATATTTGTTAGAAGAAGAACAACCTATTTCTGAGATTAAAGTCAAAACTAAAATTGAAGAAGTTCAAGCTTCAAATTGCAAAACCACAAGGCCTAACAGGAAAATAAACAAGCTGGAAGTGGTGGAATTAGCTGCTGTTCAGTACCAAGGGAAAGAACTGAAGATGATGGGAGAGGCAGCTACATTCTGGAGACCTAAAACTAGGTCGAAAAATAAGTTGAGGTTAAATATGAAGTTGTTAAATCCTAAATTAAACACAGATAAGGTGACTATCTTAGATGAAGAGTCCATGGGTGATGACAAATCAGAAATAGAAAAATTGCAGCCATGTTTAAAGGAAGAAATTAATTCAGTGGAAGCAGCAGATGAAGAAGATCCAAAGCCCAGCATTGAAGAAACTTCTGAGAAGCTGTTGACAGAAGAAGCAGAAATCTTCAAGAAGTTTGACATTCCTTGGAAACCTAATGAAGAGCAAGATTCTGCAATAGAGAAAATGGCTAATTCTGACAAGGAAAATTTACAGAAGACTATCAAACAATATAAGCACCAAATGAATTATATGCAGGAGGTCAACGATGGGTTGATGATGGCCAATAGAAGATTAAGAGAAGATCTCCAGGATGTTCATGACAATTTTCAGGAACTAGTGGCTGATGCAAAGGAAGCACTTAAAAGGAAAAGGGCTTCTGACAAGCACTGTTCAGAGCTGGAAAAGACAGTTGAAAGTTTACAACAGGAAAATGAAGACCTTCAGAAAAAGATAGCTGATTTAGAGAAGAAGCATAAAAAAACAAAGAAAAGGTCTTCAAGTCCAGATTGTATATCTCTTCTTGTGGAAGCAGCGAAGGAGATATGAGGCAGTTATTAGTTAGGGGTATTTAAGATAAGCATTTTGGTTTTAGTTAAGAATTTGCTATTTTTAGCAACCTTGTAATTTTGTAAAAAGTGTAAATTTTACTTTACCTAGCCTAGTGATTCGATGGAGAGTTAGGAGGAAAAACCTAACTGTTTTTTAGAAGAGAACTATTTAGAAAGGGGGGCAAAACATTAGGAGGGTTCTGATTTTTGGGAGCATCAGGAGGTCTGTTAGCTGCTTGTACTTTCAGACTTATTCAAAGATAGGTACTGTAACTCTTATATGCATTTACTAATGAAATTATGAATATATGACTCTTCCCCCTTCATTTGGTCTGTGTTGGATTCATGTTTGAACTTGTTTAGTTTCATGAATGACAAATTCATTGCTGGTTAATGTGTATTTTCTAGTAGTGCTTGTCCTTTATGTGTGAACTTCAGTACAGTCTTTTGTTGGATTTTTGTGATATATATGCATCTTTATCAGTATATGTGTATGATTTAGTTGTTGCTTATTTGCTAAATGTATTCCCTGCATGTTCTTGAAGTTTATGACCAAAAACACATAAAACAAAACCCTAAACCCTAGTTTGAATTGAGTTTTACTCTTGAGATTGTGTTGGCTTGTTACCCTAGCCTTAGTAACAATTTCTGGCACAAACAAGTAACAAGCTTCATATCAGATCCATACTTCTCTTCTCACTCACTCTCACATTCACAGCTAAATCTAGAGGAGTTTTCCCTGAAGGAGAGGGATTACTTAGTGAATGCGCTCCAATCAATTTCAGAAGCTCGGTAAGCAGAAAATTACAGTCATATGACCTGTAGATGACCTGATGCTAACTCCATAGCAGATACACAGTAATATTCTAATTTTTCTCTTCATTCTCCATCAAATGTAATGAATATTTATCCTGTGAGGCACTGTTGTTTTGGAAGGCAGTTAAATCAATAGAAGAAGAGTTATGATATATTTTTTTTTACCTTTTCCTATTCATTATATTATATCAGAGCCTAATTTAATATCATAACAGAGTTTACCATTTATTGGAGCAGTTTGATGGATTAAAATGCAAGACTAGCTAGTTGGGTGCTTATTCTAGACTAGTTTCACCACTTTTACTGCCAAAAAATCCATTCTATGTAATATTTTTACATTATGTCAGTAGGAGCTGGTCCTTAACTCAGTATAGTATCGATATCAGTCCAAAAAATAAGAGTTTGAAATCCTTTAGACCTTTCTTGGAAAGTTAAGAAAAATACTAGCTCAACAATCCCGGGAGAGCCCAAAAACCCCAATTCTTCCGAAACTCTCCCAATTCTACTAAATTACCTTCCTGAACATAACCAGCATTCATTTGAATAATATAAAATCTGTTATTAACTTTAGGAACCCACCCAGTCTAGTAAGCATATGCTGGTGTGCCCAAAAAGCTTTGCGGTAGGCTTCAGCAGTAGCTGATGTCCGAAACATAAATGGCCCCAATGCTTTGTACTTAGGACTCTTTCTCTGATCTGATTGGTTTCTGCTGCACACACCCCATACAAATTCCATAATTGAATGTTCATCCCACCATCCTCATTCCTTGCCTCAATACCCCTCACTTACCTCCTGCTCCATTCGAAGAAATTGTCAGAAATTAAACTAGAGAAGTTCATAAAATTTTTGAAGTTGAGTTAATATCTTGGTTGAAATTTTCCAAGGATATTACAGTTTCCAACAACCTACAAGAAGCACACGAATTATATACTTAGTTTAGGAGGGATCAAGTTTCTAACTGTGTTAGGAGATTCAACAATCAACATCCAAAACCCGAGAAATCAATTGAACCCAAAGGAAATCACTCTTGCCATGCTCATTTAAATAATTCAACAAGTGTCAATGAGCTTTGTATCTATAGATTTATTCCAAGTTCTGAGTGTCTTTGACAAGCAAGCAAGTCCAATGAAAAATTAAGATATCACTTGAAGGTTCATAAATCTATCAATGTGGTTGTTGTTTTTTTAAATCAGACTCGTCGCTATAGCGACGAAAATCACGTAATATAGGGTTACCCGGTAACACTTTTCCGTGGCTATATAGACGGAATGTTCATCGCTATAGCCAAGCAACCATCACTATAGAGACGTTCTATCAAACAGTTTGCGACAAATTTTTTATACAAGCGATGAAATGAATCATCGCTTGTATAGCAAATCCGTCACAAACTGTTTGACAGAACATCGCTATAGTGATGGTTGCTTGGCTATAGTGATGAACATCCGTCAATATAGCCATGACAAAGCGTTACCAGGTAGCCCTATATTAAGTGATTTCTATCGCTATAGCGATGCATAGATGTTTCTATTGCGAGGGGTAATTGTTGCTATAGTTACGGTTATGCATCGCTATAGCGACGAGAAAGCATTTTTGGGTAAACAAATAGGAAGTGTGTTCTGTCTCTCTAGTGACACGTATCTGTTGCTATAATGACGGTTTAATGTCGCTGTAGAGACGCAGTTTGGTTTTTTAAAAATAGTTTACACACACCATGTTTCATATCTTTCCTATCGCCATAGCCATGACCGTTTCAAAGAGTTATTACAGCAATGAAAATGTTGCCACAAAAAAATGGGGTCATGTTTGTCGCTATAGCAACGCACAAGTGTTGCAATAGCAATGATTTTCCATGGGAAAAATGTGCACATGTACTAGTGTTTGTTACATTGCCTTCTGGCACAAGTCAGGTCGGTCGGACCTTCTTGCTTAACAATACACACAACAACACATAGGTGCTCACAAAGTTGGTCGTGAACTGAATTCCAGAATTAGGCTTCTTATATTAAACTAACTTGGTTACAATGCTAAATACAAAGTAAACTAAACTAGTCGGCCTTAGCCTTTACAATATACATAAATTAAAATATGTCTCTAGGTGTTCTTGGCTATGTGCGATCTTTCTCCCTCTCACGGCCTCTTCTGACTAAAAGCACTTATTGAGCAATGGATGAACGATCCCCCTCACTATGCCTTTGCACTACTGTTCTACCCTGGTGCTGCTCTTCCTAAGGCTCACTCCGTTCCCTGAGACACTCTTCCTCTCTGTCCATCGAATCCTCCAAATCTTACATACCTGGAGTTTTCATCACCCTCTATCCATCTTGCACAACCCCTGCATGTGGTGACATCTGTCCTGATCCCAACCACCTACATAATTTCTCATAACTTCCTCAACAACCCTGAATGGCTACTAAGTACTCTGCTTTGAATTCTGCGCTTATCTGTCTCTGTGACATTTGTCGGCCCATGCCCTTCCTCAACCATACTGCACTTTGTCACCTTCACTTAACTTCCATGGCTGCTAGTATGCCCCTTCCTCCACACTTGGCTCTTTGTCGCTTCCGTCGGTGTCGTCGTTCGACCACATGTCGACCTTCGATACCTTCGCTACTTCTTGTCATTTGTCGACCTTAAACTTGTCGACTCTTGACATTTTACTCATGTCGACCGCATATTGACAGCTTCTACTTGACTACCTGGCTTCAAAAACCAGTATTAACTTCCGCACCAGTGGTCGTCGGCACTCCCTCTAGTCGGCCTCCTTTCTATCGATCAACTTCGACTGTTTCTCCTAGGCCCCGATGCTTTTACATTAGACTCCTCGGGTGAAAAAGAACTCAACTGATCCGTCAGTCTCCTTAATTCCTCCAGGTCACCTCCTAGAACCCATCATCTTTCTATCGGACTAAATATTCCTTCCTTTGTGAACTTCACGTGCGTTCGACTTCGCGTTCCTCCAACACTTCAGGGATTTCCTCTTTGTCATGTTGACCTAGAATCTGCACTGTCCACTCAATGTTCAACACTTCCACGCTGTTGCTGGTTGAAGCTTCTTCAAAATTGTACAGATCTGAGACGTTGAATGTTGGTGAAAAGATCAAGTCCTTTGGCAGTTCCAACACATAAGCATTTTCTGAAATATTCTTCACGATCTTACATGGTCCAATCTTCTTCAGCTTTAGCTTGTTATATGTTCCCGTCGGAAATATCTCCTTCCACAAGTGTGCATAAAGTCTCCCTCATTGAACGAATGTAGCCTTTTATTCTTGTCAGCTCTCAACTTGTATGTCGAGTTTCTCTTTTTAATGCACTTTCACACATCTTCATGCACTTCTCTCATGTGCTCGACAAATGAATCTCTATCTGCATTCTTCCTGATTTCTGTCAGTATCTCGACCAAATACACCACTCCATGTGGGATTCTTCCTTGAACAATCTGGAATGGGTTCATATCTATCGACCGATTCACATAATTGTTATATGCAAACTCTGATTTCACCAACACATTCTCCCACTGCTTGGGTCTATCGGCCATCAAACATATTAGAAGGTTTTCAAAACTTCTGTTCACCACCTCGGTCTGTCCATCTATCTGCGGATGATATGCCGAGATAAACTGCAACTTTGTGTCCAGTTTCTTCCATAGGGTTCTCCATAAATGCCCCATAAACTTGGTATCTATGTCCAATTTGATTCTCTTTGGAAACCCATGCAATGTGACTATCTCATTGAAGAATAGTACAACGATTATTGTGGCATCACTTGTCCTCCAACACGGAATAAAGTGTGCCATCTTCAAAAAGATGTCAACTACAACAAAGATTGAATCATTACCTTGCTGCGTCTTGGATAATCCTAGCACAAAATCCATGCTTAGGTGCTCCCATGGGGTATTTGGAAGTGGTATGGTGCATACAGCCCCGTATTTTGGCTTCTTCCTTTTGCTAACTAGAAAAATCGACACTGTCATACCCATTTTCCGACATCTGTCATAATTCTTGACCAATAATACTTTTCTTCGACCAACACCTTGTTCTTGTCGATGCCAAAATAACCTGCTAATACTCCATTGTGCAACTCTTGGATTAGGTTCTCTCTTACGGATCCTCTGGGAATACACAAATTTTGTCCCTTAAATAGGTATCCCTCTTGGATGAAATAATACAAGTATGGAGTCCTATCGACACTCCATGGTTCACTACTCACCTTCCATGGTTTCGCAAAATTCTCATCGGTCTCATACTCTGTCTTCACCGACTCTATTCTTGTTTCCTGAATTGTTGTCGTGTTCAACAATGCAACTCTTCAACTCAGTGAGTCGACAATCTTGTTCAATTTTCCTGACTTATGTCGCAACATGAAAGTATATCCCTACAAGAATTCAACCCACTTCATGTGCCGATGATTCAACTTTGACAAAGTGTTCAAGTACCTCAATGCTTGGTGATCTGTGTACAACACAAACTCCTTGGGAAACAAATAATCCCTCCACTTCTTCAACACTTGGATAATAGCATAGAATTCCTAGTCATAGACTGAATACTTTTTCTTTGCTTCATCCAACTTCTCGCTGAAGAATGTAATTGGTCGGCCCTCCTAGCTCAACACTGCTCCAATTTCCATTCCACTTGCGTCTCAATCGACTTGGAAAAATTTGTCTAAATCTGGGAGCGCTAACACTGGGCTCTTAGTGACCTTGTCCTTCAACCTATCGAAATCTCTCTAGGCATCTTCTGTCCACTTGAACTCCCATTTTATCATATATTCTCTCAATGGTGCACATATTTGACTGAATCCCCTGATGAAATTCCTGTAGAAACTAGCAAGTCCATGGAAAATTCTCACTCTAGTCGTGCTTGTCGGTTCTCGCCAATCCAATATTGCCTTCACCTTCTCTGGGTCAAAATCTGGGAGTGCTAACACTGGGCTCTCAGTGACGTTTTCCTTCAACCTATCGAAATCTATCTGGGCATCTTCCATCCACTTGAACTCCCCTTTTCTCATGCATTTTCTCAATGATGCACATATCCAACTGAATCCCCTGATGAAATTCCTGTAGAAACTAGCAAGTCCATGGAAACTTCTCACTCCAGTTGTGCTTATCGGTTCTGGCCAATCCAATATTGTGTTCACCTTCTTTGGGTCCATCACTAACCCTTTACCCGATATTACAAATCCCAAGTACACAAGTTCTTCCTTCATGAAGGAATACTTTTACATGTTCACCATCAAGTTTTCTTCCTGCAATTTCTGCAATACTTATCGAATGTGCTCCAAGTGTTCGACCTTGGTTCAACTAAATATCAAAATGTCATCTAGGTACACTACAACGAAATTTTCCAAGAATGGCTTCAGTACTTTGTTCATCAACCGCATGAACGTAATGGGTATATTAGTCAATCTGAAAGGCATGACTAACCACTCATACAGACCTTCCTTCATCTTGATAACCAATTTTCAGGTCGATCTTGGTGAATTATCTCACTCCACTCAAGCAATCCATTGATTCATCCATTCTCGACAATGGAAATCGATACTTGATCATGATCTTGGTGATGGATCTGGAGTCTGTATAAATCCTCCATTCTCCACCCTTCTTCGGTGCTAGTATAGTTGGTATTCCACATAGGCTCAGACTCTCTCTGATCAATCCTCTGTCCAACAGATCTTGGACTTGTCGATTGAGTTCCTAACTCTCTGTCGGAGTCATTCTATGTGGTGCCTTGTTTGGAAAACTAGATCGTGGAATCAAGTTGATCTGATGGGATATGCTTCCTGTCAGTGACAATCCCGTTGGTGCTTCGTTGACTACTATGCTCCGAAACTCACCAAGCATCTCTTTGACTTTGACCAAAAACTTCTTCATTATCAACCTCTCGACACATGGTCCTTTTGGAATGATGGTGAAACATCTTGATTGTTTCTCCTCCTATACGAGGAATTCCTTAGTTGAGCACATAAGCACTCGCTTCTCCCAATAGTTACTTTCTTGCAGTCAGCTCACTCCTCCTACTTCAGCTTTAGCATCCTCTCTGTTCCTTTTTTCCATAGTGTGACTATGTTGGCTCAACCATCATGGATCATCTTCCGATCATATTTCCATGTTGTCCCTAACAACAGATGGCATGCATCCATTTGGATTACGTCACACAACAAACTATCTTCAAGCTTCACGACCTTGAAGTTAATTAGGCATTGTCTGGTTACCTTCACATGGTGACCCTTCTACAATCAAGATATCTTGTTTGGATTTGGGTGTTCCTGACGTCTCAAACCAAACTTGTCGATGACCTCCGTTGACACAAGAGTCTCTGTACTGCCACCATTGACTATGGTCTTGCAATACCTGTCGTCGATTAACACTCTTGTTTGAAAGATAGCCTTTTGCTATGGCAGCTCTTTCTCATTGCATCAGTCTTCCTAAATCAATGTTCTCTTGGACATCATGGTTCGACCTCGTCTTCAACCATATTCACCACTATCTAATGTCGAATCCTCCTTCTTGTCACTTTGGTCATCTCTTTGACCTTTGGGTTTCGAATCATCTGCCACGTGTATATTTTTCAGGCATTCATAAGCTTTGTGTCCTACACCCCGACACTTATAACAAACCATAGCTGACCTGTCAGCTCCTTTATTTTCTGTTGGACCAGTTCGACCATATGCACCCCGAACGCGGGTCTCTCGACCATCCCATCGGTTTCCTTGCATCTTCTTTATGGTCGCTGTCCCTTCCCCACGTCGGTTATCTTCGACAACTTCTCTCCTGGTTCCACTACTTTGGCCCTTCACGGAAACAATCTTTGTTGTTGATGTATTTTTAACTTCAGAAGATATTCACTTGTATATTGTATTTGTACTTTATTGTATCCCCAATGGAGATGTATTATTCCTTCGATTGGAAGTGTCGTCAGTTGCACTTGCATGTGTCGCAAGTTATATTGTAAGTGTCGTAACTTATACTTGATGGGTTATTAGACCACCTTGATGGGGTCGGCCCTGTATGAGTCATGTGGGTTAAAGGTTTATTAGACCACCCTAGTGGGGGTTGGCCTAGTCAACATTATGTTAAGTGGTTAAGTTGGGGACGACCTAGCTAAAGTTAAAAGATAAGTAAAGTAGTGTATAAATAGAGAGTGTGTCTCTCTCATTTTACACATTCTATTATTCACTCACTTCGCATTAGTGAGAGAGAAGAGGAGTGCGCACAAGTGGAGGAGGAGCATGCTGCTGAAGATATCTATCTCTTGGGTTTGATCATTGTGATCCTTGCATTGATTATTATTCTATCTCTGAGGAAGTTGCGGGGTTTTTCACGTTCTTGGTTTTCCCCGGTGAAATGTTTTGTGTCTCTTGTCTCTTGTATCTTATGATTGATATGTTGTACATGTTGTTATTTCAGTTAAGATACTAGATCTATTGAATTAAATGATGAAAAAATAACATGGTATCAGAGCTATCCTGAAGGAAGGCATGGTATGTCATTTATGAGACTTGTTGCACTTGCGACAAATTGGAAGCTAGGGCTTGATATAGAAAAAACCAGTCATCGTATCACTTTCACTATAAATCCATTTTGGAGAAGGTTCACGATCTAAAACTTTTACAAGTTGAATATAACATCCCCATGTACCTTTTGTCCAAAGCACAACATCTAATTCATTGTACTTTATGTTTTATGATCCGTACAATATAGGGTTTATGCCTCTTCTAGATCACAGTCATAAACAAGTGACCTAGGAAAAAAGGTCACAACTTGTGCTAGGAAACTCCAAATGATATTTTTTAAAAGAGACAGTAAGAGCACGGACTGTAGTTTCACAGGTAAAATTTTTAGAGGCTGAAGTTGAACCAGTGACATGTGGCACACTATACAAGTTCGCTCTCCTGTTTTATCCCATAAATAGGTTACGTTGCGACACTTGGAATAACTCTCTCTCAGATAATCCAATTGAGTTCATGCCTATGGGGTTGGAAATATGACAGGTCAAGCTACCACAGGTTGAATTTTCAGATACTTTGGATTCGTAATGTCAGAGATGCATAAGAAACAATCAGGTGCATATTTCTGTCAAGACAGAATTGGATTCTGAGCACCTTCATTCTTGGCTTGCCACTGCTGCGGGAATTCAAGGCTTCGGAGAAAGTTGGGATTTTTGGAATCGGAGTTCACGGATGAATACGCCTCATCAAAATAAAAATTTAGAGACCAAGATTGAATTTTTTGGTTGGGCAAGAGGTCGGGTTTGATCAAACCCTAGTTCAGGATTTTGATTGGAAAGGTGGAAAATTAGGGCTTCTACAAAAGTTGAAATTTTTTAAATTTGTGACCATGGCTGGAAGCTCCTCAGAAAAATCGAAGTTTAGAACACAAGATCGAACCTTTTGGATGGGAAAAAGACCGGGCTTTATCAAACCCTATTTCAGGATCCTATTGAGAAGATCCATAAGTTTCAAAGGCAATTTTGAGGGGTCAAATTTTGCAGTTTTCAAAATTGAAGTATACTAGCTTGATCAGCTCAGCAAGGCAAATCTTTCCATCCATTCAAAAGTTTGAAATTCAAAATTTGAATTTTTAGGGTTTCTCTGACAAACCCTAATCCAGCTCCAGATCCACTCTTAGCAAATCAAAGTGGATTGGGTTAATCCTAGAAGAGAATGAATTGGACACCTACATAAGTGAAGAAGTTCTAGTGTCAGAGGGAGATGAGGCTAAGTCCTTACATAAGAATGCTACAAGCAATCTCGACGGGTATGACTTGAGGATATATAGGTATGTTTTGAAATCTATTCATGATTAAGTTTATGATATGTTTGTCTTCATATTATTAAGTTTCGTACAATCTTGATTAATCTTAGACTCGTCTCATCACCCTAGTAAAAGTATGAATGCATGTGAATGATAGAAGACATTCATTGATTAGGGTTATAACACTTATGATTGTACTAATGCACTATGGTGTTGTATGAGGTTGATGTTGTCCGCTAACATGAAAGGTACAAATCAAGTTCTAGAACATATGACCATGGTGACATGAAGACAAAGACTCGTGGATCACATAGAATATCTACTTACGAGGTATGTATAATGGTTCTGCAATGGTTAAACTTATGAGTTATGCAGGTTAGTAAGCACAAGTCATTGAAGAGAACAAGAAGACATTGTTTGGGTATGTTAGACATAACTAGATAACATGATATTCCAGGTATGTTTTTCCTATATCAAATTAGAATCCTACCTTATGTTAGGATCTTATACTTTTTTATGAATGATAATGATTATTCTTGAAGTTAGAAATTTAAGTAATCAAGGTTTTATGCATATTATGTTTCTTGCTTTGATTGATGATATGACTAACCAGAAGAGTCCTATGGTCAAATAAGAATATGCATGAGTACAAGAAGTTTTTCCTGAAACCTTGAATACTAATGCTTACTACCTATGTATGCAATGATCACGACCATACATAAGATTATTTCAAATCATAATGTTTTGATAGTATTGAGATTATACTAATGTATTTATGGTTATGTATGAGATCTTGAGGATAACATAATGGTGACACTAGTGCACACTTAAGCATATATAGTGGTCCAGGATGGATATAATTTCAAGGACAGATAATTCAGGAAGCAAAGATCAAGAGGGAGCACACTCCAGTAGTTCCTGCAAGGAAGAAAAGATTGAGAGGGAGTCCACCCAATAACCAAACAAAGATAAGTATTTGAATTGTTATATATATGATTACTTAAATGATGTTGTCCAGCCATGTACATACTTATGATTTAATATGTATATTATGCATATTAGAAAAGTTTCATTAATGAATAGTATACTACTAATATGCATGTGATAGGTAAGTGGCCTATGGCACTGTATAACATTCCATTGCTACTTATCTAGAATGAAACCTCTTTGCTGACATGTTGGGAGTAGTGCAAACTCTTAAATGTTCTGGTAGAGATGGAAGGCATCTAGAAAGTTATGGGATATGGATAAATGTCGTACTGAAGCATTGGCTAATATAATTGCATGACTGTATGACATACATTCCATTGCTACTTATCTAGAATGAAACCTCTTTGCTGACATGTTGGGAGTAGTGCAAACTCTTAAATGTTCTGGTAGAGATGGAAGGCATCTAGAAAGTTATGGGATATGGATAAATGTCGTATTGAAGCATTGGCTAAGATAATTGCATGACTGTATGACATACATTCTTGTGTGTAAAAATTTGTTTTTGAAAAACTATGAGAATTTTCTAATCATGCAATTGAATTTAACTTGTAGGAAAGATTGTGTACAATCACCTACAAAAGAAGGACTACAACATTTGTTCCAGCAACAAAGTTCAAAGAAAACTATCTATTGAAGATATTGAAGAATCTAAAGTTCCCAGGATTCGAGATACAGTAATAGAAGGATGCCATGATTGAGGAATACCAGTCGATCATGAAGAATGATGTTTGGGATGTGGTCCCAAGACCAGAAGGGAAGTCTGTTGTAACTACCAAGTGGATCTACAAGATCAAGCATGTTGCAGATGGTAGCATAGAGAAATACAAGGTGAAGTTTGTAGCTCATGGCTTCTCCCTGAAAAAAGGGATAGGTTATGAAGAGATTTTTGCACCTGTAGCCAAATACACTTCCATCGGAATAGTACTTGCTCTGGCTGCAGTGATGAAGTAGAAGATACACCAGATGGATGTGAAGACAACTTTCTTGAATGGTGTAGTTGAAGAGGAAGTGTATGTGGAGCAGCCACTTGGTTTTGAGACACATGACATGGAATCATATGTGTGCAGATTGAAGAAAGCCTTGTATGGTTTGAAGCAAGCACCCCGGACATGGTATGGAAAGATAGAAAGCTTCCTATCTAGTTTGGGATTTACCAAGAGTAAAGCGGATTCCAACCTTTACTACAAGGTTGAGGAAGGCAATCCAATGATACTACTATTGTATGTGGATGATCTGTTTGTTACAGGTGAGGATGGGTTGATTTCCAACACCAAGAGGAAGCTTGATGTTGAGTTCTAGATGAAGGACTTGGGTATGATGCTTTAATTTCTAGGCATGGAGGTGTGGTAGAGTGCAGATGGGATCTTCCTTGGATAAGGGAAGTATGCAGTAGAGATCCTGAAGTAGTTCGGGATGTTGGACTGCAAGGTGATGGCCACACCTATGGCATCGAACCCGAAGCTTCTGTGCGATGTTTCATCTGAGCTGGTTGATGTCACAGTGTATCGTCAGATGATTGGTTCCTTGATGTACTTGATGAACACGAGACCAGATATTTGCTTTGCAGTGAACACATTGAGCTAGTTCCTGACGGATCCTAGACATGTTCACCCAATTGCTGTGAAGCATATTCTGAGGTGCCTAAAGGGTATAGTTGATTATGGGCTCAAGTATGATGCAAATCAAAAGTTTAACCTGGAGGGTTATGTTGATTCAGATTGGGCAAGCAGTGTTGCTTCAGTATGGGATCAGGTGTGATCTCTTGGTTTAGCAGGAAGCAGTCCTACATAGCACTGAGTACAGTCGAAGTAGAGTATGTTGCAGCTTGTTCGGCTAGTTGTGAGGCAGTATGGTTGAGGAAGCTACTGTCTGATTTATTTGATCTCCCATTGGATGCTACCTATATCTAATGTGACAACCAGAGTTATGTAAAGTTGTCAGAGAACCCGGTGTTCCATGACAGGTCGAAGCACATCAAGATCAAATATCACTATATCAGGGATAGGGTGTAGAAAGGAGCACTGAAGCTTCTATATGGTGCAACTGATGAGTAGGTTACAGATGTGTTGACGAAACCACTATCCAGAGTGAAGTTTGAGTACTTCAGGGAGAGGCTTGGTGTTCTTCAGATTGAAGATACTGCGAGGAAGAAGTGATGGGACACATTTGTAGGAGCCATTCCAAGCATGGTGATAGGAGGATCCTTCCCATGGCTGTGGATGTAAGCATCAGGATGATGCTCCAGTTACTGCTATGATGATGATCAGGATGATCATATGTGATGAGTATCAGGATGATACTCAAGATGATATGCATCATGGATATGCTTTATATGATCAGGTGGATCATGTGTGATGATATGCATCAGGTGGATGCTTTACATGATCCATTGGATCATGTGTGATGATATGCATCAGGGAATGCTTTGTATGATCAAGTTGATCATACGATGATGATGATTATCAGGATGATGCTCTAGATGACATGCATCGGGACAATGCTATGATGATGCGCATCAGGATGATGCACTATATGATGATGATCGGTATGATCATGAGTATCAGGTTGATACTCCGTGGCCATGGATAGGTTGTGCATGTAGCATAGAAAATATCATGGGAGATCTGATAGGTTGAGCGGTGAGCTCGTAAATTAGTCTTGGGATGCTCTTTCGAGGTTTTTCTACTAGAGGCATGTAATCCATCCTGGAGATCCGATAGGTTGAGCGGTAAGGTCATAATTAGTCCTGGGATGCTCTTTAGAGTTCTTGCGGGAAGCAAGACACTTTTTAAAGGTTTTTCCTGACCACATGTAATCAGTCCTAGAGATCCGATAGGTTGAGTGGTAAGGTCGTAAATCAGTCCTGGGATGCTCTTTAGAGTTCTTGCGGGAAGCAAGACACTCTTTTAAGGTTTTGTGACAGTTAACATGTAAAATATCTTGGGAGATCCGATAGGTTGAGAGGTAAGCTCGTAAATCAGTCTTGGGATGCTCTTTCAAGGTTTTGTTGACGCATGTAATAAGTCCTGAGGATTCCACAGTATGGAAAGAGATGATGAATACCTACACGAGGCTAGGCCTACATCCAACATGAAAAAGGGCTATCTCTGTAGAACTTCCTATGACAAGAAGAATTCATAGATAGCCTAGTGATCAAGATAACGGGTACAGTAGTAGTGATGATGATGATGCTTCGTGATCCAATGATGATGATCTAGCTCCAGAATTGAAGACTTGTGCCTATATGTATTGATGACTTGTGTCAAGAGAATACCTTCCTAGTTAAGAGGGAGTGTTGATGTATTTGAAACTTCAGAATATATTCACTTGTATATTGTATTTGTACTTTATTGTATCCCCAACGAAGATGTATTATGTTGAATATTGTAAATTCAAAGAATATTATATTTGTAATTTATTATTCCGGAGATGTTTCATCCCTCTGAGGTAACCCTATTATGTATCCGGAGATGTTTATTCCTCCGAGGGTTAGTATTAACTAGGGTTATTAGACCCACCATGTGTGGGTCGACCCTGTAGTTATATTTTAGGGGTTATTAGACATCTCCAGGTGAGGTCGGCCCCATAAGGTCTTTTAGTCAGTTGAGAGTCAAGTATAAATAGAGGAGGTGAACTCCTCTTTAGATCACTCACTCACTTGTGGAAGAGTGCGCACTTGTCTGGGAGATCTGCTAAGGAGACAAAGAAGGAAGGAGCACATCTTGTATTTTGGTTGATCATCTTATTGAGGAAAGCTTTGCTGGGTTTTCTACCCCATGAGGGTTTCCCAGGGTATATTGTGTGTCTATCTTGTGATTGTGTTTCTTTCAGTGATCTTGCTTGTCTATTTGGTTTAAACTTAACATGGTATCAGAGCTAGACTGAATAGGACATCTTTCACAAGGTAAGAATACCTCTTTCTCTCTCTTTGGTGAAGTTAGGGTTTCATCCCAAAGTTGGTATTATTGATTTTTGGTTGCATGGCTGGATAGCTCTTTTCAATACCTTTCTTTTGAGCTATAGATCGAACTTTTTGGTTGGGTAGAACTCCGGGAAATCCAAACCCTAATTCTACCAAAAGTGCGATACGTCAGATTTTGGTTTCAGAAAAAAGTTGTAATTTTTGAATTCTGATTACATGGCTGGATAGCCCTTCTCAAGAGCATTCTTTTGAGCTATAGATCGAACTTTTTGGTTGGATAGAACTCCGGGAAAGTCAAACCCTAATTCTACCAAAAGTGCGTTAAAATTCTGTTCCAGATTCCGGAAAAGTAAAAAGTAACTTTCCAGGTAAGTCTACTCTGTCTCTTGGACTCCCCCAAGAGAAGATGGCTCCAAATACTAAGCTTGAAGACAAGCTAGAAGGCATAGAGAATTTCCAGGCATGGAAATACAGAATTGGTCTAATTCTTGAGGAGAATGATCTTGCTCATTATATCAAGGAGGAAGTTGCAGAACCAGAAGAAGATGAAGCCAAAGAAAAACACAGGAAGGATCTGATTAGGGCAAAGAGAATCATAGCTGATTCCATTAAAGACCACTTGATTCCCCAAGTGTCTTCCAAGAAGACTCCAAAGGAAATGTATGATGCCCTAGGAAGAATGTATGAAGGAAAGAACATCAATAAGAAGATGAATCTAAGGACTCAGTTGAAGAGTACCAAGATGCACAAAGGAGAATCCATTCAAGACTACTTCTCAAGAGTCTATCAAATCAAAGAACAATTAGATGCCATTGGTGATACTCTTGATGAAGATGAACTTGTGATGACAGCTCTAAATGGTCTCACTAGACCTTGGGAGTCATTCATTCAAACTATGTGTGCCAGAAAAGAAAGTATGAAGTTTGATGTAGTTTGGGAGGATTGTGTACAAGAGGAGGCTAGGGTTGCAAATAGAGAAGCCTTGCTCAAAGAAGATGACCAAGCTTTGGCTACCCATACCAAAAGAAGAAGGAATCAATCCTACTTCAAGAAAGGTAGTCACAAGGAGTCTCATCCTCCTCACAGATTTCACAAGAAAAGAGGATCTACTCAAAGAAGAGATTACTCTTCTTTCCAGTGCTATTCTTGCCACAAATTAGGACACATTGCTAAAGATTGCCCTCTACAGAAGAAAAAGGGTAATCACTACAAAAGACACCAAGCACATCTTGCAGAGGATGATAGTGAAGAAGAAGAAGTAGAGGAAGAAAGGTCTCACAATAAAAGGCCTAGAGATGAAGAGGAAGAAGAAGAAAGGACCTTCTTCAAAAGGAGGTCAAGAAGAAACACAGAAGAAGATGCAGAAGAATATGTTCTCTTCTCCGCACTCTCTGGATCCATAACCCCTGGAGAAGGTACATGGCTTATTGACAGTGGTGCTTCAAAGCACATGACAGGACATAAGAGGACTCTCTCAAATCTTGAAGAAAAGAATTCTCCCCAAAAGGTATCTCTAGGAGATGACTATCAATATCCCATTAAGGGAATTGGTGAAGCAAACTACAAACTCGATTCTGGAACTCCCATGAAGATGAAGGAAGTTCTATATGTTCCAGGATTAAAGAAGAATTTGCTTTCAATCTCAGCTTTAGACAAGAAAGGCTACAGAGTTGCATTCATTGATGGACAAGTGTTAATGTGGTCCAAAGGCAAATCCATTAAGGATGCAATTGTTATTGGTGAAGAGGAAGGAGGTTTATATAAACTCAAGGGTCATCCGGAAGCTGCTCTTGTTCATGAAACCTCTAGCCCCAGTGAGCTATGGCATAGAAGACTAGCTCACATTAACTACAAAGCCTTACCTTATGTAAGCAAGGTGGTCATAGGACTACCAGATTTAAAGGTTGATCATGATGGTTCATGCAAAGGATGTAAGAAAGGCAAGAATGTCAAGAACCCCTTTCCAAAGAGTGAAACAAAGACCAAAGGTATCTTGGAGTTAATACACTCAGATGTATGTGGTCCAATGCCCACCACCTCTCTAAGTGGGTTTGAATACTATCTTTCATTCATTGATGATCACTCAAGGAAAACTTGGATATACTTTCTAAAGGGTAAAAATGAAGTTTTTGGAAAGTTCAAAGAGTTCAAGGCTCTAATAGAAAATCTCTCAGAAAAGAAAATCAAGATTCTTAGAACAGACAATGGTGGAGAATATACTTCAAAAGAGTTTGAAGAATTCTGTAAGGAAGCTGGAATCAAGAGAGAACTAACCACTCCCTACAATCCCCAACAAAATGGGGTTGCAGAAAGGAAAAATAGAACCATCATGGAAGTTGTGAAGACTATGATACATGATCAGGATCTTCCCATGTATCTGTGGGCTGAAGCAGCCAGAACAGCAGTATATGTTCAAAACAGATTATCTCATAGTGCTCTTGATTTCAAAACTCCAGAAGAAGTGTTTTCTGGAAAGAAGCCCGAGGTAAGCCATCTTAAAATATTTGGGTGTCCTGTGTACATCCACATTCCAAAGGAAAAGAGAACCAAGTTGGATCCTTCTGGTAAGAAAGGAATATTTGTTGGCTACTGTGAATCATCCAAAACCTTCAGAATTTACATACCAGGCTTTCATCATATAGAAATAAGTAGAGATGTAACCTTCGATGAGGAAGCAGCTCTTAAGAAATCTAGAAAATGTCAACTTGAAGAAGTTTATGAAGAAGATACATCTCCCAGAATCTCAGAGACTGTTCACATCCCTGAAGAGGACATACCAGAGGATCATGACATGCTGGAACCACAAGAACCTCCTGTTGCAGAATTATCTAGGAAAAGAAGACCAGCATGGGCTAGAGACATTATTCAAGGAGCTGAAAGATATGGTGCTCCTGAAGGCTCCACTAGAGAAAGGAAGAAACCAAAGCTAGTGTCCAACTATATGGCCTTGATGTGTGATCTTGTGGATCAACTACCTACTAGCTATGAAGAAGCAGCTCAAAAGAAAGAATGGGTAGAAGCAATGACAGAAGAATATCAGTCGATAATGAAAAATGATGTTTGGGATATAGTACCCAAACCAAGAGATAAAAGTGTGGTTTCTTCCAAATGGATTTTCAAAATAAAACATGCTGCAGATGGTAGCATTGAAAAATACAAGGCAAGGTTTGTAGCCAGAGGATTCTCTCAAAAGGAGGGAATTGACTATGAAGAAACATTTGCACCTGTTGCTAGGTATACTTCAATTAGAACTATCATGGCACTTGCATCCATGATGAAATGGAAATTGCATCAAATGGATGTTAAGACAGCTTTTCAAAATGGTGTAATTGAAGAAGAAGTATACATAGAACAACCTCAAGGCTTTGAGGTCAAAGACGGAAGGACACAGGTATGCAAACTGAAAAAGGCATTATATGGATTGAAGCAAGCTCCCAGGGCTTGGTACGAAAGGATTGACAGTTTCTTAACAAGCATGGGCTTTACCAAAAGTAAAGCTGACCCCAACCTTTATCTTAAAGTGATGAATGATGAACCTGTTATATTGCTGTTGTATGTAGATGATCTATTTCTAACCGGAAATGAGAATCAAATCATTGAAAGCAAGAAGAAGCTTTCTTCAGAATTCGAAATGAAAGATCTCGGACTAATGCACTACTTCTTAGGCCTAGAAGTGTGGCAAGAGCCAAAAGGAATCTTTCTAAATCAAGGTAAGTATACTGTGGAGATTCTCAAAAGATTTGATATGTTGGAGTGTAAAGCCATGGCCACTCCCATGGACTCCAACCTGAAACTATTAGTTAATGATTCATCAGAACTAGTGGACATAACTCTATATAGACAAATCATTGGATCATTAATGTATTTGACAAATACTAGGCCGGATATATGCTTTGTTGTAAATACCCTAAGTCAGTATTTAGTAGAACCTCGAAAGGTTCACCTTATAGCTGCAAAGCATATAATGAGGTACCTAAAAGGTACAGTGGACTTTGGCCTATACTATCTTGGAGGTAATGAACTCAAGTTACATGGTTACTCAGATTCTGATTGGGCAGGAAGTATCTCAGACAGGAAAAGTACTTCAGGTGGATGTTATGGCATTGGATCTGCCATGATCTCTTGGTTCAGCAAGAAACAATCTAGTGTGGCCCTCAGTACTGCCGAAGCAGAATATATAACTGCTTGCTCTGCCAGCTGTGAAACAGTGTGGCTTCGGAAACTCTTATCTGGAATTTTTGACTTAGAAATGGATCCCACGGTGATTATGTGTGATAATCAAAGTTGCATTAAGATGACTGAAAATCCTGTGTTCCATGATAAGTCAAAACACATTGAGATCCGTTACTTCTATATACGAGACATGGTGCAGAAGGGAGCCATCAAGCTCGAGTACATAAGCACTGAGGATCAGATTGCCGATATTCTGACTAAACCTCTGTCTCGAGTAAAGTTTGAACACTTCCGAGACATGCTTGGTTTAGTCCAGAAGGACCCTCCTCGAAAGGGGGAGTAGTATAGTATTTGATAGCATTTTTTTTTTTTTTTTTTTTGCTCTTAGCTACTTTCAAATTATTTAGATTTAGAACTCTTATATATCTTTTATTTTCTCAAATAAATGTTTTGATGCTAGATGTATACATGTTTTAGTGTGATGTATACATGCTTTGATGTATTAGTAAGAATACATGCTAGTTGTGATGTATACATGTTTTGGTGTGATGTATACATGTTTTGATGCTAGATGTATTAGTAAGAATACATGCTAGTTGTGATGTATACATGTTTTGGTGTGATGTATACATGTTTTGATGTTAGATGTATTAGTAAGAATACATGCTAGTTGTGATGTATACATGTTTTGATGTATTAGTAAGAATACATGCTAGTTGTAATGTATACACATCTTGATGATTAGATGTATTAGTGAGAATACATGCTAAATGTGATACATGCTCTTGGATACTTATACCTGTATAGATAAGAATACAGAAGGGGATTGGATCATCCCTGGACTCTCAGTCCTAAAGAGAGCCGTAGACGTGAGGTCTTCGAGAATGAAGTCCTTAGTGAACAGTTGAGGGGATTGGATCATCCCTGGACTCTCAGTCCTAAAGAGAGTCGTAGACGTGAGGTCTCCGAGAATGAAGTCCTTGGTGGACAGTTGAGGGGATTGGATCATCCCTGGACTCTCAGTCCTAAAGAGAGTCGTAGACGTGAGGTCTCCGAGAATGAAGTCCTTGGTGGACAGTTGAGGGGATTGGATCATCCCTGGACTCTCGGTCCTAAAGAGAGCCGTAGACGTGAGGTCTTCGAGAATGAAGTCCTCAAAGGACAGTTGAGGGGATTGCATCATCCCAGAACTGATAGTTCAAAATGTACGTGATGGGGATTGCATCATCCCGGAACTGATAGTTCAAAATGTATGTGATGGGGATTGCATCATCCCGGAACTGATAGTTCAAAATGTACGTGATGAGGATTGCATCATCCCGGAACTGATAGTTCAAAATGTACGTGATAGGGATTGCATCATCCCGGAACTGATAGTTCAAAATGTACGTGATGGGGATTGCATCATCCCGGAACTGATAGTTCAAAATGTACGTGATGGGGATTGCATCATCCCGGAACTGATAGTTCAAAATGTACGTGATAGGGATTGCATCATCCTGGAACTGATAGTTCAAAATGTACGTGATAGGGATTGCATCATCCCGGAACTGCTAGTTCAAAATGTACGTGATGGGGATTGTATCATCCCCGGACTTCGGTCCCTGAATTGATCCGTAGATGAATGGTCTCCGAGAAAGTAATGGTATTGATAATGTGGTTACTTGTATCGGTAGGATACTTGTATTAATGATGTGGTTACTTGTATCGGTAGGATACTTGTATTGATGATGTGGTTACTTGTATCGGTAGGATACTTGTATTGATGATGTGGTTACTTGTATCGGTAGGATACTTGTATTGATGATGTGGTTACTTGTATCGGTAGGATACTTGTATTGATGATGTGGTTACTTGTATCGGTAGGATACTTGTATTAATGATATGGTTACTTGTATCGGTAGGATACTTGTATTGATGATGTGGTTACTTGTATCGGTAGGATACTTGTATTGATGGTGTATCGGTAGGATACTTGTACTGCTGATCGTGTGATGACGATGCTGCTGATCGTGTGATGACGATGCTGCTGATCGTGTGATGACGATGCTGCTGATCGTGTGATGACGATGCTGCTGATCGTGTGATGATGATGCTGCTGATCGTGTGATGACGATGCTGCTGATTGTGTGATGACGATGCTGCTGATCGTGTGAAGACGATGCTGCTGATCGTGTGATGACGATGCTGCTGATCATGTGAAGACAATGCTAAAGATCGTGATGTTTATGTTGACATTGATGTACCAGTAACTATTTGAGTTACTGATGAAGACGAATTGAAGAAATCTTCCGATGATTTATAGATGTATCATGTGTAGTGACTCCTTGCTCCTGCAGATGCTGTTATAATATCCTTCTCGTTAAGGGGGGGTGTTGAATATTGTAACTTCAAAGAATATTATATTTGTACTTTATTATTCCGGAGATGTTTCATCCCTCCGAGGTAACCCTATTATGTATCTGGAGATGTTTATTCCTCCGAGGGTTAGTATTAACTAGGGTTATTAGACCCACCATGTGTGGGTCGACCCTGTAGTTATATTTTAGGGGTTATTAGACATCTCCAGGTGAGGTCGGCCCCATTAGGTCTTTTAGTCAGTTGAGAGTCAAGTATAAATAGAGGAGGTGAACTCCTCTTTAGATCACTCACTCACTTGTGGAAGAGTGCGCACTTGTCTGGGAGATCTGCTAAGGAGACAAAGAAGGAAGGAGCACATCTTGTATTTTGGTTGATCATCTTATTGAGGAAAGCTTTGCTGGGTTTTCTACCCCATGAGGGTTTCCCAGGGTATATTGTGTGTCTATCTTGTGATTGTGTTTCTTTCAGTGATCTTGCTTGTCTATTTGGTTTAAACTTAACATATTATTCCTTCGATTGGAAGTGTCGACAGTTGCACTTGCATGTGTCGCAAGTTATATTGTAAGTGTCATAACTTATACTTGATGTGTTATTAGACCACCTTGATGGGGTCAGCCCTATATGAGTGATGTGGGTTAAAGGGTTATTAGACCACCCTAGTGGGGGTCGGACCAGTCAACATTATGGTAAGTGGTTAAGTTGGAGCCGACCTAGCTAAAGTTAAAAGACCAGTGAAGTAGTGTATAAATAGAGAGTGTGTCTCTCTCATTTTACACATTCTATTATTCACTCACTTCGCATTAGTGAGCGAGAGGAGGAGTGTGTAGAAGTGAAGGAGGAGCATGTTGCTGAAGATATCTATCTCTTGGTTTTGATCATTGTGATCCTTGTATTGATTCTTATTCTATCTCTGAGGAAGTTGCAGGGTTTTTCACCTTCTTGGTTTTCCCCGGTGAAATGTTTTGTGTCTCTTGTCTCTTGTCTCTTATGCTTGATATGATGTACATGTTGTTCTTTCAGTTAAGATCCTATATCTATTGAATTAAATGATGAAAAAATAACATTCGCACCCAGACCAATCATCCTCCATCTGGATGATGTGGCTTTCCTCCACAATTTCTCTTCTTCCTTTAGAGCTAACTTATAGGCTTCAGCGACCACTTTGAACCTCGACAAGCTCAACTTGTCATGTATGGAATACTTCAAGCCATTTAAATACCTCACGACAACTTCTTATCCTTCATCGGTTTGACCCGACTGAATCAAGATTCTATATAACTCTTATGTGTATTCCTTCACGGTCATCTCTTTCTGTTAGAAGTTTTGCAACTTCCTAAACAAGGAAATCACATAGTCACCCGGCAAGAACATCCCTTTCATCTTGGAAATCATCCTATCCCAAGACTTGATTTTCTCCTTTCCTTTCTTGACTCGGTCATCCTGTACATTGTCCCACCACATTGAGGTGTGATCCTGCAACCTCAGACATGTAGTCTTAACCCGTTTAGAATCCTCGATCTGCTCTATGCCAAGTATTTCTCCATCTCTCCGAACCAGTCTATCAAGTCTTCTGGGTCTAGACTTCCTGAGTAGGTAGGAACATCCATCTTTGTCTTACCCCTTATCTATGACAATAGCTTGATGAATTTATCTTTTGGTTCTTCCTCGGCAGCTTCCCGTGCTTCCACCTCTTCAAATTCCTCTTCGTTGTGTTCTAGAGCATCAGGAATACATTCGAGTCTTTGGCTCTCTTTGATCGCTGCGACTTCACTCATCAAGCTTCACATTGTTTACATGCACTCGTCGAACATTTCACGATCAACTGTGACTGCTGTGCACCACGCTCTTTGTCCAACTCCTTGGACATTAATGCCTCTTTGATCCATTCTTTCGACTAAGTCAAAATATTCACTCGTCCAATCACAACCGAAATTCACAACTGTGCACAACTCTACCCAATTGCAATTGGATTTTTAGACACACTCGCAAATTCTTATGAATCTATGGATTCAACTTCTCAACACTGGATTCTAACCAGCTCCACTGGACTCTACTTCCGGGCTCTTGATATTACCAACTCTTTCCGTCTCTGATACCAACTGGCGCAAGTCAGGTCGGTCAGACCTTCTTGCTTAACAATACACACAACAACACACAGGTGCTCACAAATCTAGTCATGAACTGAATGCCAGAAGTAGGCTTCTTATATTAAACTTAATCGGTTACAATGCTAAATACAAAGTAAACTAAACTAGTCGGCCTTAGCATTTACAATATACAGAAATTAAAATCTATATCTAGGTGTTATTGGCTATGTGTGATCTTCCTCCCTCTCACGGCCTCTACTGAATGAAAGCGCTCGTTGAGCAATGGATGAACGCTCCCCCTCACTATGATTTCTCGCTACTCTTCTACCCTGATAATACTCTTCCTAAGGTTCACTCCATTCCCTGAGACACTCTTCCTCTTTGTCCATCGAATCCTCCAGATCCTGTAAACCAGCAGTTTTCAGTGCCCTCTGGCGATGCTACACAAACTCTTCCTATGGTGACATCTGTCCTGATCCCAACCACCTGCTATTGGTAGGCATTTTGGTGAGTCAGCATCGCAGATGCTGCACAAGGCCAAAGGTACCGCGAAAGGAGGAAAGTAGTGAGCAAGGCGATAAGTATTTTTGTAGATTTGGGTCATTGGACCGCGTCATGTATATTTTGGGTCATTTAGACCACATTATAGGGGTTTTTGGGTTATTTGACCGTATTATGTGGGATTTTGCGTTAGTTTTTGTAGAAGTTTGTTGAGAAGCAGTTAAGCGGTTTCCTAAGTGGACCATAAATGTAAAGGCGTAAGCCTATAAATAGATGTAGGTTTGTAAGGATTAGATATCAGATCTTGCCATTGATCTATCTTTGGAGAGATTATTTCGGTGAAGAACTTGAATGTAACCTGGGTTTGTGCGAAGATAATATGATGTGACAGAGTTTTTTAGCAGAATCCCTGTGTCTTTCTTATTTATCTGTGGTAATGCATTTTGTGATATGAATATATGAATGATGCGATGTTTCCTTGCTGCAATTAATGCGTTACTGTTTTATCTGTTCTAATAGTGGTTCTGTTCCTGTTGAATGATGTCGCGATTATGATTAATGCTTGAGTTGAATGCTTAGATCTGTTTCTGACATGTTGCAATAAGTTAGTCAATGGATGCACATCATCCTTCTTCATTCAACGGAAATATGGTTCCGTCAACTATCCCTTGAACATCTCGGGTGAGACCTCATCTTCTATGCAGGTGTTTCTAGATGGGGTAAAACATGTCTGGGCCGGTGCTCAGGGAGATCGCGGTGGTTGGGTGTCGATAGTGCTGGGAACCCCTGTCGACTAGATTTGTGTCAACAAATGGTTCCGTTGCAATCTTTGGTCGACCCAACAAATATTGCGCTCATTCTAAGCTTAACACCACCGACGAATGTCACGCTGTTGAGAGCAACATTTGGCCACACTAGGTATTATCGCAAGTTCATCAGGGGTTATGCAGCGATCACGGCCCCTATGGAGAAGTTGTTGAAGAAAGATGCGATATTTTAGTGGAGTCCTGAATGTCAAGTTATTTTTGAAACATTAAAGGCTAAGATGGATTTAGTGCTAATACTGGTATTTCTGGACTGGAGTAAGGAATTCCATGTCCACGTCGATGCCTCATCGATAGCATTGGAAGTAGTGATCGCACAACCAGGGGAAGGGGATTTGGATCACCCCATTGCTTTTGCAAGTCGAAAGTTGTCGTCGCAGAAAGGAACTATACAACGACAGAGAGGGAGGGTCTAGCGATGGTCTATGCACTACATAAGTTTCAACACTACTTACTGGGAGGACACTTTAAGATGTTCATACACCACTTTGCATTCAAATACCTGGTCAACAAGCTTGTGTTGGGGGGGAAGATATGTCACTGGCCACTTCTTTTTCACGAATTTGATTTTGAAGTGATTGTGAAGCCAGGACGCTTGAACGCCGGACCAGATCATCTGTCGCGGATTGAGACAGGAGAGGAACCCACCAACATTGACGATGGGTTTCAAGATGTGCAACTGTTTAAAGTTGAAGTAGCTGATGAGTACTATGAAGAAATCATTCAGTTCCTGGAGACAGGTACCGCACCGGAAGGGTTGACCACCAGTTAGAAGAAGCAATTGGTGGTTAAGGCAACAAATTTCCAGCTGATTATAGGCGAGTTATACAAACTAGGATCAGACGAGATCTTGAGGCACTGTGTTTTGCCTCATGAGGAAGGGTAGATCTTGTCATAAGCACATGTAAGAGTAGCTGGTGGGCACTATGGTGGTTGTGCGACTGCCAAGAAGGTGCTTTGCGTAGGACTTTGGTGGTCGATGCTTCACAATGATGCAATCGATTATGCGCGGACCTGCGATGTTTGTCAACGAACTGGGAAGCCCTCTAGGAGGGACGAGATGCCACTGAAACCTCAAGTGACACTAGAGCCATTTGATAAATGGGCAGTGGATTTCGTGGGCCCTATCAACACACCTGGGAAGCACACTGGTGGAAGATACATCATAATAGCAACAAATTATTTGACAAGATGGGCGGAGGCTACACTAGTCGTCGATTGCTCTGCTACGATAGTAGTGCATTTCTTATTTGACAATATCATCACTTAGTTTGGATACCCAAAGGTGTTGATGAGCGATTAGGGAAGTCATTTCATCAATTGCACCGTCATTGCATTGATAGAAGAACTGCAAATATAGCACAAGAAGAGCACGCCATATCATCCGCAGGAAAATGGGACAATAGAAGCTTTCAACAAGGTCTTGGAGAACGCGCTGACCAAAGTTTGTAATGTGAGCCGCTATGACTGGGACCTGAAAATTCTAGCAGTTTTGTGGGCGTATTGCACCACTTGTAAAAGGTTGATGGGACAGACATCATTTAAGTTGATATATGGGAAAGAAGCGATTATGCCTATGGAATACATCATTCTGAGCGGAAGCAACAGGTATGGATGATGGAGCGGCATTAGGAGAACGTCTGGCGTGGCTAGTGTAGCTTGAGGAAGACCACTTCATCGCAGGATTCCACCAGAGAGTGGATAAGGATCGAAAAAAGGCTTGGCATGATTGCCATATAAAAAACAAACAATTTCAGTAGGATGACTTGGTACTGTTGTATGATAGCAAGTTTATGAAGCACCCAGGGAAATTGCAAATGCATTGGCTTGGTCCATATCTCATCAGTCGCATAACTTCTAGAGAAGCAGTACAGTTGCAGTAGTTAGATGGAGCAATGATCCCAAAGTTGATCAATGGTAGCAGGTTGAAGCCCTATAGTACGGGCTTGGAGCAACGCGATGCTTGAGTCGCATCGAAAAAAAAAAAAAACTGTGGAAAGGTGATTGATGGCAGGATGGCGCACCAGTAGGGACAGAGTGTGCAAGTAGAAGTGCCTGTGTCACTTTTTAAGAGCGGGGTCACGACTGGGTCAAATCAGTAATCAGTTTGAATCATGAGCAAGGGAGAATTTTTCAGTTTGGCAGGTATGGTCACTCACTGGCCCGGATTGGCGCTGGAGTAACGCACATTTGGGACATGGAGCATGTTGTGGCAGTATGGACACGGGTACCAGGGGTGATGGTTCGCATAATGTGGCATGTATGATAGTTGAAGGGAGTATGGTCACCATTCCTCCCGTCAGTAGCCTGGTCTACACACGCCGAAACTAGCGGGATGGCATGATGGGCACCTTACGTGAACAGGATTACGAATGATCTTGAAGGCAAACGTCCAGACAGGGGTGATGCATAAATACAAGTACTGGAGGCTAGCCAAACAACGTGGTATTCACCAAAGAAGAGGGATTCATGCTGCGCGAGGGGCAGGCATCTAGTTGAGTTAGGAATTCCACGGAAGTTATGGAAATGATCCATTTCATTTCACATGGTGGCACACTAGGTGCATTGAGAGTCCGAACGACAAGTGTGCTTGAGCGTCTGGAGTAGGAAGCGCCATGGACACTTGGGTGTCACAGAGACGAAGTCTCATTCAAGATGTCTAGGAATTTGGTGGTAGTTCGAAGCCTCGTGGTCCCTATGACCACAAAGATGATGGGGGTGGAATCTCCCTAGTCTCGGTAATACATATTTACTAGTGTGAAATAGATGTGCCAGAGCTGTTATCCTGTTTCGCACCTCGGCGTTGTTCGTAAACTTCTCCACAGTCAGCACCAGGTTCCTCGAGACTGGAGGATGAGTTTGAGAAGTACATGACAACAAGCCTAAGGATGGCCATCTTTGGGTGAGAAGTACATGACAGCAAGCCAACAGTCATAACAGTAGAGGGAGCAATACATCATAGCAAGATCTAGACAGCAAGAACAGTTGCGGAGATACAGTCCAACGAAAGACAAGCCTGAGTACACCATGTCCGCCTGACATGGCTCGAGGGCAAGCCACAAGATTGTGTTGGGGGCCTGTTGGCAGGAGGTTTGGTGAGTCAACATCAAAGCATTGTGGATGCTGTGCAAGGCCATAGGTATTGCGAAAGGAGGAAAGTAGTGAGCAAGGTGACAAGTATTTTTACAGATTTGGGTCATTTGGACTGCGTCATGTATATTTTGGGTCATTTAGACCGCATTATAGTGGTTTTTGGGTCATTTGACCGCATTACGTGGGATTTTGGGTTAGTTGTTGTAGAAGTTTGTTGAGAAGTAGTTACGCGGTTTCCTAAGTGGACCACAAATGTAAAGGAGTAAGCCTATAAATAGATGTAGGTTTGTAAGGATTAGATATCAGATCTTGGCATTGATCTATCTTTGGAGAGATTATTTCGGTGAAGAACTTGAATGTGACCTGGGTTTGTGCAAAGATAATATGATGTGATAGATTTTTTGAGCAGAATCCCTGTGTCTTTCTTGTTTATTTGTGGTAATGCATTTAGCGATATGAATATATGAATAATGTGATGTTTCCTTGCTGCAATTAATGCGTTACTATTTTATCTGGTGTAATAGTGGTTATGTTCCTGTTGAATGATGTTGCGATTATGATTAATGCTTGAGTTGAATGCTTAGATCTATTTCTGAACTGTTGCAATAAGTTAGTCAATGGATGCACAACATCCTCCTTCATTCGGCGGAAACATGGTTTCGTCAACTCTCCCTTGAACATCTCAGGTGATACCTCATCTGCTCTGCAGGTGTTGTTGGATGGGGTAAAACCTGTATAGGCCGGTGCTCAAGGAGATCGTGGTGGTTGGGTGTCGAGAGTGCTAGGAATCCCTATCGATTGGGTTTGTGTCAACACCTACATAACCGCTCATAACTTCCTCGACAACCCTGAAAGGATGCTAAGTACTCTGCTTTGAATTATGTGCTTCTTTGTCTCTGTGATAGTTGTCGACCCATGTCCTTCGTAGACCATATTGCATTTCATTACCTTCACTTTACTTCCACGGCTACCAGTCAACCCCTTCCTCCATGCTTGGCTATTTGCTGCTTCCGTTGGTGTCTTTTTTCGACCACATGCTGACCTTCAATGCCTTCGTTGCTTTCTGTCATCTATCGCACTTAAACTTATCGACTCTTGACCTTTTAGTCCTGTCAACCACATATCAACAGCTTCTTCTGACTACCTAGATTCGACAACCAGTCTTAAATTCCGCACCAGTGGTCATCAGCACTCCCTCTAGTCAGCCTCCTTTTTGTCAATTAACTTCGACAGTTTATACTAGGCCCCGATGCTCCTGCATCACCTTCCCCTTAAGGGAAGCTTTGTCCTCAAAGCTTATTTAGTGAAGGACTTATCAATTATTCATGTTCATAACATCTTATCATGGTCTTCTGAACTTGTAACTCTAATACTTGACGAAACAAGGTGATATCATTTTCGAATTCCGGAGCTGAGTGGTCGCATTTCTTGGGAAGTGATCCATCAGATATTTACCTTCATCTGAGTTGTTTTCTGGTTTGATGGAATAGAATTTATTATCTTCTGCTCCCAATATATTTGGTTATTTTGTATTTTCTCTCCTTCAAGGTAGTTAGTTTGTCTATAGGAGTAATGTTGTTTATTTTCTTCTTGATTTTGTTGACTTTTATGATTCGGATGTTGATAAGGGCTCTTTGTAACGTTACTTTTCTTGTTAATGTTTATAGTGTCTTCTTGCTTCGATTCTTGTGTATATCCTTCTTTAAATGGGAATACATCTTGAGCTGTGACTTGAACCGAGTCCGTAAATGTGCCTTTTAACTTGTCCTCTAACATTTTGTTATCATTCTGGATCTTTTTAAACATTTCTTCTTTTGATTTCTTATCTTCTTCAAACCTCTTAAGTTGTTCTGTTAAATGTAAATTTTCTTCCTCTTTATCTAGTACTTTTCCTTTGGTATCTTCATTCAATTGTTCTTCCCTCTTAGTACCTTTTAACTTCCTTAGTTTTTCAATCAATTTCTCGTTATGGTTTCTTAACTGATATATTTCTTTGGTGTTATTTGATAACGTGATTTTGACTACTTTAATCTCCAACTTGTGTGCCTTTTTATTGTCATCCTCTTTCTGCTGGAGTTCTTTAATCTGTTCCTGAAGGCGGCAATTCTCTGCTTCTTGGAATCTTACTTTTGTCTGAATTTGTGTGATTTCGTCATCTTTATCCTTGATGATTTTATTTAATGATTTTATTTAATGTTTATCCTCGACCACTTCTTTCATGATTTTTTGGTTTTGTAGATTCTGATTGTGATATTTTTCACTCATTAATTCCTTGATTTGATTAGTTAATCTCTCAATGCACTTTTTTAGATAACAATTGTTCTGCTCTATAAATCCTTTAGAAATATCCTGCTTCGTAATATTCAATAGTAGATGATCATTTGTTTCTTTATAATGCTCTAACTCATCCAATGCTTCTTGTAGCTGGGACTTTACTACTGCATATGTGTTTTTCATTGTTTGTGACTATTTCTTCGCTTCAACTTTGTCTTCTTTTCTTCGACAATAAAGAGTCTTTGACTTCTCTTCTTCTTAAAACTTCTTTAATACTTTAATACCAAAAAATTTCTAAATATGGGATATTTTATTCGATGACTCAGTGTTGCCGATGCATAAAATCCACTACTCGGATCCAAATTATGACTGCACCAATGACTCTGACTCACGAAAATAGTGAAGAATGACTATACACACTCCCAACTTCGTATCACACTAGCCACAATAGTCTTTTCCTTTCTCTGCATACAATGCAAGCTCACGTAGAGAAAGTTATACTCAAAAGGCACTTGGATCTCCATGTTGGTTAGCATTTTTCTTTAGATTAACTTCTTTATGGATTGTTTGTAGATTAGGTGGTTGGCAAGAATGATTGTTACCCTCCCCACCCAAGTTCAATTCTCACTTGCTCCTTGGTAGCCTTAAGACTTCTTATGTACTTCTAGATTTTATGTTATTTAATAAAAATAATTAAAGACTAAATTCAACATAATTAAGGTATGATTTATTATTTAATATCCAATAACCTTTCAATAAGTAAATAAAACCAAGGGCTAGTTTTATAAAACCATGGGTTGGTTTTATAAAACCACGGACTGGTTTTATAAAACCAAGGGTTGGTGTTGTGTTTTTTTTCGTTTTTGTTTTCTTCTTTCCTTTTTTATGGGATCGTCTTCCTTCTCTCTTTTTTTTTTTTTACTTCTTCCTTCTTCTTATTTTTTTTACCTTTCCTTTTTTTGACTTTCTTTTCTTCTTTTACTTGGTCAAACACCACAATTTTAGGGAATCCCTAGGATAATGGTTAAAAACCCCAATATGAACAAAGGCCTGAAACATGAACATAGCTCTGATACCAATGTTATATCCATATATGGATATTCCTAATTAACTTGGAATGAACCCACAATTTCTGAAATAACCCACATTTTGATAGATATAAGATGATATATAATTGACGATTGAAAATTACAATGAGTTGGCCTTTATATAGTCCTACTAATACCTTTTCATCAAAAGGTTATGACTTTTGATGTAAATAATTTTATTATTATTATTATATTATTATATTATTATATTACTCTTATTGATTATTTAATATTATGTTTGTTACAAGATGATTGAGGCCGAGACATAATTAGAGAGAACACTTAAGGAGGTATCACTAGGCTTGTTCTCCAAATAATTTTCACCAATCTCTTCCTTCTGCTTGCCAAATGCTTTGTCCAGTTGGGCCCATAAATCACTTGGATATTCAACAGTTTCCATGAGGTAGCGCATACTAGGAGACATAGCAATACACATTGCTCCAAAGGCTCTGTCACATTCATTTAGCCAATCATTATCTTCTTCATAAGAAGCAAAATATCTCATAACACCAACACATATCAAAAATACCTTGTCTTTTCAGATATGCTATCATATTTGGTTTCCACTCATCATAGTTGAATGGAGAGAGAAGAGGAATTGCTTTCAGATTCATGGAAGTTTTTGTAGAATACCTGTAAAAACAATGGAAAAATATCTGGAGGATTGTTACTGAATTTATTGAACACTACTTTAGGATAGTACGAAATTTTATCTGAATCCCTCACACCTATCTATACCTCAAAGTATTTATCCAATGAATTCAATGCAATGGAACCAGGATTTGCTGTGGAAATCCAGAGGCTTCTAGTGCTCTACTGAAAGCAGTTGCTCAATCTACTGTAGGAACTGCTGCTACTGTTGCAACTGCTGCAACTACTGCAACTGTTGCAACTACTACAACTGTTGCACTCAAAATCTCTCACGAGATTTGATACCATGTGAAATTCCATAGGGGTAGATCACTGAGCTTGAACAAACCTCACAATTTCACATTGTTATTATTGAGAAGAATTAGCATAAAACAATGATCAATTCACTCATAAAATTAAAACACATATAAAAAAATATTGTTAATACATTAATCAGTTGTAAGCTGGAAACCAAATAATGTTACAATAGAATGAATTCAATACACCATGAAGGTTTCTAATTCACCTCAAGTATAGGATTAGCTTGCATTGGAACCATCTCCCGATAAGGTTCAGTGGCCACCGATGATGAATAATTAGTTAAATGAGGTAGAAATGAGCATAACTGAATCATGTGGGCACCAAAATAGGGGAAGATACTCCAAGGAGATGCATAACTATCTGTCAGTGGTCAAAGAGGGTGCTCCTATACTCAGTAACAATTAAACTAGGAGTTGTAGTCAGTTAACCAAGCAATCAAGGGGACAAGGTGCCCTAAATATTTGCATGAGGGGGCATTGGAACTATAGTGATGTAAACAAGGTGCTATGAGTGGATAGGAGGGTTAATGATGGCAAAAAAAAAGCTCCAGGGTGGCCAAAGTAGGGACTAGGTTCTAGGAGACTCAACAGCTAATGCATGGATGCATGGAGTGATGCATGGAATGCATGGATTCATCCAAGGCATGCAACACCAAAAAATATGGTGATAATATTCCAACAATTGGAAGGGGTGGATATTTTCTAGAGGAATGTGAAGTTGTTGCTGCACGAGAAGAGATCGGGAACCCGATCCCTAGTCAGACAGTCAGATAGCATGTTAGTAGCATAATCAAGTCATATTTTGAACAACATTCAGCAATGGCACAAACTCAAATCCTACATGGTTTGATAAAACACAAAAAATTGAAACGTGCCACAAAGTTGTTAGGTTTTCAAAATGCTAAAACAAAAAACACATGCGAGAATGCAATAGAAAATGTAAGAACTACATTATCTTCATTTGGAAAATAAATAAATGATGATATCCGAGATACTCATAGGGAAATTACAATGGATGTCGTGGCACCAAGCACCTGAAGATCGAATGGTAGAAACAATGGCATCATTGCTCAAAGTTTAAAAAAGAACATTGTTCAAATATACTAAATTTAGGGTCTGGATAGATGAAAATGATGAAGCTGCATGTTGAGCTCTTATTTGTAGGAGTCCCTATCGAGGAAGGATGGCAGCGGAAATTAGAGAGAAGGTGATAGAGTTTTGGGATAGCCATTCTCATTCGAAAGCATGTCCTGCGACAAAGTTTATCCAAAGGCATTTATCAGGAGCACTGTTAGCATGCGATGGAGATGCCGAGAGTTGCACTTTACGAGGAATTCCAAGAAGCCAATCCTGGTGTTTAGATATCATTTAGCACGTTCAACAAATTGAAACCATTTTTCATGGACCTAGTCTTATCGGTTCCCTTTAGAGGTGATGGGGGAGCTCCTTAGAATAACAACCTGATAACCTTTACCAAAATTCTGCACTTTTACACAACTGCAATTTATTCTGAAAAGCCAACTTCAGTCCGCAATCCGCAATTCTCAAGCCACAAGTCGAAAGTCGGAACGATAACTTGAATCAAAGTATCATATCTCTTCCCTACTTTCACAATATGCAAGCCGCAATACGGGAGTGGGAATTTGCTGCTGTCGAGCGGACTCCATCAAATTTACCCTGACTTTCGCAATCTGCAATCTGCAATGCAGGTTCGGAAAGTTGACACCCCAACACACAACTTCGAGAAATTACACCTCCGACTTCCGTAATCCACAATCTGCAATTGGGAGTCGGAAATTTGGAACCCCAATGCACAACTTCAATAAATCACACCTCCGACTTCCGAAATCCGCAATCCGCAATGTAGGAGTTGGAAAGTCAGAACCCCGACACACAACTTCGAGAAAATTACACCTCCAACTTCCGCAATCCACAATCCGCAATGCGGGAGTTGGAAAGTTGGAAGTCTAACGCACAACTTCAAGAAAATTACACCTCCAACTTCCGCAATCTGTAATCCACAATGTGGGAGTCGGAAAGTCGGAAGTCGGCCATATACTCCTATTATTACCAACTTCTTAGGCCAATATCCTTCTCATCCTAATTCCATTTTTGGAAAACTTGGTATCATTGGAAATCTCTCGGTGAGCCTGATGCAATAGTGTGATCCTATGGCACACCAGAGAACTCTGATTTTGTCATTCCTCCAACCAAAATGTTTTCCAAACTTCATAAATACCTATTTACCACTTTGTAAAGAGCTCTGATACCACTCTGTCATGCCCCCTCCCATTGATCTGGTGCAAGGAAGGGAACATGGCTAACAGTCTCAAATTTTTACAAAAAATCATCCCCATTCATCAAATTCATATAAATAAAAACACATGTGTGCATATGCATACTCACATAAACACATCGGAATCAAACCATATTAACACACACATAGGATGCATTTACCATCATTTCATCATAGGCATAAGAACAACATAATCTATAGGCATTCAATTCCATTATTCAGCTGGATCAATCTATGCATTCTGACATAAACAAACAATCATTCATATATATAAAATTGGCATAATCAAAGGCAACATGAAACACTTATCTTTTAATTGAAATCACCAAGCAACTGGCTATGGACTGCAATGTTCCAACCCAATCGTAGGTCTCTTCCTAGCCTATATTATTTCAACACTTAGAGACCACCCCTTAGCTGGGGCTATGTATCAACTAAGGAAAAAGTACTCATGTTCACTCATAGCCTTAGGCATAATCATTCGGGCTCAATTAGCACACAACTGGATTTGTTAAGCAAGTGGAGATACATGGAAGGAGTTGTCTAATCCAATGAGATCAACCATAGAGATGCAGGAATATCCAATTGGATTTAGACAGTCTAGGTGCCACCATCACCTCCACTCTCAACCTAAGTAAGATCCCCGTCTCTGCTACACAGTCCCTCGGGCGCCCCTTCCCTCAGCATTGACCTGGGTAGGTATGGTTGGTCCGACTTCTAAACCAAAGATAAATGAGCCTTCACTGGCTCTACCATGAAATATGACCCCTTGGTCTCTCTCCCACTGCGATCCACTCTTGGATCTCCAAAGTGTTGGGGCCAAATGGATTTGTCCCGTCTTTGGCCTTTCAGGCTATCAAATCTGGGTTTTCCTATGGATTTATGGGCATCTAACCCACTCAAATTCGCCCCAAGGTTCAGATCTATGGATCCCCCATTGTATTTCACTATACACACAAATTTATGGGCTTTTTTGGCACTTCAAAATGTGGCTTCTTTCCAAGTTGCGATTTCTAGTTTTTCTACAGCTGAAGATGCATAGCCTGCTCAGAATGTCAGTCTGATTGTTTCACAATGGAATGGGGATGAGGGAAAATGTCCTCACACGAGGTAGAGTGACTTGTGGGTCAAGTAAACAGAGCCCATACTCTACCATACAAATTTATGGGCTGCCCATACTCCATCAATATCATGAGCTGATTTTTGAAGTAATTCCTTACAACAGAAATAAATGACAGCAAGAAAAGTCAAAGTGGGTTCTCAAGGTGACATTTGGAAACATATGGTTCAATCCCACAACCCCCTCACCTCTCCTTAGTGGATACACATATACCCCTCATTTTAGTTGCATCCATAGCCATACCCTTTGTATTTTATTTGCATTATAATTATTTACATGCTTTTACAATTTCGCCATGGCTTACTAGCACATAGATAGCACAATATAAAATACTAGCCCTTTAAGGTTGAGCATTCACTAGCGGGGCCTTGGCCTTGAGCTCTACACTAGGAATCATACATCACATATGCACAATATTTACATATAGATTTGATACATTCTAAGGGCCAAAATGGGGGTGTTACATTCCCCTCCTCCTTAGAATAACACCATCATCGGTGTTCCAATACTTAGGAATACTTACACATCGTTTACACATGTCCAAAATTCACAAAATTTGGCAGGTTTGTCCTGCATTTCATCTTTTACTTTTGGTTTTTAGGACCAAGTCCTTTGGCTTCTACAGGATGCTCCTGGTGGCTTTGACCTTCTAGCTCCACATGTGGGAATTTCTCCACAAAAATCCATTAGTTTTCTTTACCTTCTAGCTGATCCACAAGTCTAGAAACCTTATGGATACTATCTTTCTTGTTGTCCTTTGTTGGGAAGTTACATAGGCAATGATTTCCTCCACATTTCCAACATTTCGGTGGTTGTTTTTTCTTTACCTGCTCAATTTCCTTTGTGTCTACCATCCTTGATTGTTTCTTAATGGACTAATTAGATGAATGCCTCTTCATTGACCCACTATCCTTTCCACTACTGATAGCTTCCAGAATTTCTTTTACCTTACTTTGCAGACAAATAGAGTCCTGCAAAAACTTGTGGCTCATCTCATTCTGTTGCTTTTGTAGCTTGAGCATTTCCTCAAGATTTTCTTGGGTATTGGCAATTGTTTGAAGAAGATTTTCAGCCAAATCAAATAGCTTTTGGTCTACTACCATGGTCAATGTGCATAGTTTCCCACACTTTTCTTACTAGCAACTATTTCCTTGTAACAACTGCAACCAATTGGTTTAATTTTCACCTATGAAATTCATCATTGCAAATCTTTTTAGGCCAAGAATAACATAAGCATTAATATCGGTCAATTACTTTCCCAATTGGAATGGAAAGTTCATGCTTTATCCATAAGACTTCCACACATTTCATGCTTGTCCAACATACAAATTAACTCATTCATGTTTGTCCTTTCACATGGAATTAACTAATTCATCATTCATAATTCATTCAACATTTTTTTGTCTCTAAAATGCATCAATCAAAATGGAAAGAGAAGAGTAAGAGTTTCCTTCTCTTAATCTTGTTCCAATCTGGAGCCCCACCACAACTGTGGTTCCATGCTCTTTGGTCTCTTTCACTTCAGATGCGAATGCTTGAATCTCCTTTTCCTTGTTTTGGCGATTACACTTGGTGTCTAAGGTCTGTCCAAGGATTCTCAACCAGGGAACCCCTCCCCATGGTTTTCCTATAGAACCTCTGGATGCTAGGACCCGCACAAGTCCCCTAGCACCAGTTTCCATTGCTACTTGTAAAATCTCAATCACAGTAGAACCTAGCTACTATGGATTCCTCACTAGTGAAAGATTGCACAACATTTGCAAGAATAGCATAAAATCTGTAAATGAATGAAGAACAATACACATGAAATGGGTGAATAATGTCAATATTATTAACTGTCCAACCTCAAAATAGGTTAAGAACACTCATATATACAAATCTGGAAGAATTCGAATCCATCTGGAGTGTTCACACTGATCTAGCTTAGAAATAGCTCAAACCCCCCTAGGTTGACCAAAATATCCCAAACCATCCCAAACTGGTTCGAATCTGCTGTGTGAATGCTGGGAATGACTGGACAGGCCCATGTGACCTCACACATGTGAAGAAACTGGTTGATTAGAGGTTTGGTAGCTAAAATTGGCCAAAAATATGACAAAGTTGGCAAGATTGTCCACAAACTGAGCAAATGCGCCCTAGGTAGAAGAGAAGCATGCTGAATGCATTAATTAACCTGGGGAGGGCGCTTTAGGCATGCTGAATGCATTAAATGCCCTGGGGAGCGCACCAAACAGCCAGTTTGACTCAGCACTTGTTCACATTTGCTAACTAGTTCATGATAATTGACCATTTAGTAGCTAACCAACTTAGGGATGTAATAATTAATCACTTGGGCACTAATTAATCATCAATTAATAAATGATTAATGTACATAGGTGTAAAAATGTTCTAACACCCCCCCTTAAGCTAGACTTAGTGAAATATCAAAAATTAAGGCCTTGGCAACTAGGCTCAAGTCACCTTTTACATCATAAAATTTATTTGTCCATGTAACCAAGGTAAGGAGGAAAACCACATGGGAAATAAAACCTCCCCTCTAAAATGGACATGTGGCATATATCAAAATACACCAATCATCACCATGCATCACTCACCCCAAGCAAAGATCTAAGGTGAGTGAAGGTCTTCTCGGTAAAACACTTGGTGAAGATATCAGCAGTTTGCTCACTGGATGGGCAATACTGCAATGCTATGGTCCGGTCATGCACCAAACCCCGAATGTAATGCATGTGTATCTCTATGTGCTTGGTCCTCTGTCTCTGTACTGGATCGGTAGAAATCTTGATTGTACTTTGATTATCACACCAAAGAATAGTGGGTGAATCAAAGACAATCCCGAACTCTGCAAGAATACCTTGCAACCAAACACATTGTGTGGCTGCATTAACTACTCCCCTGTACTCGGCCTCAGCTGAAGATAAGGAAATAGTGCTTTGTTTCTTGCTTGACCAGCATATAGGTCCATGTGCAAGCATAAAGACATAACCGGAAGTTGACTTCCGATCGATACAATCACCGGCCCAATCAGAATCTGTAAATCCTACTAGTTCAAGGGATGAACCAGCAGCATAATGGATACCAAAGGACTTAGTACCCTGAACATAATGAAGGATCCTCTTGGCTGCCTTCCAATGGATCTCATGAGGCTCTTGCATGTGCCTTGCAACAGCCCCAACAGCATAAGACAAATCTGGTCGAGAGTCTGTAAGATACAACAAACTCCCAACTAGTTGTCTATACAGTGAACTGTCAACTAGTGGTGAAGAACCCCATTCTGTAAGCTTAACTCCTGAAAGAAATGGAAATTTTGCAGACTTACATTCAGCCATCTTAAATTTCTGCAGCAAATCTGAAGCATACCTTGACTGACATACAGAAATTCCATTCACAGTTTGATCTATCTCCAAACCCAGAAATTGTTTTAGCAATCCTAGATCGGTCATGGAGAATGCACTGTGCAATGCTCTCTTAACTGAGTCAAGTTCTTTGGTGCAGCTACCAGTGATCAAAATATCATCAACATACAGTACAATAATCAATATCAGATCACTAACATGCTGCATATACACATTTGGATCAGACTTACACCTCTCAAACCCCAAGGATAGCAGAAAATTGTCCATTTTTGCATACCATGCTCTAGGAGCTTGCTTGAGCCCATAGAGTGACTTGTTCAACCTGAAAACAAGTGTATGATCAGAAATAAAACCTTCAGGCTGCTGCATATATATCTCCTCATTCAGATCCCCATGAAGAAAGGCACTTTTTACATCCATGTGATGAATCTCCCATCGCTTGGAAGCCCCAATGGCCAAAACTAGTCTTATGGAGTCCATCTTTTCCACCGGTGCAAATGTCTCTGTATAGTCCACTCCTTGGACCTAAGAGTAACCCTTAGCCACCAACCTGGCCTTATACTTCAGATCAGAGCAATCAGATCCAACTTTGGTTCTATAAATCCATTTGCATTGCACTAGTTTCCTCTTGGGAGGAAGAGGGACCAAATCCCAAGTTTTGTTCTCATGGAGTGAGTTCATCTCTTCTTGCATGGATGATTGCCACCTTGGGTCTGTACATGCTTCTGAATATGACATTGGATCATATCCAACCATCAAATAACATGCCTCACTCAGATCAGAATTATCACATGCAAAGGAATTGTGAAATTGAGATCTAGTTTTCCTAGCATCTTGGGGATCTCCCACAAGCTCTCCGGCACTTTGAATTGTTTTCTCTGCCCACTTGGTCCTTGAGGGAGGGATATGTTCAGAATCCATATCAACATCATCTTCAGCAATATCAGAATCAGAAATATCAGAGAAAGAATCACTACTTACTTCATCATCAAGACGAGGAAATGAGCATTCCCCATCACCTTGTTCACTAGCTTGCAAGAATTCTTCTTCTTCGAATTTGACACTTCTTTCGATGAAAGTTTTGTGAGTGGATGGATCAAAGAGCTTGTAGCCCTTGGAATCCTCTGCATACCCAACCATGATTGACTCCTTGCTTTGGTGCTGCAAGGCCTTTCTCTTCTCCGGTGGAATTCTGGCCCAAGCCCTTAAGCCAAAAATTCTGAAATGTGAGACATTTGGCTTGTGGCCCATCCATGCTTCAAATGGAGTAATTCCTTGCAATGCTTTGTGTGGTGCTTTGTTCTGAACATATGCTGCACAATTCATAGCTTCAGCCCACAATTTGGGAGACAAATCCCTTGCTTGCAACATGCAAGTTGCCATCTCCTTCAGTGCTCTATTTTTGCGCTCTGCAACACCATTTTGCTGTGGTGTATAGGGCACTGAGTGTTGCATCTGAATGCCATGCTCTTGACAGAGCTGCTGCAAATTGTTATTGACATACTCTCTGCCATTATCAGTCCTCAAGACCTTCATGGCCTTCCCACTGAAGTTCTCAACCATGCTCTTAAAAATTTTGAAACATTCAAAGACTTCAGATTTTTGCTTAAGGAAAAATAACCAGCAATACCTTGAGTAGTCATCGATGAAGGTGAGCACATATTTGCTGCAGCCATAGGAGGGAGTGGGGAGTGGACCTATCAGATCAGAATGCACTATCCCAAGTGGCTGATCAGCCCTCCTTGCCTTCCCTTTGTCATACTTCTTTTCAGGATGCTTCCCAATCATGCAACCCTTGCATGTTCCACTTGAAAAACTGATTTGTGGCAGCCCTTCTACCATCTTTTCTTTGCTTAAAACTTGAAGATATCTGTAGTTTAGGTGACCATACCTTTGATGCCATAGATTGCTGGTCTCATTCCCATGTGACAGAAGCACACTTGGTGAAGAGAACTCGAGAAAATGGGAGAACTTGTACATCTTCATGTCATGGTCTGCAACACCCATTGCAACAATTTTCCCGGTGGAAACTTCTGATATCTCCACATCATCCTGAGTGAAGACCACCTTCTTTGCTGCTCCAGTATGTGTCATTTGATATACAGAGAGCAAGTTTGCTGCAAGATTTGGCACATACAGCACATTGGAGAAGAAGCCATTCTCCATAGAGATTTTCCCAATGCCATGAGCAGGGATTTCTGAGTCATCTCCCATTCGAATAGAGAGGCCACTGTAGGGTGCAAGTTCAGAAAACGAATCTCTTGAGGAAGCCATGTGCCTTGAGGCACCTGAATCAATGATGAACAAGGGTGAATGAGATGAACTAGCCACCAAAGCATGGCAGCTCTCCTTGTCTTCAGAAACGCACTCCTTCTTCTTGGAACTTTCAGGAAGAGGAATGTTATTTTTCTGTAGGAGATGGGTCATGGTGTCTATGGTTTTCTTCATGCATGAGCTCTCTGGATGAAAACCTCTTTGACAGTAGCTACATTTTTTCTTCTCAGCCTTCTTTCCCTTATTCTTGACAGGATTCGAAACCCCCTCAGAGGATTTGGGCCTCTCATCCTTCCTCTTCTTCTCTTGAGGTTTCGACCCCCTGGGTTTTTGCTTTCCTCTTCCACATTTCGAATCTCCAGCTGCAAGAACTTGGTCTTTTTGCTTGATGGAGCCCATCAAGACCAGCTTGTCTTGCTCTTGAGTTAGCATCTCCATGAAGTCATCCAAAGATGGCATCTTCCAACCTCTAACTGTGAGCCTTGTGGAGTTGAAGGAAGACACAAAAACTGAGTATTCAGAACCCAATTTGGAGAGAATGGACAACACCAACTGTTCTTCTTTCTTCTCTATGCCACATTGTCTGATCTGCAAGACCAAGTTCTTGAACTTGGTGAAGAAGTCCTGGATGGAATCGAAATTCCCTGGGCTCAGTGAGACAAGCTCATTTTCGAGCTGGTGGCCTCTCATCTCATCAGTCTTTCCAAACAGTGTCTCAAGCTTGAGCCACACTTCATTTGGAGTTGCTAGACTTTCTACATGAAATAGGAGGTCTCTCGAAATGCTGAGACAAAGGAGGCCAAATGCCTCATCCATTCTGTTAAAAAACTTGGATTTCTCCACAGCTGAGTTTGGCTCAACCTCAGTGCCCATCGTAATTCTGTAGAGACCCTTAGATCTCAGCAAAATCACCATTTCTGCCTTCCAATCGAAATAGTTGAAGGGAGTGAGCACGTTTGGGTGAGATTGCTCCATTCTCCTCTGCTGCAATTCGCACTTGCTGACAATGTTGATCTTCAATACCTGCAAACAACTCTCAAATCACTTAGGAGGGATTTACACTAACAGATTCGAACCCTGTATGGATAGTGGGTGCATTCGGGAGAGCATCACACCTGAGAGGAGCCACTAGATTTCTCCAGTAAGCTCAAGGCAATGGCCTCAGGAATTATGTGGTTTCTCCACTGCTTCTGGAAATCCACTACAACAGTCTTGCTGGTTCGAATGGTAGCTCCAAGAGCTTTGATACCATGTAAAATCTCAATCACAGTAGAACCTAGCTACTATGGATTCCTCACTAGTGAAAGATTGCACAACATTTGCAAGAATAGCATAAAATCTGTAAATGAATGAAGAACAATACACATGAAATGGGTGAATAATGTCAATATTATTAACTGTCCAACCTCAAAATAGGTTAAGAACACTCATATATACAAATATGGAAGAATTCGAATCCATCTGGAGTGTTCACACTGATCTAGCTTAGAAATAGCTCAAACCCCCCTAGGTTGACCAAAATATCCCAAACCATCCCAAACTGGTTCGAATCTACTGTGTGAATGCTGGGAATGACTGGACAGGCCCATGTGACCTCACACATGTGAAGAAACTGGTTGATTAGAGGTTTGGTAGCTAAAATTGGCCAAAAATATGACAAAGTTGGCAAGATTGTCCACAAACTGAGCAAATGTGCCCTAGGTAGAAGAGAAGCATGCTGAATGCATTAATTAACCTGGGGAGGGCGCTCTAGGCATGCTGAATGCATTAAATTCCCTGGGGAGCGCACCAAACAGCCAGTTTGACTCAGCACTTGTTCACATTTGCTAACTAGTTCATGATAATTGACCATTTAGTAGCTAACCAACTTAGGGATGTAATAATTAATCACTTGGGCACTAATTAATCATCAATTAATAAATGATTAATGTACATAGGTGTAAAAATGTTCTAACACTACTCATACTGATCTTTCTAGGACAGTCACATTTCCAAATGCATCCTTAGGATTCCTTCAAGGTTCATGCTTCCCACAATTACCTGGGTTTCAACAAAGAAACAACAATGTATCAATTTGGTTGTTATAAGACTTGTACATGAAATTTTTCATTATTCAGAATAAGAAATAGATGATAATTAAATAATTATCTGTATTGGACGTCTTCATGTTATTAGAGAGGATCCTTCTTTGATTTACAAGCCTTGGATCACCTTTGGATACAATAACGAATGTTTGTCCAGCATGCAGGCTACTCCACAACATTCAATTCCCAATGAGTGCACTGACTGGATTTACCAAGTGTTTAATGAATGTTTGGATAGCATGAAGGCTAATACACAATATTCAATGCCCAAATAGTGCATCGTCTATATTTACCAAGCATTTATGGTGCAAAACCAGTCCCATACCTAGTTTTCCCTCTCCATTGCCAAGTCAACACTTCCGTTTGGTTCAACAGGCCAATGGAAGGAAACTGCACCATATCGATTTCCAAATCAAGGGATCTACTACGGAGCCATGGGAATCTCAATGGGTTCCATCCACTCTTGTCACCCACCTCACCTCCACTAATAGCCTGAGTAAGGTCCCCTTCTCTGCTGCACAGTCCCTTTGGCGCCCCTTCCGTCAGCGATGTCCTGGGTAGGTGCAGGAGGTCCTCACTATTGAACCAATAGATATTTTATGCCTTTACAAATATCACCACATTCCAAGTCACAATTCCTAACCAACATACTGACTGGATTTATTAGGCAATGGAACAACAACTCACACACAAAAGGATGGTACCCCTTCTTCACTTTGCTTCTTTAGTATGCATCACCAAATTGCATGTGTAATACTAACAACAGAAGATGGGTATGCAAGCTCATGAGTATCGCTGATGTAAAATTATAGACATATTTCCTAAAAATTCACTCTCTAATATTGAAACATTGGGAATGCGTCCATTCTCTTGGGGTGTAGTCAATATTGACAACCATAACATAGCAGAACACCTGAGAGGTGTGCACTCCTCTCCAATGTAATCCATATAGGCCATAATCACAAATAAAGCAGTCTGAAATAAAAACATGCTCCGCATATTAATCCCAATAATTAGACATGCATATTTTCAACAAGGGTTACAAAATACTTATATGTTTTGCAGATGTATTTTCTCTTCCTTTCGCGAGGAATGGGGATCCCTTATCTAAGTTAATAGTCCCTCGGGTTTGTTACCCCAATCCCTTTCACATTTCATTAAAACAACATGCTCTATTGGCATAATTTTTACCATCTCACCTGCGTTGTTTAACAATTTGTAGTTCATATGAGACATTATCAAAATTTACAATGGCGTTTCACCCGAAACCCATTTTCAAAGCATGGGATCCTTCCCATGGAGTTTGGCTTCTCCAGACCATAACACACAGCTTCCTACAATTTATCATCCAGACACACTTCTCAAATATCCAAACAGTCAAATATCATTAGTAATCAATTCCACTCTGAATTTCATAACCATGCATTAGTCATTTTGTAGTCATGAGACTCTTCTCATAGTATTCAACTTCTGTTCATAGTAGATTCCAACTTTTATCATGGACTTACCCACATCGCCATACCCAAGACATTTCTACCTGAAATTTGAAATTTCAATCAGCCAAACACTTTGTGAGTATCCATGCAAATAATATTTTCATTGTTACAATAGTCACTGAAGTGATCTCTGAATTATAATACTCGATAATTCAAACACTATCAGCTGTTAACATCTCAACAACAATGAAATACATTTACTTTATGTGCATCATTATCACAATAAAATTGTAAGATACCATCACATTGTCTATGCAATTTAAATAAAACTTCCAATTCTCATGATTACACAATTGTATCCATTCAGGCTCTATCCTCCCAACAAAGCATTCTTGGTATCCCATCCAACATGACTACCCTTTTCTTGCAATCATAAATAAACCATTATGTACATGGCTTCCATTAACATATTTGATGTAACCTGATTAGTTGGTCTCCTGCAAAGGATTACACCATCCTTCCACCAACCTTGTGATCATAGATTTGTTGCACCAACCTTTCTTCATAAGGTTGTTGGTTACATGCAACAACGTCATCAACATGTTTAGCCATGCTTCTGTTGTCTTTGTTCCTACAACCAATACCAACACCAATAGTGATTATCAACCACAATAATTATCTTAAGTGGCTCATTGCATATGCAAAAATTCACTAGCTTTACTATCATGCAACATCATATACATGCACAAATATAGTCACATGCACTATGCAATATCTAGCAATATGATGACTAGTGCATATTCATTTCATCTATCTAATCTCTTGCATTTCCAGCAGTTCTATGCCATAAATTTATGTAAAATATAGTTTTAATAGTAAGAGAGGAGGTAAGGAATTATCCCTTTCCAATCGCTCATCATAGCATGGAATTTCTCTTCCAAATCACAGCTAATCCAATTTCATGGCCTCTCTAGCAATCACACAAGGAATCATTAGCTATTATTTTCACGCCAAGCAGTAATTCAATACACATACTCATGTATAACATTCTTACTTGCTACTTTCCAAGCATGCAATTCTTATGCTATAAATAGATATAGTTTAAGGTGATAAATTTCCCTCTTTATCAACATTGTCTTACTACTCCAATTGCTTTCAGAATTTATGGCCAAGTCCATATTGACCTTACTTAAACTTCCTATCACTTATGAGCATTGCAATTTATTCAATATTGATGCCAGGTAAAGGGCTAGATGTCTATATGGATCCGAATCATCCTTTTCTGCGCTGATTAGACATTCCCGGTTGGCTGTCGTGTCTCACTCACTCAAGAGGATTTCAAAAGGTATTAATATTTTTTTTTAACACCCAAAAATTGTTCACTAGCTCATCTCCCTAGCCACATAACCCATTTGTCCACTTTTCCTACCATTTTGGCCTCCAAAACCCTAAAAAACCCTCAAGTGGTTACCAAAAAGGGAAACAAATCAGTATTTCCCTCCTAAATTAGTGAAATTCCTCCAAAAAGGTCAAAAACCCTCAAAAAAGGGTCCAAAAATCCAAAAAAAAAATAAAAAGGGGAAAAAGTCAAAATTAATTTAAAAAAGAGGGAAAAACCCTAAAACCATTTACCAATACTATTGGTTGCCCAAAACCATGGATCAATACTTCACCACCCAAAATCTCTATAAAAGGTGATGGAGGCCCCCCATTTTCACATCCATAATCACTCTTCATAACCGTATGCTCCCGAAATTCCTGTTGAACTTTAGCCTATCACCTTGAGATTCTATTTACCATTACAGTTGAGTCTTGGCCACCATTGGATCATTTGGAAAAGAGTAAGGAACCCTGGAGACTTGGTGCACTATTCATGTACGGCTGAAACGGATCCTACAAGCTCACATTTTGAGGTAACACCATATTGTAAACCATTTTGTACATATTAATACAGAAAATCATTTTTTCATTTCTGGGTTCCTATCCATTTTATTACTGCAGTAGTTAATTTGTTTAATTTTTATTTCCATTGTTGCGCCAATATATATTAGTTTAATTTGTTTATCTCTTAGTTTTTACCCATTTACATGAACTGCTGGTAAGGGTTCCTGAATCCTTAGTAGGTTCTCTTTAGTAGGAGCTAGGGTGAAAACCCTAGCTACAATTTTTCCAGTGGAATTACGTGTCCGCTTGTTTTGTTAACCTCCTTCCACTTGCATGGGTGAAATGTTGTATAAGTTGTTGATCACTTCAGTGGTATTTCTCGTCCCTTTATTGGTGATCAACAAGGGACGTTCACTTTGGGATTTCACAGACCAATATTCCACTAACTCTCACGCACTTCACCCAACGAAATGCTACGTGGGTCGTCGATCATTCTCGGTCTCAATCTCCACCTTACGATCTATGTTCGTTTTGTAGCTCTAACAAGCTTGTGTCTTGGTCTTCTAGAATCTATCCTAGACCATCCAATCTTTTCCTTCAACGATGTGTCATCGAATGGAGCTCTTATGTCTCTTCCTCTATTAACAATTTCTTTTGTCAAATCAAGGTTATAGGAACCTTTCTGCTCCAAATATCTATGATACATGAAAACCTCATTCAAATATTCTGATTATCTTCCTGTAAGCTCATACTTTGTCCCAAGCAGCCCCAGTGCTAAAACCTTGCGCTCTGATACCACTCTGTCATGTCCCCAGTCACCTTGGTTCCCTTTAGAGGTGATGGGGGAGATACTTAGAATAACAACCTGATAATTTTTACCAAAATTCTGCACTTTTACACAGCTGCAATTTATTCTGAAAAGCAAAATTCAGTCTGTAATCCACAAGCCGCAAGTCGGGAGTCGGAACAATAACTTGAATCAAAGTATCATATATCTTCCCAACTTCCGCAATCCACAAGCCACAATGTGGGAGTCAGAATTCGGCGCTACCGAGAGGACTCCATCCAATTTACCCTGACTTCTGCAATCCGCAATCCACAATGCAGGTTCAGAAATTCGGCACCCCAATGCACAACTTTGATAAATCACACCTCTTACTTCTGCAATCCGCAATGCAGGAATCGGAAAGTCAGAACCCCAATGCACAACTTCAAGAAATCACACCTCCGACTTCCGCAATCTGCAATCCGCAATGCGGAAGTCGGAAATTTGGAATCCCAACGCACAACTTCGAGAAAATTACACCTATGACTTCCTCAATCCGCAATCCACAATGTGGGAGTTAGAAAGTCGGAAGTCCAATGTATAACTTTGAGAAAATTACACCTACGACTTCCACAATCCGCAATCCTCAATGCGGGAGTTGGAAAGTCAGAAGTTGGCCATATACTTATGTTACTTCCAACTTCTCAAGACGATATCTTTCTCATCATAATTCCATTTTTGGAAAACTTGGTATTGTTGGAAAGCTCTTGATGAGCCCTATGAAACAGTGTGATCCTCTTCCACACCTGAGAACTATGATTTTTTCATTCCTCCAACCAAAATGTTTCCCAAAATTCATCAATACCTATTTACCACTCTGTAAAGAGCTCTGATACCACTCTGTCACGTCCCCTCCCATCGATCCAATGCAAGGAAGGGAACATGACTAACAGTCTGGTATTTTTACAAAAACTCATCCCCATTCATAAAAATCATATAAATAAAAACACATGTGTGCATATGCATACTCAAATAAACACAAGAGAATTAAACCATATTAACACACAGGATGCTTTTACCAACATTTCATCATAGGCATAAGAACAACATAATGCACAGGCATTTCGTTCCATTATTTAGCTAGATCAATCTATGCATTCTGACATAAACAAACAATCACTCATATATATAAAATTGGCATAATCAGAGGAAACATGAAACACTTATCTTTTAATTGAAATCACCAAGCAACTGAATATGGACTGCAACTTTCCAACCCAACCGTAGGTATCTTCCCAGTGTATATTATTTCAGCACTCAGATACCACCCCCAAGCTAGAGCTATGTATCCACTAAGGAGGAACTACTCAGGTTCAGTCGCAGCATTAGGCACAATCATTCAAGCTCAACTAGAACACATATGGCTCTGTCAAGCAAGTCAGGAGACAAGGAAGGAATTTTCTAATCCAATGAGCTCAACCACAAAGCTACAGGCATATCCAAATGGCTTCATACAGTCCAGGTACCCCCATCACCTCCACTCTCAGCCTAATTAAGGTCCCCTTCTCTACTACACAGTCCCTCAGGTGCCCCTTCCCTCAGTGCTAACCTAGGAAGGCATGGCTAGTCCCGAATTCTAAACCAAAGATAAATGAGCCTTCAATGGCTCTACCATGAAATCTGACCCCCTAGTCTCTCTCCCACTCCGATCCACTCTTGGATCTCCCCAGTGTTGCTGCCAAATGGCTTTGTCCCATCGTTGTACTTTTGGGCTATCAAATATGGTTTTTCCTATTTATTTATGGGCATCTAACCCTCTCAAATTCCCCCCCAGGTTCGAGTCTATGGATCCCCCATTGGATTTCACTATCCACACAAAATTTTGAGTGTTTTTGGCACTTCAAAACGTGGCTTCTTTCTAAGTCGTGATTTCTGGTTTTTCCACAGCTGAGGATGCATAGCCTGCTCAAAATAGCAGTCTGGGATTTTCACAATGGAATGGGGATGAGGGAAAACTTCCTCCCATGAGGTAGAGTTACTTGTGGGTCAAGTAAACAGAGCCCATACTTTTCCATACAAATTTCTGGGCTGCCCATACTCCATCAATCTCATGAGCTGATTTCTGAAGTAATTCATTACAACAGAAATAAATGACAGCAAGGAGATTCAAAGTGGGTTCTCAAGGTGACATTTAGCAGCATATGGTTCAATCCCACAACCCCCTCACCTCTCCCTAGTAGATACAAATAGCCCCCTCATTTTAGTTGCATCCATAGCTAGCCCCTTTGTATTTTATTTCCATTATAATTATTTACATGCTTTTACAATTTCCCCATGGCTTACTAGCACATGGATAGCACAATATAAAATACCATCCCTTTAAGGATGAGCATTCACTAGTGGGGCCTTGGCCTTGAGATTCACTCTAGGAATCATACATCACATATGCACAATATTTACATATCGATTTGATACATTCTAAGGGCCAAAATGGGGGTATTACACCATGGTATATTAGGCCGAATACAATTCATGACACTTGTTGTTGCCAATACCATGTTGAATTCCAACTATACTATGACACATTTTGGGATTTTTACAAAAGGAACTGGAATGGTGAACCAACTCCTCACACAGTGCGAGATTTTATTTGTATGATACTATGCAACATGAATCCTGAACAATTTTTTTTCAATAAGAGGTGTGTAGGTGGGAGAAGATGCCCTGAATGGAGTGATTTGACATTGTTCCAAAGGAAATTTCCTATTGATCCAACACACCCTAGATTGTCAAATATCATAGTTATGTGGAAGAGGTACAAGTATGTCTCCATGATTCCATCCTCTTCTTCATCCGTTCCATCTAAGAGGATCGATTTGATCGAGGATAAGATTCTTGTTTCAGATTTCATGGAGAAGCTTCAAAGTCATATTTATAAATGCATAAAGTACTCCCATAGGTCTAGGTCGCAAGCTTCAGAATTCAAACATTCTCTTGAGATATTTGAGCCTGTTGATGTATATGTAACTTCGGAATGTATTTCACATATATGTATATTGTATTCCTATAGAGATGGTATTATTCCTCTATAAGGAAGTGTCGTCATTTATATTGTAAGTGTCGTAACTTATACTTGATGGGTTATTAGACCACCTTATTTGGGGTCGGCCCTGTATAAGTCATGTGGGTCAAAGGGTTATTAGACCACCCTATTGGGGGTCGGCCCACTCAGCATTATGTTATGTGGCTAAGTTAGAGCCGACATGAGTTAGGTAAAAAGGCAAGTCAAGTCAAGTATAAATAGAGTGCGGGAGGCACTCTATTTGTTCACTCACTTCTCACACATGCTCTCAAGGAGGAGAGGCGCACTTATGGAGGAGAAGGATTGCTGCTAGGTTATTGCTATCTCTATTGGTTGGTTGTATCATTGCTCTATCTATCTCTGAGGAAGTTATTAGGGTTTTTCACCTTTATGGTTTTCCCCAAGTAAATCTTTGTGTCTCTTGTGTGCTTGCATTATTGTCTCCATGATTGATATGCTGTAGATATGCTGTACATGTTGTTCTCTCAGTTAAGATCCTAGATCATATTGAAGTAAATTCTGAAAATTTAACATGGTATCAGAGCTAGCCTGAAAGAAGGCATGATATGGCATGTATGACACTTGTTGCACTTACGATGCTAGGGCTTGATATAGGAAAAACCAGTCATCGTAGCACTTTCGCTATAAATCCATTTTGGCGAAGTTTTCGGATCTGAAATTGTTACAGGCCGAAGCTAAGATCTCCAGGTATCTTGTGTCCAAAGGACAACCTCTAATTGGTTGTACTTTGTGATTTATGATCTGTACAATATAGGGTTTCTGCCTCTTCGAGATCTGAGTCAAAATCAGGTGACCTTGGGAAAAAGGTCATATCTTGGGCTAGGAAGCTCCAAATGAAATTTCGTAAAAAGTGACAGGTATTACACAGACTGTACTATCTCAGAAAACTTTTTCAGAGGCCGAAGTTGAACCAGTGACACGTGGCACTCCGTACAAGTTCGCTCTCCTGTTTTATCCCATAAACAGGTCACGTTGCGACATTTGGCATAACTCTCTCTCAGAGAATCCAATTGGGGTCAGACCTATCAGGATGGAAAGTTAATAGGCCGAGCTATCTCAGAAAAGTTTTCCAGAGGCTGAAGTTAAAACAGTGACACGTGGCACGCCGTACAAGTTCGCTCTCCTGTTTTATCCCAAAACAGGTCACGTTGCGACATTTGGCATAACTCTCTCTCAGAGAATCCAATTGAGGTCAGACCTGGCAGGATGGAAAGATAACAGGTCAGGCTATATCAGGAAACTTTTTCAGACCCTGTGGATCAAAAATTTCGGAGTTACACCAGAAACAATCAGGTACATATTTCTGTCAAAACATAATTATTTTTTGGTACCTTCATTCATGGCTTCCGGAATTTAGGGCTTTGAAGAAAGTTGGAATTTTTGTAATCGGAGACCACGGCTGGATGCTACTCATCAAAATAGAAATTTAGAGACCAAGATCAGAATTTTTGGTTGGGCAGAAGGCCGGGTTTGATCAGACCCTAGTTCGGGACTTTGATCAAAAAAGTGGAAAATTAGGGCTTCTGTAAAAATGGGAATTTTTGAAATCTGTGACCACGGCTGAAAGCTCCTCAGAAAAATAGAAGCTTAGAGCTTTGGATCAAACATTTTGATTGGGTAGAAGAGTGGGCTTCATCAAACCCCAGTTCAGGGTCACGTTCAGTGAATCCGGAAGTTTCAAAGGCAAAATTGAGGAGTAAAACTTTGCAGTCTTCAAATTCTGAATATACCAGTTTGATCAGTTCATCAAGGCGCATATTCCTATCCTTTCAGAAGTTTGAAATTCAAAGTTTGAATTTTTGGGGTCTCTCTGACAAACCCATATCCAGCTCCAGGTCCAGTTCTTGCAAATCAAGTGGATTGGGTTGATCCTAGAAGAAGATGGATTGGTCACTTGCATAAGTGAAGAAGTTCCTGTTTCAGAGGGAGATGAGGCTAAGGCCTTACATAAAGAGTTTACAAGTAATCTCGACAGGTATGACTCATCAAGGTATGTTTTGAGATTTGTTCATAATTAAGTTTATGGTATGTTTGTCTTCATGTTATCACGGTTAGTACAATCTTGATTTTAGACTTATCATATCACCTTAATAAAATTATGAATGCATGATAGAAGTCATTCATTTATTAGGAGTATGAAACTTATGTTTGTACTAACACATTGTGATGTTGTATGAGTTTTATGTTGTCTACTAACATGAAAGGTACACCAAGAAGACAAATCATGTTCTGGTTCAAGAACATATGATCATGATGACATGAGGACAAAGATTCATCCATTGCCATGGATCTCATAAGAAATCCATTCTCGAGGTATGTATAACTTGGTTTTATAATGGTTAACTTATGAGACATGCAGGTTACTAGCACAAGTCACTAAAGAGAACCAGAAGACATTATGCGGGTATGTTAGACATAAATAGCTAGCATGCTAATCCAGGTATGTTTTTCCTATATCAAGATAGAATCCTACCTTGGGATAGAATCTTATACTATTGTTGATAATGATTATTCATGAAGTCATAGGTTTGAATAATCATGGTTGTATGCATATTATGTTTCTTACCTTAATTGATGATATGACTAACCAGAAGAATCATGAAGGTATAGGTTGAAATAATCACATGATTTTATGCATATTATATCTCTTCTCTTGATTGATGATATGACTAACCCGAAGAGTCATAGCTTTGAGTAATTACAGGTTTAGACATGTTATGTTTCTTATGATTTGACTAACCATAAGAATCCTACATAAACCTTGAATGCTAATGCTTATTATTTCTGTTTGAGATGATCATGACTATACATGCTTGAGATTATTGTGTTTTAATAGTATACTAATGAATGTATGTTTTTATATGAGATCACAAGGATAACACATTCATGATACTAATAAGCATGCATAGGGACCAAGGATGAATATGAGATTCAAGAACAGGTAATCCAGGAAGCAAAGATCAAGAGGGAGTACACTCCAGTGGATTATGGGCTCAGGTATGAGGCGAATCAAAAGTTTAACCTGCAGGGTTATGTTGATTCAGACTGGGCTGGCAGTGCTGCAGACAGGAAGAGCACATCTGGGTGTTACTTCAGTATGGGATCAGGTGTGATCTCTTGGTTTAGCAGGAAGCAGTCCTGCGTAGCACTGAGTACAGCTGAGGCAGAGTATGTTGCAGCCTGTTCAGCTAGTTGTGAGGCAGTATGGCTACGGAAGCTACTGTCTGAGTTATTTGAACTCCCGTTGGAGGCTACTGGTATCTTCTGTGATAACTAGAGTTGTGTGAAGCTGTCCGAGAACCCAGTGTTTCATGACAGGTCGAAACACATAGAGATCAAATATCGCTATATCAGGGATATGGTGCAGAGAGGAGCTGTGAAGCTCCTGTATATTGCGACGGACGAGCAGATTGCAGATGTCCTGACGAAGCCACTAGCCAGGGTGAAGTTCGAGTACTTCAGAGAGAGGCTTGGCGTTATTCAGATCGAGGACACTTCGAGGAAGAAGTGACGGACACATTTGCTGAATCCATTCCAAGCATGTTGGAAGGAGGATCCTTCACATGGCTGTGGATGTAAGCGCTGGATGATGAGCATCAGGATGATGTTCTAGTTTCTGCTGGATATGATCAGTTGGATCATTTTATGTATGTATGTACGCATCATGTTGGATGCAGGATATGATCAGTTGGATCATTTTATGTATGTATGTACGCATCATGTTGGATGCAGGATATGATCAGTTGGATCATTTTATGTATGTATATACGCATCATGTTGGATGCTGGATATGATCAGTTGGATCATGTGTATGTATTGTTTATGCACCATGTTGGATGCTTGGACCATGTATCTGTATATGTATCAGGTGGATACATTGTATGATCAGGTGGATCATGTATGGTGATATGTATCATGTATTTGTATTTGTATCAGGTGGATACATTGATGATCAGGAGGATCATGTATGATGATATGTATCAGGTAGATACTTGGTATGCATCAGGTAGATGCATTGATGATCAGGAGGATCATGTATGATGATATGTATCAGGTAGATACTTGGTATGCATCAGGTAGATGCATTGATGATCAGGAGGATCATGTATGATGATATGTATCAGGTAGATACTTGGTATGCATCAGGTAGATGCATTGATGATCAGGAGGATCATGTATGATGATATGTATCATATATTTGTATCAGGTGGATACATTGATGATCAGGAGGATCATGTATGATACTTGGTATGCATCAGGAAGATGCATTGATGATCAGGTAGATCATGCAGCAGGATGTTGCAGTGATGATCAGGATGATCATAGATGACGAGCTTCAGGATGTTGCTCCAGATGACATGCAGCAGGATGTTGCATTGATGATCAGGACGATCATGGATGACGAGCTTCAGGATGTTGCTCCAGATGACATGCAGCAGGATGTTGCATTGATGATCAGGACGATCATGGATGACGAGCTTCAGGATGTTGCTCCAGATGACTTGCAGCAGGACGTTGCAGTGATTATGATCAGGATGATCATGAGTACATCAGGATGATGTATGGTGAGTATCAGGTTGATACTCTGTGGCCGTGGATCAGGTTGTGCAGATGAGCATGTCTGGGAGATCCTATAGGTCGGAGTTGTGTACCCGTAACAGCCTGGGATGCTCTGTCGAGACATTGCTCTGGGAGGACATGTAATTTGTGCCCTGGGAGATCTCAGGTCGGAGTTGTGTACCCGTAACATCCTGAGATGCTCTTGCGAGGTTTTGTCCTATGGCATGTAATTTGGGCCCTGGGAGATTTCAGGTCGGAGTTGTGTACCCGTAACATCCTGAGATGCTCTTTCGAGGTTTTGCCATGACCACATGTAATTTGTGCCCTGGGAGATTTCAGGTCGGAGTTGTGTACCCGTAACATCCTGAGATGCTCTTGCGAGGTTTTGTGGTGGACCACATGTAATTTGTGCCCTGGGAGATTTCAGGTCGGAGTTGTGTACCCGTAACATCCTGAGATGCTCTTTCGAGGTTTTGTGGTGGGGTCACATGTAATAGCGCCCTGGGAGATCCTACAGGTCGGAGTTGTGTACCCGTAACATCCTGGGATGCTCTTTCGAGGTTTTGTGACGCACGTAATAAGTCCTGAGGATTCCACAGTATGGCCAGTGATGACGAAGACCTGCAGGTGGTGGGCCTACATCCAGTATGAAAAAGGACTGGCTCTGTAGAACTTCCTATGACGAGTAGATTCAGAGATTGATTGAGATAGCAGCAGCAGTGATGATGATGATGACTCGATGATGATTATCCAGTGACGATGATGCAGAGAAGATGACTTGTGCTAGAAGAACTGTGCTGAGAAATACCTTCCTAGTTAAGAGGGAGTGTTGATGTATATGTAACTTCGGAATGTATTTCACATATATGTATATTGTATTCCTATAGAGATGGTATTATTCCTCTATAAGGAAGTGTCGTCATTTATATTGTAAGTGTCGTAACTTATACTTGATGGGTTATTAGACCACCTTATTTGGGGTCGGCCCTGTATAAGTCATGTGGGTCAAAGGGTTATTAGACCACCCTATTGGGGGTCGGCCCACTCAGCATTATGTTATGTGGCTAAGTTAGAGCCGACATGAGTTAGGTAAAAAGGCAAGTCAAGTCAAGTATAAATAGAGTGCGGGAGGCACTCTATTTGTTCACTCACTTCTCACACATGCTCTCAAGGAGGAGAGGTGCACTTATGGAGGAGAAGGATTGCTGCTAGGTTATTGCTATCTCTATTGGTTGGTTGTATCATTGCTCTATCTATCTCTGAGGAAGTTATTGGGGTTTTTCACCTTTATGGTTTTCCCCAAGTAAATCTTTGTGTCTCTTGTGTGCTTGCATTATTGTCTCCATGATTGATATGCTGTAGATATGCTGTACATGTTGTTCTCTCAGTTAAGATCCTAGATCATATTGAAGTAAATTCTGAAAATTTAACAGAGCCGGGAACAATATTATCATTGGTAGACTTTGCAGAGAACTACATATTTGCTCCTCGAAGAGAGATATAGAGTGAGTACTATCACTCTGACCAGGTGTCTATATTTGTACATGTATTGTACAAACATGCTCAGGAAAGCATTGATGGTATGGATAACACTCCTCAGTCACGCGAAGTGATAAAGGAGCACCATTTTTATGTCAGTGATGATCGTGAGCATGACACATTATTCATTCAACACTTCTTTGGGTTGATTTATGATTCATTTAGAAAGAGAGATGTATCATTTACTGAACACTGGATTTTGGTCAGATGGGTGTGCAGGGCAGTTCAAATCGGCATGCTTTTTTTATTGGTTGAGTCGCCTTCACAAAGAGACAGGAGTCCGACACACCTGAATATTTTTTTAAACATGGCATGGAAAGGGTGAACATAATGGTGCAAGTGCATGTGTGAAACAAGCACTTCAGAGGTACCAGATGAGTCATGGTGCAACCGACTCAAATGCTCCGCAAGACTAGTTGATTGGTGCACACTACATTTGCGACATCAAGGTCACGAAAAATCAAGGTCGGTGTGTAGGTAATACACTACAAACCCAATTAATAAGCTAATAGCATTATATATAGTTTCCAAAAGAACACCTGCTCAGTAGGAATTTATATGAAAATTTGAATTCCATGCAGGTTCTTTTGGGATGTTTCCCTTAGTGATGTGAATAGATCCATGCTATGGTATTGTCATACCATACCTAGTATGATGGAATTACATTATGTTCGCATTAAATACATGGGCGACATATTCACCATTGAAATAAGGAAGTATGCTTGTTTTTTCAATTTTTGCATTGATGCAAATAGATGTGGGCTTCATCACTATGAAAATGGTGTATATGTGAAACCATGGAAATATGTCCCTCTTAATCCAAAGGGCCCACATCCAATTCCAACATGGCAAGAAATGCACACTTACGAGGAAATGGTCTAACTAGATCATGATCAAGTTTATGATGTGATTAGGGAAGGTATAAGACTTCATTATTAATTAGTTCACTATATATTACACATATACAAGTCCTATATAAATTCACATAGAACATTTGAATAATATTTTTAATTTCTCTTGCATGTGATGTATTCATTGTCATTGCACCGCCCCACAATCAAGAAAATGTGGCCTGTTATTTGATGCGGTGCACACAAATTAAAAGCAGGTTGGTGCAAGCCTATCAAGATGGAGATTTCACGTATCGAATTGGAGACCTGGTTCTGATGGGCCACTTTTTTGAAATAGTGAAAAAACAAGGTGCTTATATTATTTACAGATATTTTATGCCTAAATATATATGATGCCAATACAGTCATTTGGTGGTGACATCTCGGATACATCTAACAAAAATCAAGGTCAAGAGAGGTGAGCCAAAGAGATGGAAGATGGTAGCATCTAACCATTATCATATTATGGATACTTGCATTCCTATAACCCATTGGCTAGATGAATGAATTACATGTATGCCACTTTCAACATTGACATAGCTGTCATGCTGACTTGTTGAATATTTTATTGGATATTTTTGTGGAAGTTGTTTTTTCCTTGTTTATAGAGGTTTTTTTTTGCAAGGTGACCAATAGTTTTACAAATGTATTTTTTTAGATGCTTTAATTCCAAGGTTAAAAATACTAGATAAGAGGTTTTTGTGAAAATTGATTCATGGTGCTCCAATGTGACAAGCACATTGATACTTTGAATACACTTGAATGTATGGTCAATGCTCCATGAACTTCCTCCATAATAGTTTTATAAATATTTTGTTAGATGCTTTAAAATCAAAATTAAAGATCTACTAGATGGTTGAACATTATCAATATTTAGGATAAACATGTGTTAAAGAGTCATAATATTTAAAAACCAAGAATTATTATTTAATGCAACCACTTAACCTTTAAAATGGGTAAATTTTATTTGATAGTAGTTCTAGGAAACAATTTTTTATTGAAAGTTTATGTGGATGCATAGAAACTAAATCCTCCAAGAAAAATACTTAAGTTGCATGTTTCCATTCATGGAGTCACTTAAGGGAGGGTCATACATCTTTAACTCTTCAAATAATTTTTTTAGAGCGGTAATGGAGGAGGTCGTTTCAATGTTGAGAGATCCACCATGAAGATGAAGCAACAATGAAAGGGTTGAGTCCTTCAATATGTTATACACAACCAAATTAGCCATATTCCATATGCTTACCAATGAATATCAATCCTCACTAACGCATGGTTATTCCACCTTAATTTGAATTAAATTCTTTATAGTAACAAAACCATAATAATGTAATAAAATTGCATGTATGTATCACTTCAATGCCTTGCATACACTCATAACAATTAAAGAATGCTTTGTAGCCATATTAACTTTTTGAAATATGTTGAACCCACAAACACACCACAAAATTCTATTTGATAGAAATAAGGAGATGCGACACATATACAACCTTAATATAATTGTAATTTAAATTTTAAATTGTAATTTAAAATACACCTATACAATGTAAAATTGTAATTTAAATTTTAAATTGTAATGTATTCAGAGTTTAAATTTTGATTTCAAATGCAATTGTAATGCAATTGAAATTGAACTTTTAAATTGTAACTACAAATTGAAATTACACATTAAATTTGAAATTTGAAATTTTAATTAAATTGCAAAGTGTCAATTGTAATTGAATTGTAATGTGTAAACTGTAATGTAATTGTAATGTGTACACTGTAATGTAATTGAATTCTAAATTTTTATTTTGCAACTGTAATGTAATTGAAATTGAACTTTTAAATTATAACTACACATTGAATTTTCAATTCAAATTATACATTAAATTTGAAATTTGAAATTGTAATTGAATTGCAATGTGTAAAATGTAACTGAATTGTAATGTGTACACTATAATGTAAATTGTAAATTAAATTTTAAATTGTAATGTAATGGAATTTTGAATTTTGAATTTGCAATTGTAATGTAATTGAGTTTGAACTTTTATATTGTAATCACTATACATTAAATTTGCAATTGAATTGACAAAACATAAATGTAACTGTAATAACTATATCTAGATGTAATATAAAAGACAATCGATTTCAAATCAAGATACAAAATACACGTGAAGACCTCAATATGATAAAATATACAAAATATATAAATTCCATATATGATAACAATCCATATATATGATAGAAGTCCATATCCAAAGCATGAACATGTATTTACATCATCCAAAACATGAAAATATCCCAAACATGAAAATTTATACATCATCAAGTCATTGGTCGCTACCACCACCAAGCCCTTGATCGACCCTATGACTTCCTTCACTTATAGTAGACCCAGGTTTGCCTTGAGGAGGTAAACTATGAAAGAAGGCCTTGATCTCAACATACTGTAAAAGTTAAAATTGTGAATTCTGTAAGTTAGTTAAATTTTGACCAATGTATAAAATTCAACAAAAAGTGAATAATTTTAATGGATGGATGTGAAACTCACCTTACTCGAGTAAATGGTGATATCTGGCATCTAGGTCGGAATCTGGGTAGATGGGCCCTCATCAAGACCACGTGGACAAGCTGCATCCCAATCATCTGAGAAAGTGATCGCGACATTGACACTCGGCTGTAGTGATGCCTGTGTAAGACGCCATTACATGTAATAAGTTAGATTTACTAAAAATTAAAACTAGAACATAAAAGTTATAATTCAAGAATTGAAACATAAAGTATAAATTGAAATTACTAAATGTGGATTGAATTGGAACATAAATTAAAAATTACCTCTGTGGCTAGGCTTGGATGGTTAGGACCTTGGCGGTCCTCATGTGTATCATCTTGAGCAACATCCTTGCCTCTACCCTGTACAATTTAAAATTCAAAGTTAGGATCTAAAACATAAAATATCAAATTAAGAATTAAAACAAAATTATAAACTAATATTAATAAGCACAAATTGAATTGGAACATAAATTATAACTTACCTCGACGACTATGTCCGGAGGGTTAGGACGAGTGGATGGATCTCATGGATGACCAACAACCAATGGCTCACTATGAAAGAGCTCACCCATCTATGTGGTCCCCTGCAAGGAACTATACAATACACCCCTTAAGTATTATTGAGCATTCAATTTACGACGTATAATATGATGTCACATAAAAGCATATATACATAATTGCACAAAAATGTACCTATCCTAGAGAACTGTATCTGCGATACATCTGAAAGTATGCATCTTGGGATTACTAAGCATACCCCCATAAGGCCTCATCATCAATAAAATTGAGTAGGTCATCATCGGCCCACTCTATCTATGGTTGTGCAGGTGTAGGGGGTGGTATGGATGTCTCTCCCTACACAACAACAATAGCACTGTCCATGGCAGTGAACATTGATTCTGCAATCCCCTGTATATCCTCTATAGAAATATGGGATGGTTGTACTATGTCCTCTGACCTAGTAACCATCTTATTTGGAATCGGTACCAACCTCGAAGGGGGTGGTAGAATAGAAGGTTCTTTGCAGGCTCTGGGACATTAGTAGGTGCGTCCCCTACTAGCACCAAAGAACTAAGATCCTGTGCTGGTGTAGTCCGTTTGCATATCTAGAAAAACTCTGCATATATATTTTTTGCAAAGTACAAAGGGACCTTGTCATGGTGGGGTAACATGCCCCACACTCCAATGAATCTATCATACACATACGGTGTCGTGGCCTCGAGCTTAAACTCCTCGAGTCTAAGAGGTTGACCGGCAGGGAGATTAGGAGGGATGTTAAACAAAGTTCCCTTGACATACTGCCCTCTTATGGAGGCTTTCACATCATCCCATTTATGGGGACCCATAACATCATGTCTTATCCTCTGGCATGTAAAACGCTAGATGTCACTAAGAGGTCCCACTTTCTTATAGAGGGACAACATATCATCAACTTCTAATAACATCATGAACAATGAGCGTCTGGTAGGAGAATCCTCCATGAGTGTGTGGATGCATGAGTGCACCCACTCTCGCTAGGTGGTAATGTGTGTGGACGCATGAGTGCACCCACTCTCGCTAGGTGGTAATCTCAACAAGGGTGATACGAGTGACCTCATCATCATACGATCCTCAAGATGTACCTGCGATCCCAAAAAAACACAAATGTTAGTGAAAATATACATTATAAATTACAAGTGAAATTGAATGCATTTTATATTAAAAATTTACTGAAAACATATCTAAAAAAATATGCACTTGATGTACTTGTGTCTTGGTGCACATCCTCCTCAGGATCAATATGTATATCGTCGGGATGAACTAACGCACTATCTCTCCTATTTCTTCCATCAGTGGAAGCTGACCCCGGTGTGGCCTCGCTCCTAAATGAACAAGAATGCTGGCGATGGCCACCCTGTGAGGATACCTCAGATCCTCTCATACTCTGCCAATCATGAAGCAATGAAAGTCCCTCTTGAGAAGTCTCGCCATCACATTTTATTTCAATTTCTATTTCAAATTTCACATTCCAAATTCAAATTCAAATTTCAATTTCAAATTTCAATTTCAATTTCAAATTCAAATTCAAATTTCAATTTCAATTTCAATTTCAAATTCAAATTTCAATTTCAAATTTCAAATTGCAAATTTCAATTCCAGTTTCAAATTCAAATTTCAAATTTCAATTTCAATTTTCAAATTCCAAATTCAAATTTCCAATTTCCAATTTCAATTTCAAATTCAAATTCAATTTCATATTACAATTTCACTTTCAAATTCAAATTTCAATTTCAATTTCAATTTTCCAATTTAAATTTCAATTCCAATTTCAAATTCAAATTCAAATTTCAATTTCAAAATTCAAATTCAGACTCAATTTCAATTTCAAGTTCAATTCCAAATTCAAATTCAAATTCAAATTCAAATTTCGATTTCAATTCCAATTCAAATTCCAATTTCAATTCCAATTCCAATTCCAATTCCAATTCTAATTCCAAATTCAAATTCAAATTCAAACTTCAAATTTCAAATTTCAAATTCAGATTCAATTTCAATTTCAATTTCAATTCCATATTGAATTTCAATTTCAAATTCAAATTCAAATTTCAAATTTCAAATTCAAATTCAAATTCAAATTTTATATTTCAAATTTGAATTTCGATTTCCAATTTCCAATTTCAAATTCAATTTCCATTTCAAATTTTCAATTTCAAACTTCAATTTCAATTTCAAATTCCAATTTCCAATTTCAATTTCAATTTCAATTTAGATTTTAAAATTTTCAATTTCAAATTTCCAATTTCGATTTCGATTTCAATTTCCAATTTCAATTTCCAATTTCAATTTCAATTTCAATTTCCAATTTCCAATTTCCAATTCCAATTTCCAATTTCAATTTCAATTTACATTTTCATATTCAACTTCAATTTGAATTTTCAAATTCAAATTCAATTTCAATTTCAATTTCAATTTTCAAATTCAAATTCAATTTCAATTTTCAAATTCAATTTCAATTTCAATTTCCAATTTAGATTTCGATTTCGATTTCGATTTCAGATTTCGATTTCGAATTCAAATTCAAATTCAAATTTCAAACTCAATTTCAATTTCAATTTCAAATTCAATTTCAAATTCAAATTCAATTTTAAATTTCACTTTCATTTTCAATTTCATTTTCAACTTCATTTTCAACTTCATTTTCAATTTTCAATTTTCAATTTAATTTCAATTTTCAATTTAATTTCAAATTTCTATTTCAAATTTCAATTCCAATTTCAATTTCCTTTCTATTTCCATTTCCATTTCCATTTTCATTTTCATTTTCAATTTTCAATTTTCAAATTTCAATTTCACTTTCACTTTCAGTTTTAGTTTTCAATTTCAAATTAAAATTTAAAATTTCAATTTCAATTTAGTGAGCTCAAAGGAGGGATAGAAATGTGCTCGATATGGTACCGTCATGTGGATTTTGACAAGCCTAAGATGGTGGATGATCATTGGTGCTTTCAATTTTAGAGTCTGAAAATGGGAAGAAGACTCCAGGGGTGTTGTTTTTCATAGGTTAGTCCCCAAATCCCGAAAAAGCATAAAAATATGCAATGGAGAACTCTCATAGACAAGGGTCTAGAGTATTTCTTTTTTGAAATTAGTCCATTCAGTCCGAAAAAGGGGTAATAGGCATAGAAAATGGATGCCCTTTTAAATACTTTAACAACCATGAAATGGAGCAAGATTGCTCGACAATCTTTTCATTCTTTAAGGAGTCAGAAAAGGGATTAATAAAAACTCCCTGAATGCCTTTTTCGTAAATAGTTTGCTTAGCCTGAAAATATATAAACCTGTACCGTGCAGACATAAACAAAAGAGAAGGAGGAGGTGTTCAAATAAAATAATGAGTATTAGTGAACCAAATATAGGGTGGGGTAGAAAACTAATGGGGCCTCCTTGCGGGAAGATGGATGGCGACAAAATAACGTAATAACTGCAGTATGGAGGGAGTGGAGGACTCAAACTAGTAGTTGGAAACTTATGGAGCTTCGCCATAATGCTATGGGCATGAGGAATTTTGAGTGATGTACTTGGCTTGTATTTTTTTACGAGGAAGTTGTTGGGGATCCTCTATGTAGTCATGCCTATGTGATGTTGTAGACATTATGATAGTTTTTATATATATGCACGTGGATGCACTTTTTATTGTGTTTTATGTTTATGAGCCTTTTATTTGATGATGATTCCTATATGATGTGTATGTACATATGGATGCACAATGATATGTTGATGCATATTAATGATTTGCTTCCTATATGTGGTGATTGATATGCCATTCTAGATTGTCATTAGCCATTTGGTCTGTGACACTATTTTGATTCTGAGGGACATGCATGAATGTAATGAATTCGAAATGTCTAACCAATTGTTTAGTACGTTGAATTTTTCTAAAAATGCAAGGATTGTGTACCCAGTAGCAGTTATTCAATTGGGAAATGAGGAGCTAGGAGTGCAAAAAGACACAAAGGAGATGAACACCCAATTGGAGGCAAATGGTTAAGAGACATATCATGTCATCGTACTCAGCTTGGTTATTTGTAGCAACACCAATGCACACATCATTGAGGTGGATTAAATCATGTGAAGGGGAATATAACACCCATGCTACCGAGGTGAGGTTAGGAGACTTTTCCCATTTGCGAAATCGATGTGAATAGATGGAATAGGATCCATCTGATAAAAAAGATGGAAATAAACCATAAGGAGTGTGTATAAAAAATATGATAAACAAAAAGAAAGAAAACTATATAGACCAAAATAGTGGGTTCTGAGGGGTTATCCTTCAAAATATATTGAGGTATAATCCATTACGAGGGTTAGTCAAGAGACATTATTCAGAATATGCTAGAATGTATGCCCCCTTTCCGAGGAAATGCTTGATGATGTACAGACCTTGCCACATAAACTCAAACTTTCCTTTTCCATGCTTGTCATCGGCTTGTTCATAAACGAGGACAAGATCTCATTCCTTGAAGGAACGGGGATGAGCACATGTAACATAATGGGCCTTGGACAGCTACTTGGCAGCCTCAATCATCTTAATGGCATCCCAACGATCTTCATCCGCCTATTCCGATGTGAGCAAGCATTGCTCTAAAGGAGAGGTATCCGGTAGTAGATCAACACCTATGTGTAAGGATGGGATTTGACACTCAAAGGGGACAACAGACTCCACATTATGCACCGAATGGAATAGGGTAAACCCTATTGTAGTTTTGGCAGATGTGCTGTAGGACCATAAGGATGGAAAGAGAATGTGATTCCAGTTGGACTTATGCTTATCCATCGTGCATTGGAGCATTGTTTTAAGGATCTTATTGATAACCTCAACATGGTCATTGCCTTGTGGGTGTTACGAAGAGGCATATTCATGCTCAAATTTCAACATGATAGTTAACTCCTTCCAGACGACATCCTCAAAATGTTTGTAGTGGTTAGATATGAGTTGGTGAGGGACCCCGAAACGAGTAATGACATGGTTAAAGAAAAATCATGCCTCCATCTCGGCTTGACAATTAAATGTGGGCATGGATTCGACCCATTTGGTGAAATAATCAATAGCAACGATGATGTACTTGTGGCCACCAGCTAAGGGGGTTTGACACTCCATCAAATCAATGGCCCATTTGCATAAAGGGCCAACAGTGACGATGGGATGGAGTGGCATGGGAGGGGTTATTTCCTTTGGGGCAAAGATTTGGCAATTGTGACAATGTTTTACTACCGTGATGTAATCGGTAAAAAGAGTTGGCCAAAAATATCCATCACAAATAACTTTCTTGGTGGTGTCCATACCTGAAAAGTGGCCACTGCAAGCTCCGCTATGGCAGTCCTTCAAGCCCTGCTCAACCTCACCATGCGTGAGGCATTGACGTAAAATGGCGTCAACACCGCGTCGATAAAGGACATCGCTGATAAGAAGGTATCGAGAAGCTTGATGGCGGATGCAACATCGATCATCGCAACTGAGGTGAGATCCAAATTTTTGAGTGCGTATATAGACTAGGATGTCTCTCTACCATGGGTCATCCGAAGAAATTGTAAATAAGTGTTCATTAGGAAGATTGATCATGACTAGAGATGATGAAGACAAATATGGTAAGTATGTCATAAGTTGTGCCAAGTCTAGCTCCTTAGTGCTTTGTGTGTGACGAACTCAAGGTCATACTCTTGGAGGATAATGATCCACTTGGCCACTCGACCTTGAATGAGGCGACAACTTAAGAGGTAGACGATTGGATTGGAGTCTCCTGCTATGGAAACTATTCAGATCATAAGAATTTAATGGCATAGTTTATGAACCAAGAAGATTATGTCAAGGGCCATTTTCTCCTCATGGGGATAACATAGTGATGGCTCGTAAAATGTCTGACTCGCGTAATATATGACATGATCTTGGAGAGAACTATCTTTGTATACTAGAACTCTTGCGATGGCATGATCGAATGCTGAAACGTAAAGGATTAAATCCTTCGTGAAATATGGTGGTGATACCAAGGGAGAAGAAGTCAGGGCTTGTTTCAATGCATCAAAAGTAGCTTGTTCCTACTCGTCCCAAATGAAGGGAACGTTGGTGCAGAGAAAGCGCAAGAAACCATGAACCTTCATGGCATAATCCGGAATGAATCGGCAAAGAAAATTGGCCTTGAACTAAAGGATTTGCGACTAGCGCAAGGTGTGAGGGGATGGGAGATCAAGGATGGATTGAACCTTTAAAGGATCCATGGTGATACCTTTCTGGGAGACGATGAACCCCAAAAATTGACTGGTAGGGACACAAAACACCCACTTGCAGGGGTTCAGGTGAATTTTTATTTTCAACATCGCAGGAAGACTTATCTGAGGTCTTCTAGATGCTGAGATCATTTCTTAGATCGAGCTGTGAGGTCGTCCAAGTAGACCAGTATAATGTGGACCAAGTCATGAAAACATAAATTCATGGCCCACTGAAAGGTGGCTTCGATGTTTTTAAGGCCAAATGGCATAACTCGGTAGAAAATGGTGCCCCAAGGGGTTATAAACATTGTCTTGTACTGATCCTTCTTACAGATCCGAATATGATTGTAACTAGAGAAACTGCCCATGAAGGAAAGAAACTCGTGGCCAGTGCATGCATCAATGAGTTGATCAATAAAGGGTCTCAGAAAATTTTCCTTAGGACACGCCATATTCAAATATTTGAAGTTGATACAGACATGAATGGTGCTTTGTTTTCTATTAACGGGTACAAGGTTAGACACCCAAGTGGTATACGCAATTGGGTAGTTGGACCCAGCTTAGAGCAATTTTTCAATTTCACCTTTTACCATTGGAATTTTGGATGGATGTATGGGTCATTTATTTTGGAAGATGGGCGTAACAGCAGGCCAAGTGTCAATGTGTTGTTTGATGATGGAAGGATCAAGGCCGAGCATATCGATATACGACTAGGCGAAAAAATCGCAAAACTCTTGGAATATTTTCTTATAGGAAGTGACTTCTTTAGGGGAGAAGGAGGCACCTAACGTAATATTTTCAATAATGCCGAGCTTGAAAAAAAATCCACTTGTGTAGTGGGAAATATGTTGGCCATGTTACCTTACTCGAAGGCATTTGGGGTTGGGATAGGATTCTTGAACGAATCAACATTTCCATGAAGAAACTCTTTCGACTTGAATGAGAACTAATCGGCTGAAGATGTGGTAGGATCCTTGAGAATAAAATATGCACGATGATGCATATCATCCCAAGGGAAGTCAGGATTGGTTAACACTTTGAGTATCTCTTTGTCACTTCGAAAGAATTAGATGGAGAGATTAAAGAGATCAATTGGAGATGATGACATGGCAGTTGGATCCGTGGTTGAGATATCGTAAATTGTGTTTGTCTTAGTCGAAGAAGATGCTGAGGGGTGGATTTATTCAACAACGGTGATCTGAGATTCCAAGAATAGCTTGCACAAGTCATCCAACATCGAGTGATATTATGGAAAATTGGGGTAATGGTGGGAATAATGATAGTAGAGGCCACACATGGCACATGAATGATTTGTATGTAAATATTTGTTACGTGACTAAGGAGGGGCTGGCACTTGAACTACTGAGATGTTCTTGACAGCATCCAACATCTATATGTGAGTGTGGAAGATGGGAAAGTGCAGATATTTTTGGGTAGCATGACTTAAGACACCACACAAAGCGAAAGGAAAAGGTGCTTGAGCTGAGGAAGTAGGAGGAGGATTCATAGATTTGTTTGTAGTTTCCAAGGCAGTTGTCTTTGTATTTTTCCCCCATCCTGCTTGACGGGAGGGGGTGCAAGGTTGGAGGGTTTTTATGAGGACACGCTAGGAGGTGGATGATTGGCGGTGTCAATTGGTTGGACTGGTCGTAGCATGACTTCTAGTATTAGGGTGGGATTTGGTGCAGGTAAGTACCATACGAGAATCCCTAATATCAATACGGGGAGGTTCAACATTGCCATCACATGCATGCTATATAATATTGAGGGTGGGAACAATAAGGGGATTATGTGTACCAGGGTGGCTCCCACATGGATGGGTACAGATGGTGGTTTAGATTGGGATTGTCATTGATGTGGTGGTTGGGGTGTCAACTAAGCAGAGGGTAGTGAATCAGGGACTGATTTGAATGAATAAATGGTGCATAAGTATGATATTTCAATAGCTAAGTGGGGAGGGGCAAGGCTGTAAATGTGGTGGTCATTCAAGCGTCACAATAAATACCTAGTCCTATGATAGAAATCGATGGGATAGACACACCAAAGGTAGAGTTGGCAACCATGTGGAGGACATTTTATGGAGTAGATGGCATTTTGTGGTCATAGTAGGTTAGTTTGTCAATTTTGATGACCCTTCCCTTGTGAGGGAACACCATGAGCCATAAGACATATGAGGCAATGAACTTCATCACATACATGTAACTACATACTAAAAGAAGGTTATAGTCAAGTTGGGTGTTAATGAATTCAATACCAATCAGGATGGTTTTACTAGGTAACTCAACAGGGTCATTTAGGATAAGGCCTTGTGGTTGAGTTACACGACCATCATAAGCACATAGTGTCATCGTGTAAGGAGTCAATAGAGGGGATCCAAGTTTCTACCACACAAATGTGGATAGGATGCATGTAGAGGTTCCCTCATTGATGATGCATAAATGTATTACTAGGTATCTGATCGAGACAGGGATTTGAAACACAATGGACAAAGGCATGCAAGGTTCAGATTAATCCAATTCAAATGCCATCAAACGTGATTCAGATAAGTCGATCACACCTAATGCAGACAACAAGGATTTTTGTTGCATTGGGGAGTTTATCAGAAATTCCAAGGCTGGCATTGCAGTGAGGGATTGGACCAAATCATCCACAATGTCATAGTTGGGAGCAACTCGAGCATTGGGATTATTGGTAATGTGACGCAAAGGAAATTTTGGGGCTTTGAAGGCCCCATTGGTTAGGGGCGGAGGGAGGCCTAAAGAATGGTTTGCAGGGGTAGATGCAGTAGCCTTATCTGTTGTTATGGTATTTGTAGCTGAACCATACTGATTATGGTGGGTCTGTAGGTTGAATTTGGAAGCAGACATCATTAAGAGGTGGTGGACTCCTGACTCAGGTAGCTAAATCAAAGATGTAGCGTACGTAATCGGTGGTTGTGTGGTGACAAACCCTTGCGTGGTTAAGGGGTTTCGCAACACCATCGGCTATGTGGTTGGTTGTGGTGCTTTAGGTTGTGCCTGTGGGGAAACAATGACCTATCGATAGTTAGCTTCATCCCATAGGTGGCGGGCTTTGGCCAAATGGGGGAAATGATGCTTATAGTGTCCATAGACATTGCAAAAAGAGCATGAGTGGTTTGTGTGTAATTGGGGGTTCTTTCATTGTTTGGGTGGTTTATTGGGGTTTTGATTGGCAGGATTTACACCATTATTATCCAAAGGGATAGGAATTTTTCCACCCCCTCCCTGGCATTGGTTTTTACTACAGTTCTTACCTCATCTACGATTGGGTTGAACTTACTAAATTTGGGGGGATGGTGGGGTATGGGCATGGTTTTGATGGGGGTTCTGATTGGCAGGATTTACACAATTAATATCCAAAGGGATCGGAATTTTTCCACCCCCTCCCTGGCATTGGTTTTTACTACAGTTCTTACCTCATCTCCGATTGGGTTGAACTTACTAATTTTGGGGGGATGGTGGGGTATGGGCATGGTTTTGATGGGCATAAAATTTCCCTTGTGGAACTGGGGGTGCTTGAGTTTGAGTGGGTATAGGGGCTACTGGTGGCGGGGTGGGGCAAGGGTAGTAAGTGGTAGGTTCTAGAGGGGGGGAATACCCTTGTAGATTGTTATCGAAACTAGGTGCCACAAAGGTGGGTCCATGGACATGGGAAGTTGAGGATGGAGGAACATATCAGGGAGTTTCTCTAGTGTGAGCCTCTTCACGTGATAGATCAAGGCCATAGTTGATCGTGGATTCTGCAATACTAGGGGTGGGGTTATACACGAGAGTCGGTGCAGGGGACACATAGGTACTACCCATAGATGTAATGTGATTGATGAATCCCTCAACAGCATGGGATGCTCCCAACATATCCTTTTGAGAAGAATCATCGTGAGGGGTGCCAGGAAGAATAACATATAGATAGACCAAATGAGCATATATAAGGTCAAACTATTGTGCTTTGAGGATGGCCTCCTCTTCGATTTGGGGATGTTCTGATGCCACATCCTTGGTGATGGTTGGGATGAGAGAGTCATTAGAGGAAATTTGACATCTAAAATGGGCCTCCTAAGGAAAATAATATTTAATAATAGTTGAAATAATAAAATAATATTTATTAATTTTGTAGGAAGAAAGAAAAAAACTACATTTTTGTTCGTATTTTCATCATATCTCCGTGTGTTTTTACTCAAATTTTGAGTGGGAGAACTCGTTGGATGTAGAATTAAATTCCGCATCCAACGAGTACCCACACTACATACTTTTGACGGACCTCGCTTCCCCAAAAACAAGAAATACCTGACAAAAATGTCACCATCACATTTTTGTCAGGTATTTCTTGTTTTTGGGGCAGTGGGGTCCGTCAAAAGTATGCAGTGTGGGTACGCATTGGATGCAGAATTTAATTATGCATCCAACGAGTGTTCCCACTTGAAATTTGAGTAAAAACACACAGAGATATGTTGAAAATACGAACAAAAAATGTAGCTTTTTTATGACAAATATCTCAAGTCAACCATTATGGTTGACAAATTTTATTGAAATTCGATTGGTTCTTGAATTCCAACTCATCAATGAATTATGGTTGGATAGTTTTCTTCTAAGGCCCATTTTAGACCCCAAATTTCCTCTATTGTGAGGAACCAATCTGAAAAGATTCGGTTGTCCAATTTGATCTTGCATAAGCTTATACGTCTATGCCACTCATGGATATGGTCCATGATATGGGTGGTTGTAGTTTGTCTACAAGAAAATAGGATCTCAACACCAGCATCATAACAAACTGGTAACTGGAAGAATTGTAGGAAAGTCGAGACTAGGGATGCAAATGTGGGATAAGTCCCATTTGGATGATCGATATACCATTTGGATGCAATGATGGTAAAGGTTCATTGTAACAGGTGTAGTCGAATAGATTCGTCCACTATATATTTAGAGGAACACCACAAGTGGAAGGACATAACATGATTCTGAGGGTCATCGCCAACCTTCTCCTCAAACTTAGGGATGTTCAAAGGGAGCTTGGTGGGAATGGGAGGCTACGTAGGGTCATGTCGAATAGGGTCATTAGTCAATCTATCTAGGTCAATAAGGTTGATAATTGCCATTAATTGCAAACCAGCAGAAGGATGTGACATTGTAGAACTGACTTGTGTGTTGGCCATAGCAGTGATCGTGGGGCTACCTCCATTAAAGGGTAGATGGGTTGTGGTCGTCGTGGGGGAGGACTATGGAACCAACTGCAAGGGTCAGTTTAAACTGAAAGTAGGGGTAAGTGCCCCTGGGAATAAATCTCATGAATGGAGGGATCGTAGTCATAAGGGTATGACCGTTTTCGAAAGGAGTGGATCCAGTAGTGGTATGGATTGTGGTCATGGGAATGGGCCCACTGCCTATGGGTATGGAACCGATGACTGTATGTACAGTAGTGGTGAGAGTAGGTCCAATGGTGCTATGAATAGTGGTTCATGTGGATCCAACAGCCAGAATGGAGGCCATGGTGGCGACGGGGCCACTACCACGTCCACCACTAACTATCCCTCCATAGAATGGGTCAGGATTTGTGTCATCCATAAGGCTATGTGAGGGAGGATGTATAGGTGAATCTAACTGGGATGATTTAGAAGTGAAATAAGGAGCATCGGGAAAAAGTTTCGGAGACGATGAGGTGTTCCTGAGGGGTGCACGACTAGTAGGGTCCAATAGACCGTGATGTGGTTATTGTCCTTGTAGTCTATGGGAGTATCTAGAGGGATCAATGGTGATAGGTGTATTTGCTGAATAGGTATGGTTGAAAAAATTCTCAAAATTCCCAATGCAGCCGTGTGTGCAAGGGGAGAGCTAGCAAGCAAAAGGGGCAATCATGCCAAAAGAAAGCTAAAAAAACCTGTTGCAACCATGTGCTAGAGCAAGTGAGTGGCAATAAAGTGGTTAGAAAACCAACAACCAACATTACCTATCAAAATAAAATGACCCACTAACCTATGGGGTATGGGTGCAAGCACCTTCCTAAATAACAGAAGGAATCCCACAAAAATTGTATCCTCTGTAGGTTGATGAAATCTGCAGTTAGATGATATGAAATGGAAGACCAAAGTTGCTAAGGGATACCCCCTATCGAGAGGGATCTCGGGTAAAATATCCCTAGAAAATACTTGAAACTAAGCTACCTCCTTCATAGCATGTCTAGAAAGGTGTCCGATAGCTTCAATCCTTTGGTCGTTGCAGACTCAGTATGGTAGCTAGCATGCGCAATGAGGACAATGAGTTGGTGTCCTTTAGTATAGAGTGGAGATCGACATTCCACCAAGACTTCCAAAACCAATCTTGCCACTTTCCCTCCTAGAGGAGAGGCCCCTCGACAAGATTATGTTAATCGTTCTAATAAATACCGGAGGATTGTGATACCTTAGAGGACAACCACTATGTCTCAGATGAAAATGGAAAAGGGGTGTTGTTTGGATGCCTAACCCCAATGCCCTACTTAGATACCATATTCTTTTAAATTATCCTCAAGTGAGGTAAAATGTGTGTTTGATTAATGCAATTTTTAGGCTCGGCTTGGGGTTATGGAACAAGCATTGATACTTAAGGCCCGTGCTCTTTTTTGCTTATGTGGTAAGAAACTAGAAACTAGATGCTGAAAATAAAACTTGAATGACATAAACAAACTTTTTTTCTTTTGATTTTTAATGAAAATAAAGAATATAAACTATAATATATCCAAGAAAACTTTGAACCAATCAACTTGTTTAAATGTAAAATGCAGATGCACAAGATATTTATGGTTGTTCAAAAAATGCATCAACCGAAGTAAAACAAAGGGATACAAAGTGGTCATGAAGGACATATCCAGACAAGTGCTACAACAAGCAAATAGAAAGGAAAGGGTCATGTAAACAGATAGATCTGGAAGAATCAAAGCAGTATGTAGAGGTCAACGAAACTTAGACCGAGTTTTGTAATATTTTAAGTAAAATTTTCAGAAATAGACTACATATATGAATTTCTCTAAAAAAAACACCGATTTCACAAAAAAATCACTCTATTTCGAGTCCTGGAGGCCAAGATATCTGAGTTTGAAAATTTGTAATTTTTTCAGCAGGTTTTTATACAAATGACAATTTTGCAAATGAGATATGTCCACACTGTGTGATTAGATTGCAACTAGATCAGTGCTATTGGAGGGTAGGAGAGATGGATTAGAGAATTATTTCAATTTCTTAGAAGTCTAAATCTGATAGATGGTGACAAATATGGTACAAATATGACCCAAAATGGAGAGATATAATAGGGACCATGACCCAGATCCATAAATCTAGGCCGTGGGGCCCTGTTAGATCTTTCACACATACGAGAGACTAGGGAAAGAATTTTATATTTTTATTTTTTTGAATAAATGAAAAATACAATAATGGGGTTACCTCAAATGGAGTGAGTAGAGGGCCCTTGTAGAAGGTAGAAGCAGCTAGTCCTAGGTCTCCAAGCAGCTTCGGGTTTTTCTCCACACAAGTGTCACTAATGGTGGCCAAAATTCACAATGGGTGAAACTAGAAGTCAAATGGGGGCTTCAGGGTTTCTAGTGGAATTTTGGCAAAGTGACAAACAATAAGGTAATGAGTGAATTGTGTATATTGAGGATCTTCACATTATATTTATAGAAATATTTTCCCTAGGTTTCTTGCCCATGGTATTAGGAAAACCATGGAATTAACTCTTGGTTTTGGGTGGAAATTTAGGGTTTTCCCTCCTTTTTTGACTTTTTGAATATTTTCCCCCTTTTTCCTTTTTTTCTTTTATTTTTTTCCTTTTGGGGGGAATTTTCCTTATTTTGGGGGAGTTTTTATTTTTTTGGAGGGAATAAAGCCATTTTTCCCTATTTTGGAGAGGGAAAAATAATTATGAGCCAATTTGTGGGTCTTTTACTTGGGCTTTGTTGGTTAGTGAAGGGTTTTAATGGAGGAAAATATTGAATGTGGTGATGCCACTAGGGGATGAACATGGTGAGGAATTTTTAGTGTTAAAGTCCATATACAAAATCTAGAGGTGAAGGTAAGAGATAACCAAAACAAGTTTCAAAAAGGGACCTACCAATGGAAGTGTGGATTGCTCTATTATAAGGGTGTTAAATATGGATCATATTTTCATCCCAAGTCTTTGGATGCTTTTGATTGTAACCCCTCAAAATTTGCACCAAATTCCTATTGACTTCTTCCATTTGTCCATTTGTCTATGGATAGAATGTTGTAGATCTCTTCAACTTAGTGTCTATATTCTCCCAAAGTGTAGTCCAAAAGGCACCGAGAAATCTAGTATCCATGTTTTAGATGATTCTATTTGGTATCCCAAAGTGCATCTAAACGTGTTCAAAGAACATGTGTGATGCTTCTTGTCCTTTGATGGTATTTTTACAAGGCATAAGAATACACATCTTGTTGAATATTTAAACTACCACAAATAAATAGTCATGTCCCTTTTTAGTGGTTGGTAACCCACCCACAAAATCCATGGAAATTATTTCCCAAGGTCGAGTTGGTACATGTAAGGGATGGTATAGAACTTGTTTTATGTTACTAGGATTGATAGTACAATGCAATATGCACTAATATATTAAGCTACAACTTCTTTCATTTTAGGCCAATACACATACCTTTGTAATTTGCAACTGTCTTCCCAACACCAAAATGCCTTGCAACTTTTGAGGTGTGCACCTCTTTGATAAGATCGAATATTTCACCTTTAGGAGCACAAAGATTTTCTAACTTGTAGAGTAACCCATTTGGTAGATGATAGTAAACCTTATTGTCAAATTCATCTACATGAAATTATCCCTATAGTTGTTGAAACACCTCCTTGAAGTCCTCATATTTTGTGTATCCCTCTTTGTATGCATCATGGGTAAAACGTTCCATGTGCATGAGAGTCCCCAAAGTTGTAATATTGGATGTGGGTATCCTTGAAAGCATGTATTCCAACTTATTAGTGTTTCAAAAACCCCATCTACTTGTAATGTATGGTTTGTTGCATCTTACTTTGGGCATGCAAATACTACAGTGTCCGATGATCTATGTGGATAATGGTTTTCTTTCCCATGAGATAGTGCTTTCACTTCTTAATATATTGAAATAGGGCATAGAGTTACTGATCATAAGTAGGGTAGTTTAGGACTCCCCCATGAAACATTTTATATGGATAGCATACTAGCTTACCTACTTGCATCAAAATTGTTTCCATAGCTACTCACTTGCATCTGTCTCCACTTCGAAAGGCTTCTGTAAGTTAGGAAATGTGAGAATTGGTGCTTGACTAATATTTCATTTTAGCTTGTTAAAATATTTCTATTGATTATTTCCCCATTGGAACTCTTACCACTCATTATTATAGCATGGAGTGGTGCGACCAACATTGAAAAGGAAGTGATAAACTTCCATAACTATTATGCTTCCCCAACAAATCTCCTAACTTCAGTTGCATTAATAGAAACTTGCCATATTATAAATGGATCCATCTTTGCAGGGTCTATATTGAGTTCCCCTCCACTAATCACATACCCCAAATACATCAAAGACTATTAAGCAAACTCACATTTACTTTAGCAATCAACTTTAGTTTTTTCAGAGTCTCTAATAGCTGCTTGATATGTGAAATGTGATCCTTCCATATAGAGCCATAAACTAGTATATCATCCAAATACACTATAACCAAAGAATCTAAATATAGGTGCAAAACATCAAAAATCAATCTTATAAATGTAGCTAGTGCATTACTTAAACTGAAAGGAAATACAGACCATTCAAACAAACCTTTCCTTGTCTTAAAGGTGATCTTCCGGGTGTCTTGTTCTTTTACACATACCTAGTGGTATCATGACTTGAGATGCAACTTGGTGAAGTGCTTGGCGTGCTACAACTGGTCTAACAAATTTCCAATCCTGGGTAGAGGGTACTAATTTTTAAGTGTAATCTTGTTTAAATATATGTATTCTATACACATATTCTAATACCTATACTTCTTGGATACAGTGATGATAGGTTACCCACAATGTGAGGTGCTTGGTCAAATCACCCATTTCTCTAACAACTGCTTCAACTAATTATTCACTTCATCTTCATATAGATCATATTGTCTATACAACCCAATATTTGGTAATGGGGAGTCAGGAAACAACTATATCTCATGATTTACTTCCTTCTTAAGTGGTATCCTTTTAGGCTCCTAAACATTCCTTTGTAGGCCTGTAGCAAATCCTTCAATTGATGTTTTTTCTCTTTGGTACATCCCTATAGGGATTCCTTTACTCTTACTAATTCATCACTCAACCAATTCTCTCATAAGAAAAGAAAAGCATGTTTCTTACTTCCACTAATAAAAATTTTGGCCTGCTTGGCACTTACCATTGATATCTTTGATTTACTTTTATGTGCATTGATAATGAATGAATTCCCATCCTTGATAATGTAGTACTAGTTTACTCTCCTTATGAAGGCTACATCTCTCATACACATGTAGGGGATTCACAATACCACACCGTACATGTCAAGGGTTACTACATCGAACTCCACTCCATCAGATAAATATGCAGTTACAACAAATTTCATCTTACACTATTTCGTGGACTTGATCTTTGTATCCTTGTTTACCCATCCCAATAGATATGCATTAGGATGATCATGAACCTCAAACCCTAGCTTTCTAACCATATTGGATGCTATGAGGTTGGCATGTGAACTGAAATCAAATAGAGCATCTATCTCAGTCTTCTTGATTTAGATCTTGATATGGAATATTTTTGTCCTCTCCTTCTCTTCCTTGTGATGAAGACTACTCAAGTTCACCTCCTTTAGCATTGAAATGTATAAAATAGTCTCATTTTGGCATGTGAACTGAAATCAAATAGACCATCTATCTCGGTCTTCTTGATTTAGATCTTGATATGGAATATTTTTTGTCATCTCCTTCTCTTCCTTGTGATGAAGACTACTCAAGTTCACCTCCTTTAGCATTGAAGTGTATAAAATAGTCTCATTTTGGCATGTGAACTGAAATCAAATAGAGCATCTATCTCGGTCTTCTTGATTTAGATCTTGATATGGAATATTTTTGTCATCTCCTTCTCTTCCTTGTGATGAAGACTACTCAAGTTCACCTCCTTTAGCATTGAAGTGTATAAAATACTCTCATCTACATTTAAGCTGATCTCTACCTATTGGCTTGAACCCATGGCTAGAAGTTTCTTCTTCTTGGCATCCTTCTTATGGTTCTTAGGGTTCAACTTTGGATGTAGCTTCCAACACTTTTCTTCAGTGTGACCATCGATGTTACAATGATTAAAGTGGTTTTTTGGATCCTTGTATTGATGTTCCATGGATTTAGTCTTGTTATCTTTTCCTTTCCACTTCTTCTTCCCCTCCTTGGAGGTGTCTTGGTTCTCTTTCTATTTGGAATGACTTGGATGTCCTTTCTTGTGTCATATATTATCTAAGTACTTTGCTTGCACAAATACCTCATAAATTATCTTGGGCTCGAAGAGCATCACTTTCTTTAATAAATTATTATGTAGACACCCTAGGTACTTGAGGAGTACATCTGGATTCTTGGGTGATATACCCAACATAATAACCTTCTTCTTGAATTCAATGGTGTACTATGGGACACTTTTCCCTTACCTTTGCCTAAAGTAATGCCAACAGTTCCATTAGTCCTCTACATACCCAATAGGGTATAATTGGGAATTTATGAGGGTTTTGAAGTCCTCCCACTAGTTACTAACATATCACCCTCTAGCCTAGGTGCCTCAATGTGGATTTCCCACTAGGTTGATGCATGTCCCTATAATTTCAATCGAGCAAATGAAAATTTATCCTCCTCATCTATGTTGTGGATACTAAAATAGATATCTATTTACTGCAACAAATGATTCAACCTTAAAGCATCGATCTCACTTTTGTAGGGATTTATATCTACTTTTTCTTCCATCTTAAATAATGGTTGGGAAAGGGTAATGGCACTAGAACTTGGATACTTTTTCTTAGGCTCTTTCCTCAACTCCTTTTTTGGGTTGACTTTGTCTCCCCATTTCCCCTCTAATCCAATCTCTTGTTAGAGCCTCCAAAATCATAAAAATACTCAAACTTGCTGTCTAGATCCAGCATGAGGATTGACATATTGCGTGAGATATCAATGGCTTGTATTTCTAGATTTGTAAATAATTACTCATATTCGCCCCAAGATTCTTCATCGGACTCATCCGCCATGACTAGGGTTTGAAGACTTTTTCTTTATTATGCCAACTCCTAGATCCTGCAAATTCCCACAAAACTTGAAAGAAAATTCTCTAATACCAATATGATCCATAAACGGTCGTGGATATTTCACTAGAACAGTTCGCTACAATTCATATTACAACTTAATTAATTGTGTTAGCTTAATTCCACATAGTGATAAATAAACCGAAATTGAAAGGAAAATAACTAGAGAAAATTAACATAGTCACAAAAATAACATAAGATATATCATGGGAAAACTCATTATGGGGAAAAACCTATCCAAAAGTGAGGACTAAGCCTTGCTCTTTTTTTCTCCCATATGTAATGCAAATACAAAGAAAGTGGTACTCACCATGGAGTTACCTCTGACACTATGTCCTACACAACTACTACAAAATATCCTACCTCTATTATACTCTAATATCCACCCTCTTACTATTGATTATCTATGGAACAATACAATAACATCATTATAATGGAACCCCTTCTTGTTGTAACGACCCAATATTTAACATAGATTGATAACTGTCTAGGGTTAGTTTTAGGGTTTGCACATGCCTCAACTCTTGATAAGGGTTAGGGTTTCGAAACCTCTATAATGTTATTGAAATTCCACACATGACTAGCTCCACATGTGTGGGGAATGAGAGATGATGTGGAATCCACTCGATACTATGGTGGTCAACTTGCGAGACGTTTAAATTCCTTATATGAACTTTGTTTGAGGATATTCTTGCACCATTGGAAAGGTATCATAGTGTAGAACAACATTGGAGGGGAGATGAGAGCTATGATCACAAAATTTTGATCCAAAAAAACATCAATTAATCCCTCAAATGTGCCTTGGAATGTTCTGGACCCCAAACCTACAAAATAATACTTGCAACTTAAATGGGCCCTACAAGCTAATTATCCAATTTTTCCAACCAAAAAGAACCAAAATAGATCAAAAATTATATATTGATCCATTTTGGATCACTTTCCATGATCCCCTGATATATTTTCTCTCTCATTTTGTCTTCACCTATTATTCACAATCAAAGCATTACCTGATGTCTCACTTGTGCTTTTCCATCAAATTTAATCTCTAGAGATAACACCAACAACATCACCAAACTTTAACGTGCTTGAAACAGAGATATAATTACTCACAAAGATGACCAAGCCATTCCATATTTTTGGTAATGAACACAAAATCAAAGGATCCCTAACTTCATCATCAAATTTTACTCCTAGAAAACTTAATTGACCGGTGGCCATGTTAAACTCAATTAGATGATCAACAACAAACCCACCTTCTGACATATTTATATTAAATAAATTATTCATAAGTAATACTTTGTTTGAGGTTGATGGTTTTTCGTATTGTTATACGATTCCTTCATCATATCCTCCATTTTCTTTTCTTTTGGAATGTTGAAATCCATTGATGCCACTAGACATAGCCATATTGTTCCCAATGCCTCTGTCAAGAACCTCCTATTCTTCAGCCTTCATAGTCGTTGGATTCTTTGATTTTCTACCCAATGGCAGGAAAATATTATTCTAATATAAATATTCATCTAATTGCATTGTCCATAGTTGATAGTTAGGCCTTTAAACTTCTTGACCCTAAAATTTCCTTATTTTTCCATTGCTCCAACTTGAACCAAGAACCCTCCTTTCCTGGGAGTTTATCATCCAAATAGACCTTTGACTATGATACTGGTTGTTAGGAATATAATCACAGAGAAATAGAAATCAAAATGAATGCATAAATAAAGCACAAAAGAATACAATACAAGAGAGACACCAATATACATGGTTCATTTGATATGGGCTACTTCCACAAAGAAACAACCATTCCTTTATTTATTTTGTCTAGAAAAATGAAGGGATAAAACCTAACACACATCCACTATAATAATAATAATAATAATAATAATAATCTATTTTTAAGGTCACAACCAAGCCAGACACCAATTTGGTGTATGAGACCCCCTTGTTTGTGGGACAAGGACCTCCCCTTTGTGCAAGGATGTAATTGCTAAAGTCTACAGAGGTGTACATACCTTACTCCCCTCTCATAGTCATAGTCTCCTTTATTATTCATAGTGGTATCTCACTATACATATCCATATTACAATTCTATCATAAAAAGGAGGGTTTCTTTCTAGGGAAAAAAGGCATGAACATAACTACTATCATCATATTTGTGGCTTAATGATGAATTGTTTAGATTGACTATGAAATTACAATATTTACAAGGAATTTTCCCAAAAGTTTCTCTTTGAGGCCACTTCCTCTGAAACCCCAATAGGGGGGATTCAAAATCTGTCACCTCCCCCTTGGACCCCCTGGTGACACTAGTGGGGTGGCAAGCCCCCCACACCCCCCTATAGGGAACTGGGATCCAAACATGGCTGAGACAAGACCTCTGAATCAATAAGATAATTAGGCTCCGCAACCAATAAAGGGCACATATCAACTTATTTATTATAGTAATAATATGAACTAGTAGTTGTTTATATTCCCTTGGGTTGGGTTGGAGATAGACATGATGTGAAGTTGATTTCTAGCTATGTGTTTCATCTTGTATTTGGACCCATAGTATGGTATTGTAAACGTAGAAGATGGTGTCTCTTTCAACCACTTAGCCTAAGTATATTAGAGGTGAATTTGATGCTAACACACAGGTTGTGTGGATTCATAACCTATTGGGTGATCTCAAATTCCCCTTTTAGGATTCAACTATAGTGCATTGTGACAATCAAATTGTGATAGAACTAGTTGGAAATTTGTGTTGCTCATAGTGATATGAAGGATGTGGAGACTCATACTCATTATTTGAGACAAATGGTATAAGTGAATTATTATGTCTCTTGTTTATTGTAGGACATATGCTAGATCATTGATATATTTAGGAACCCATTCATAAAATCTATGTTTGTGAAAATTTGGGTTACGCTCAGGATTCATTAAAGTTTCAATTATGGGGAGGTATACAAAGATAATTTCATTTCTTGAATCTACAGAGAGTTTTGTTGATGGAGAGATGTTGTAATATCGAGTTCAACTCACCTCTAGATATTTTGGAGATAGTTGAAAATCAAAGGTTGACAAGGAGGTCAACTAGTTAGTCAAGATTACCAAAGGTGGTCCCAAATCAATTGAATGGGGCATAGGTAAAGGAAGAAAAGCAAGGTATCAATGCACCAAAGACAACCAAGTTAACTATGTTTTCCTCATTATTAGGGAGTTATTTATACTTTGGGTTATATATATGATATTGTGAAACTATCTATAATCACAATCAATAAAGTTAATCACATTATGTGTGTTCTTCCATATGTTGAGCTATGCTCACTTGTGCTTCATTGCTATAGTGTAGTCTTTGGATATCACCTCTTATTGGAATTTTTAACTCTTCACTTATATGATTCCTTGGTTCTAAAAATTTCGTGGTATTCTATAGCATGATTGTGTATTTATATTTCATATGATCACTACAAGGAAATAAGATTGTAGTTGAGGTTTTTTTGGAATTTATTTTTGAAGTCTTATTTGAAAAGGTTTTTAGTGGAGGATTTTGTGAAGGTGATAGGTGGAGGTTTTTAGGAATATTGGGTTATAGAGATATGATTTGGATTGGGTGAATATATACTCTTTATTCAATACCCCATTGGTATTCCATGACCCTATGCACACCAAAAAACAACCCAAAAAGATGTCAATCCTTTAGTTTGGTCCAAGTGCACTAGTGCTCCACTTTGTTCTAAGCACATTGATGCCCCCTGGCCAATGTCCACTGGAGTGACAACAATCCAAAATGAAATTAGTGCTCTACTTTGGTCCAAGTACACCAATGCTCCACATTGGTCTAGTATCAACCTTGCTATGTGACCCTATATGTAGTATAGTACAACAAAAATAGATCATGTTCATTCCAAAGACACTTCCTCACAACACTCCCTATTGCAAAATGTATAAACCCATGCTCTCTATTTTGACCACCAAAACACACTCAGTCTTCTAACTATTACAATGCTCCAATGTATTGTTTACCAATAATACTTCAATCCTGCACTAATATGAGACTAGTGTGATCTTGAAATTTGTTTCCCTGTGACTTGCGGAATACATTGGCATGTGCGAATGAGAAAGGAAGGAAGTCAAGTGGGAAAAGTAGTGAGCGAGAGGTTACTAAGATTATAATTAGATATAAGATTATTTTTCATTTATGCAATACTTAATATGTATATTAATAATATACTATAATCGTTTTTAAAATAATTGAATATAAAAATTCTTGATTAATTAATATAACTTGTTAAATCTATTTAAATAATTAATAATTATATTATTTTTTGACATTAAGTGAGGCTGAGAAATTTACATAAATAATTAGTTTAGAGATTTGATATGAATACTTATTCTTTCACAATTCACAACACTTAATTACTTGAGTTAACTCACCTAACTATATATAACATTTAAACATAAATTTTTAATAAAACATTTTTAATGTAGTTTTCATTTTTTTATTAAAATGAATGATTGACTCACCTTATTGAGGGATAATTCTAGTTACAAACATATTTGGTTAATGATTTTTATAATTCAAATAGAGGAAACACAGATGGTTCGTAAATAAATATTTCTCGTGCTTAGCCTTGAAGCACCACTATGCCTAAAAGAAAATTATTACATTGTATACCTTTTAAATTTTAAATAATTCTTTCTATAGAATTTGTATATGTGTAGTTTTTCCATTTTAGACTTTTATTACCCATTCAGATGTGTTATTGTAAAAATATATTGAATATTCAATTTTTTTTAATTAATGATGGCAGGCATGGATAACTCCAAATCTAGAGGAATTTACATTAACATGAATGATGTATAACTACAATGTCGAGTGATTTTTGGTTTTCATCTTCCAAGAGGTTTTTTTGACGTTATGGTGACTCTTCAATTTATTTTAGGTAACTAAATTTATAATATAATATGTAAAATATTATAATATTTACCATGTACCATAATCCCTAAGGATTAGTTATCTAACACCTCCCCCTTAATTCAAAGGGGTGTTTGTGAGTCCAAACGTGTTTGTGAAATTTTAAAGCTTTTATCTTCCTAGTGTTGTGGTGAATATGTCTAGGGTCTTCTCACTCGCGGAACAATGCATCAAATGAATTTTCTCAGGCTCTACATGATGTCAATTGAGATGGTATTTTATGTTGATGGACTTTATTCGATCATGGAATGTACAATTATTGGCCAACTTGATTGCATAAACGTTTTCAACCAAAAGTGGAGTAGCATTAACATGTTTCTCCTACAAATCTTGTTCTCTTCCTAATTCACACAATCTGATTTGTTTCCTATGTAGTAGCCACATATTCTACTTCTATAGTGGAATATACTGGAACTAACTATTTGCATGATCTCCAAGGGGTAGTTGTTGATCCAAGACTCATGAGGTATCATGAAGTATACATTCAATTCTCCTTATTGCCATCAAATTTTGAATTTGAATATCCAATTAATTTGAAGTCTTCCACCTTAGAGTATTCAATTCCAGAGTCTTGAGTCCCCTTCAGGTATCTTAAAACTCTCTTTGCAACACACTAATGTCATTCACAAGGTTTTTGCATGAACCTAGGAAGGATTCCAATCGTAAATGAAATATTAGGTCTAGTAGTGGTAAGGTAGATAAGAATCCCCACAAGTTGTTTGTATTTGGTTACATTCTCAAATTCATTCCCTTCTTTTGATGTTATATTCAAATTCTATTCCATTGGAGTGGTGGAATGATTACATTAATCCATGCCAAACGTTTTTAGCATTTCTCCAATGTATTTCTTATGGGATATTAATATATACTTTGGATTTTGAGTTTCCTCTATGCTTAAACAATAGTGAATATGTCCAACATCATTCATCTCAAAACCTTTCTTCAATTCTTTCTTTATGGATGCAATGCAAATGTCATTGTTCCCCAACATCAATAGATCATCTACATACACTACAAAGTATACAACATATCTACCAACTTACTTAACAAACATAGTTTCATCACCATGATTAAAGTCTTTAAAATTCAATTTCTTAGTTAGCTTTCCATACCATGTGCAAGGCGCTTATTTGAAGATATATATAGACCCGATGAGATTGAATACCTTTTGTTCTTGTCCCTTGACAACAAAACCTTTTGGTTGAGACATGAAGACATTATCTTTCAAGTCTCCATTGAATAAAGTAGTCTTCACATCGATTTGATGAATTTTCCACCCATTCTATGTACCTAAGGTCAATAGAGTATGAATGGTATCCCATTTTGTTGTGGGGGGGAATGTCTCATCATAGTCAATGAATTCTTTCTGTATAGATTCTTTTTCCACAAGCCTCACCTTATGTTTGTCAAGTGAGCAATCTTATTTGTACTTGCTTTTGTATACCAAATTGCAACCAATTATTTTGGCTCCAAATGGAGGATCCACAAACTTCCATGTCCAATTCTTGATGAGAGAATCATATTCCTTCTACATAGATTCTTTCCACTCATCATAAGATGAATATTTTTCAAAGGAAGTTCAATTCACAACCATATGAAACATCCATATCATTTACACCTCCTCAATCTAAAGAATCTACGTCACCTCCATCTTCTTGAATTATAGAACTTATGATTCATGTCTTTCCAACCTATCAAGATGAACAATTTGAAGTGTCGTCATGAACCACCTTGAAAATTTATGAGGGTCTAGGTTCCTTAGTTGATTCAAATTATGATTCGTTCTCTTCAAGATTCAATCTTCCAATCCTCTCAATAACATCATCTAATTGAACCTCTTGTTTTAGTGAAGTGGAATGAACTTCTTCATGAGGTGGAGATGGTGCTACAAAAGGAGATTCCAAAGATTTGACCAAAATAGGGATCCGCCTTGTTGAGCCCTCAATATCTCCCGAATTCATGTAACTTGGAGCCCCACCTTAATTTTTGGATCAAGGATTAATGACCCAAATGTACTCTCCCTCGGCCATGCTTCATCAATTTCATCTTAACTATGGCACGTCATTGGTTGGTATGTTTTTAAACATTTCTCTTAGCAATTGTTTTATCACTGATCACTTTGGTGCATTCCTTGATTGGTTTTATCACTTTCCCTTTGATCTATCTCATCTTGTTGCTTGCTTGTAAGTGATTAAGAAGACCCTAGGAGTCTAGAGTTGTAAGCGAAAGAGCTAAGTTTAACTTCCCAAACTTCTATTAGTTTTAAAGATTCACCATGAACCTAAAGTGGCCTTGAAGAAAAATTTTAAACACTTGGGAAGTTTCTTAAAATAAGTTGCTCAATAGAAATATTTTTCTTTGCAACCTTTTTGTTCCCAAAGGACTTTTTCTTGTGAAAAGACAAATCTTAATGTCATAGAAATATGTCTTAAAAATGCCAACATTTTAGAGAAATAAGGATCAATTTGGCTGAAATTTCGGAGCAATAAGGCCTAACTGGGATGAAATTTTGGATATTTATGTTCAAATGTGTTGACATTTTAGAGCTTACATCTAGAATTGGCTGAAATGTTGGATATTAAGGATCAAATTTGCCTAAATCTCTAATCTTAAGGCCCTAAGGGTCAACATTTCAGAGCCTAAGGAATCAAAGGGCCAATGTTTATGAGATTAATGCCCCTAAGGGATGAATTTTTAGAGAATTGGATCCTTAACTAGCTAACATTTTGAAGGTTTAGGTCCCTAACTAGTTCAGACTGCAAAACCTAACCTCATGGTTTTGGTCATAATTTTTGACTCTAAACTCCATTTTGGGTGTTCTTTATATCATTGAAAATTAATTGGAGATATGTACAACTTTTATGTTATATAAGTTTTCTCATATTTCCTACTAAATAGTTTTGAAATTGTGAATCAAAAGAGGGGTACATTGTTGGTGTCCAAAAGGGACCAAGTTGAGTTCTAGAATGACCTAGAAAATTTGTAGCACAAATAAAAGAAATAAAGGTCATCATACTCAATGAAGTAAAATTTAAAACCTTATTAATTTTTCAATCGAATTCCTTAGGTGGAATGGAAATTGCTAAAGTGTGGTTTAAATCTTGTATATATTCTTACACATCTTGTTGTGATGTTACCCAGGTATTGGTGTTGAGATGAATTGATGGACGATAAACATAGAGAATTTAAATGGAAGAATACATATATACACACGTGATTGAGGATGGATACTTGTGATAGAGATGTGAAACACACATAAATTACATGTCCCTATCCAACAAATCTTAGGTAGAGGAACTATACACCTCATTGTTTCAAAAGAAGAAAGGCACATATTTCATTATTTCAAACATGTATTGGATATTCAAATGAGAAAAATGACGAAATCATTTGAAGTAATCTCATGAAAATAAATTTTATGTAACATTCAAATTACATAAAATGACAAATCAGTGAGTAATTTGAAAAGTCAGAGTGGAAAACCAAGAGTCACCTAGAAGGCCAAGGCCATTGGAAAACCAAGAGTCATTCTTATTCTCGATAAAATGTACTCTTGGCCTCATTTGAGAGGAGGGAGTTTTGGATATGTAGGTAGAATTTTATTTGATGGATATTCTCCTTGTTTCTTTCTCTAAAAATATTTTTGAAAATTTCTTATAAGAAGAACCCACTGTCAGCATAGCATTTTGGAGGAAAATTTCAACTCTGGGACCTCAATGCATGGAATCTTTTTATGCTAAGTGGTTGCATTCCAGAATTATTGTGAGGATGTGTTTCTATACTTTGTATTGTTCTGATGTAGAAGTAGCATTCCTTCTTCTAATTTGTCTCTAGAATGCTTACATTATACCCATGAATATAGTACTATAATCAATTGCACATTTTTCAAATTGTTTTGGTGTGTAACTAGTTATTTATGTTTATGTTCTTGTTCTTATAGTAGCTATTTATTGAAGAAAAAAACATTTACATATTTGGTGTTGTGCTCACATTTTTGGTTTTTTTAGTTATCCTAGGAATCATTTTGCATTTAACATCTTAAATTAGTTGCATTTCATATTTTACATTTCAAAAACACTAAATGGTGTATCAGGACACAATTGATAAAACCTCAAACCATAATGGATTTTGGGCCATAATATGGATGGGTTACCTATTCTAAATGGTGAAATGTCTAATTGGGATATTTTATTGGGGCATCCCCTATTGTTTGCATAGTGTGAATTCCTAACTATCAATAGTTTTGGTTCTAGAAGGAGGGTTGTTGGAAAGCTAACCTTTGTAGAGTTACATTCTCTTTATGTAAAAATTGTTATATCTTTGCCCCAAATCCTTCTGTGGGGGACCAACAATGTGTTGGACCTTAAGGAACTCTGCATGAATTCCTAAAAAGGGCAGTTGATCTCTTGATGAAATTCAATGGTAAAGGAAACACAACAACATTTGAATATATTAGGAAATATGAATGTACTTTGAATTTGCTTAATATCATTCATGAGGATATTGTGTATATTGTTTCCCTTCACTTTTAAAAGTACATATTCAAGCTAGTATGATGTCTTACCCATTGGCACAATTCAAAACTGGTTTGATTTTAAGAAAATATTTCAAAATTATTATGATGAAGATTACAATGTGTGTAGTGTTGGAATATTCTCACCATCATTTTTTATATTTGCATTCTTTGCATGCATCCAGTCATCAATATGGTAGTATCCCCAACACCTGGAGCCTATGTTCAGCCCCCTAGATCCTATTGTTATCCCTCAGGAGCCCTCCTACCTACCTAATGCGCCTTTTTTTCCTCACCTGGATGACTAATGCACCCTACTACACTACTTGGATCACTAAAAGTCAGTTGCAGCATTGATTGACCAGTTCTTGCATTTATTGCTCAGTTTGACTGCCTATAAGGTTCCAGCTGTATATATCAGAGTGCCACTTGACCTACTGACAACCTCATCAGCCTCATGCGCCCTCCTTGGAGTCTCCGTCCCTTTATTTGTGCTCACATGACTCATTTAGACTTAGTTAGACTCATTTGACTAACTTTTGACTATTTGTGACTACTACCACTGATTGGGTGATGTCTCCAATGCTATCCAAGCCACACATCGAGGAGAATTCGAATGACCTTAGGAGTATTCGAATTCATTTGAGTGTATTGATTTATTATTCTACTTTCACAGTGCTAGCATACAGATGATGTATGATTACAACAATTTTTGTCATTTCTTGTGTTAATGAGTGATTATTGACTCAATTCTTCTTCTTCTCCACTGCAATTCTTGAGTGAGATTAGTGATATTTACTCTAGCTATGTGATCTATCCTGTAAAATATCACATGGTATCAGAGCTAGAGTCAACTATTCAAATTGCAGCAGCAGCAATTGCAACAATTCCTTGAGCAGTTGTCTTTCATTGAGCACTAGAAGCCTCTAGATTTCCACATCAATTCCTGGTGCAATTGTCTTGAATTCATTGGAGAAATACATTGAGGTCTAGCAAGGTGTGAAGGATCCAGTCACATGTGCTCATTATCCTAAGGAAGTGTTCTATTAGAATTTGCAGCAAATCTGCATCAACAATTTTATTTGTTTTGCAGGTTATCTCCTTCTTCAACTCGAATTCAGCAATATCAATGGATCTGAAACTGAACTCCAATTATTTCGAATGGAAAGCCAAGATTGACATATTCATGAAGTCCAAAAGTATTTCTAGAGTATTGAATGGAACTACATTCGAACCCATTGGTGCAGTTGAGAAATATAAGTACTTGGGTAAACTTGATGAAGCAGTAGGACTGTTGCTCCTTAGCATTTCTGAAGACCTCAATTTTCATGTCATAGATATGAAGACTCCAAAATAATTTTGGGAGAAGCTCGAATCTATTCTTGGTTATAAAGATGACTTGAAAGGTCACAAGATGGAAAATGAGCTCATCTCCTTGATCCCTTGCAGTTTTGACTACATCATTGAGTTTCTAAACAAGTTCAAAAATATGGTGTCACAGTTGAAGAGATATGGGATTGAGAAAGAAGAGAAGCAACTCATCCTTGCCATACTATCAAAAATAGGCCCTGACTACTCAGTATTGGTCTCTACTTTCCATTCATCGAAGCTGTCCATCCCAAAATGGAAGTTTCCCACACTTGAAGACTTCATCTAGTAACTCACACTTGAGGAGGAGAAGTTAGTTCATATGGGAATGATAAAACCCAAGTTGGATTCAACACTTGCTGCCACTGAAATGAAGAGAGTGAATGGAAAGGGGAAGCAAAAATTTTCTGACATAAAGTCGAATGAGCAGAAGCAAAAGGAGGATCCAAACTAATCAAAAGGAGGTTCGAAATCCAAGAAATACATGAAAACTCAGAAGGGGCAATCCAAATGTACCTATTGCAATAGAGGATTTCATCCTGAGAGTTCATGTATGAAGAAGACCATATATCTCATGGTTGTTAGGATATTCCTATACTCCATCCTAGTCCTACCAGCATTTTCATCCTTTGCATTTTCAGTCTTGCATGCAACATGCATTCAGCATGCATTGCATGCATCCGCATGCTTCCTAGTCATCAAGTTGACACCTCCAGCACCTAGTCCCTAGTCTTCTAGCACTAGGGAGCTTATTTCTACTCAGATTGAGCCCTCCTAGACAGTGATGTGCCCACATCTCACCATCCACTTGACAAAGGCGCCCTTCTTCACCTACCAGTCTAGTTTTCTTCAGTTAACCGAGTTCTCTCCTTGATTTTAGGATTGACTCACTCTTAACTGACCTTACCACTCCGATGGACCTCCAGTTTGACTAGACGTCTTATTCTAACTTCAGTTAGCTCCACATGCACCCTCCATTGAGCCTCGTTCATTTAGTTAGTTCAAGTTACACTAAGTTACACCTACCACACTTAGTTAGACTTAGTTTGACTGATGGTTGACAGTTACTTGAGCATTGATGACTCCACTGATGATGAGATAGACTACTAGTTGTGCTCCGATGACACTCTAGTGATCTTTTGATCACTCCATGAAGGCCAATTCGAATTGCCACCTTGGCATTCGAATTCCTCATGCATTGTATTATTTATTTGTCCATTTGTGATTAATGAATTAGTGTGTGTGAAGTATTTTTGCTTCTATCCAAGTTCTACTGTATTATTATTCTGTTGCTCATCTTACTGCATCGACCACTCTTAATCTTATTCCTAAATTCTTTCTTGTGAGGTATACATTAGCTCTTAGATATGCTGTGAGGATTTTCACATGGTATTAGAGCATTTTGAGAGTATTGTTTATCTCCATTCCTAAGAGTTTTTTGCAGGCTATTATCAAGATTTCGAGTGCGGCAGTTGCAGCAATAGCAGTTGCGGATATTTCTATTGTTTTTGCAGGTTTTCTACAGCTTCCATGAATTAAAAAAAAAAACTTCTTTATCTATTCAGATATGTTGAATGGAAACAAAAAATGATAGCATATTTGAAGAGCCATGATCTCTTTAATTATTGTTTTGAAAGAGAGTTTGAATCCTCTAAAGAAGAGAATGACTGGTTAGATGAAGGTGGAAGAGCTATTGCAGCCATGATGTATGCTATGTCTCGAAGCATGGTATTCCACTCCCTTGATGATGTTGAATCTCCAAAAGAGCTATGGGCCCACCTAGATGAAAGATTTGGTAGACAGAATGAAGGGATTGGTCCAAACCCTTTCGAGAGCAAGCAAAGAGATGCATTAGCCCTCCTTGATGATCTCATTGATCATGAATCAGTATCAAACATATCTCATATTGAAGTTGTCCAAAAAGAAGAAGAACTTGTAGATCCTACACTCATGCTCCAAATTTATTCTATTTCGAATTGTGTGCCAGCTCACACTCTAGAAATTACAGAAGGTCCTAAATCCTCTCTTGCACCAGAGTTTGTTGGTTTGCATCATGATCTATTGAATGTTTCAGAGGTAAAATCAGCCATTGGAGGCAATACATTCTCTCTCCTTGATCACTCACCTCTTATGTACTACTATATGATCATTATTTCATGCTTTCAGAAGGTTTTTGAAGATAATGGCCATTGCCATTCGCTTGGGATAATTTCTCATGCACTTACTAGTTTTGATCTCACCTCTAATGGTTCAAAGGAGATCTCAAGAAACCATGATTCAAGTCTTGGATCTAATTTGGATTCCAAGCAAACACTGATATTTGATGGACATTGCCATTCGCTTGGGATAATTTCTCATGCATTCAATGGTTTAGATCTCACCTCAAATGGTTCAAAGAATATCTTAAGAAACCATTCTTTAAGTCTTGGATCTGATTTGGATTCAAAACATTTACTATTATTTGATGTTTTTTTTTGCATAATCTCACCCATGAGGTTCGAAGGAGAAGACAAAAGACTATCTACACATTCATAGATTTGATCCTACCTCAACTGATTCGAATCACAGGTTCGAGGATCATCCTCATACTTTTGGATTTGTTCTCATCACATTCGATATGAAGAGCAAGTACAAGCACATGCTTTCTAAGCATGATCCACTTCTTCCCAAGAAGAAGATACCTCCAGACATATGACCAAGCATCACACCTGCTTGAGTTTGGAGCATTTATTTTTGTGTGTGCCTTACAGTCTATTTTGAGGGCAGGTATTTTTCCCATGAGGTTTTCCCCATTTCCTTGGTTTATTGACTGTTATTATTCATTGTATTGGGTGACCTTTGGTCTCAGTTACCAGGGCCCAGGATGGATTAAGGGGGGGTGTTAAGATATTCCTATAATCTATCCTAGTCCTACCAACATTTTCATCCTTTGCATTTTCAGTCTTGCATGCATTCTGCATGCATTCGCATGCTTCCTAGTCATCAGGTTGACACCTCCAGCACCTAGTCTCTAGTCTTCTAGCACTTGGGAGCTTATTTCCACTCAAATTGAGCCCTCCTAGCCAGTGATGCGCCCACATCTCATCATCCACTTGACAAAGGTGCCCTTCTTCACCTACCAGTCCAGTTGTCTTCAGTTAACTGAGTTCTCTCCTTGATTTTAGGCTTGACTCGCTCTTAACTGACCTTACCATTCCGATGGACCTCCAGTGTGACTAGACTACTCATTCTGACTTCAGTTAGCTCCTCATGTGCCCTCCACTAAGCCTCCTTCATTTAGTTAGTTCAAGTTACACTCAGTTACACCTACCACACTTATTTAGACTCAGTTTGAACGATGGTTGATAGTTACTTGAGCATTGATGACTCCACTAATGATGAGATAGACTACTAGTTGTGATCCAATGACACTCTAGTGATCTTTTGATCACTCCATGAAGGCCAATTCGAATTGCCACCTTAGCATTCGAATTCCTCATGCATTGTATTATTTATTTGTCCATTTGTGATTAATGAATTAGTGTGTGTGAAGTATTTTTGCTTCTATCCAAGTTCTATTGTATTATTATCCTGTTGCTCATCTTACTGCATTGACCACTCTTAATCTTATTCCTAGATTCTTTCTTGTGAGGTATACATCAGCTCTGAGATCTGCTGTGAGGATTTTCACAATGGCTTCACTTCTTGAAAAGAATAACCTTCCAGTACCTACATGTTCTAGGAAGAAAGAAGGTGAACCATCAAGATCATAGGACAAAGGGAGATGCCATGCTCTCATGGCAGGTGCATCAACACAATCCTCCTTCATCACAGATTTAGGAGCATCAAAACACATGTTTTCATCCAAAGATCTCTTTACTGGTTTCGAATCCACTGTTGGACCATCCATCATGTTGGGGAATGATTCTGAGGTCTCCTCTGAGGGGATTGGAAGAATCAAACTTGATCATGGGTACTTCTTGGATGTTCTGTATGGCCGTACACTCACTGCTAATATAATTTTAGTCTACCAGATGACCCACACTGGAGATCCCAAGAGGGTGATCTTCTCTACAAATGAGGTTGAAATCCAAGACATGGTATCAGGATCTACCACTGCAAAAGTTGTTTCAAACCACAAGTTGAAACTATATGAGTTCTCCCATTTTTTACCTCTCTCTAAACAGTCTTCTCTTCACATTCACGCAAATCAAGAGAGTAGGCTATGTCATGAAATATTTGGGCATATAAACTACAAGTACCTGCAACATATGCATACTCAAAAGGTGGTTGAAGGTCTACCTAATATCAAGTTTTCCCAAGGCACCTGCAAATGTTGCTTGAATGGAAAATATCCAGCAAAGAAGGTTGAGAAAAATAAGATTCACAGAGAAGAGCGAATTCTAGATCCAGATCCACAAGAACCTGAAGATCTAGAACCTAAGGTTCAAACTCCTATTGCAAAATGGGCCACCACTACTATTGCATCCACCATTGATCTTGTTGGAGATCCACTATCTTCAAGAAAAACTAGATCTGATCTTCTCTCTCACACAGATCCATTTCTTACTGAGAGATGCTTTCTCATGATTGGATCATATTCAAAGAAATTATTTGAAGCCTCCCAAGATCCAATATGGGTAGCAGCTATGGATGAAGAGTATGAGTCTCTTCAAAGAAATGAAACTTGGGAGCTTGTTTCTCTCCCTCCTAGGAGGAAGCTTGTTAAATGCAAGTGGGTTTACATAACTAAGATGGACTCTGAGGGGGTCACTAGAAAATACAAGGCTCAACTGGTTGCAAAGGGTTACTCCCAAGTCCATGGGATTGAATACTCAGAGACATTCGGTCTTGTTGCTAAGATGGATTCCATCTGTCTTGTTCTTTCTCTTGCTGCATCCAAGAACTCAGAAGTGCATCACATGCATGTCAAAAGTGATTTCCTTCATGGATATCTAGAGGAGGATATATACATGAATCAACTTGAAGGGTATGTTGAAGACTCTTCATTGGTGTGCAGATTGAGGAAGTCCTTGTATGGACTCAAGGAATCTCCCCGATCTTGGTATGCAAAAATGGACTCCTTCCTTCTGTCACAAGATTTCATGAGATGCAAATCTAATTCGAATGTCTATATGAGACATGATGGTGACTCTCTACTCCTGATTGTTCTATATGTTGATGATCTGTTGATTACAGGGAGCAACACTTCATGCATCAGATCTATAAAAACAACTTTGCACAACTCCTTCTCTATGTCAGATCTTGGATTGCTAAAGCAGTTTCTTGGTCTTGAAGTCACTCAGAGTCATTCAGGAATCAAGGTTGCACAGTCCAAGTATGCTTTAGATCTGCTTGACAGGTTCCATATGAGCGAATGCAAACCAACAAAATTTCCTTTTCTTTTAGGGATCATCCTTGAGGATGGTTCTTCCACACCTCTGGGGGATAGTACACTGTATCGACAGTTGATTGGGAGTCTATTGTTCCTTGCACACACTAGACCTGATCTTTCCTATGCAGTCAGTGCTGTCTTCAGATACATACAGGAGCCTCATGATCTCCAATGGAAGGCAACAAAGAGGATCTTGCATTACTTGGAAGGGACAAAGACCTATGGTCTTCACTATGGAGTTGGGTCTCCTCTGAACCTTGTTGGCTATACTAACTTAGATTGGGCTAGAGACAGCTCAAATTGAAAGTCAACATCTGGTTTTGTTGTCATGATTGGATTTGGACCTATCTATTGGTCGAGCAAAAATCAGGTTGCTTTATCTCTCTCTTCAATAGAGGCCAAGTACAAAGGTGCATTCAATGTAGCCACACAATGCATATGGTTGCGAGGCATCTTGTCAGAGTTTGGGATTTGATTCAATACTCCACCAGTCATCTATTGTGACAATCAGAGTGCTATCGAGATTTCTACAGATCCGGTTCTGAGACAAATAACCAAACACATCGAGATAAACATGCATTACATCCGAGGATTGGTGCATGATCGTACCATCACACTGCTCTACCTTCCGATGGAAGAGCAGATTGCAGATATATTCACTAAGACCTTCTCAGTGAAGAAGTACACTTACCTTAGATATCTTCTTGGGGTGAGTGATGTACATGATTGATTACCTTCTATAGTCTATCTTGAGGGGGGGATTTCTTCCCATTGGGTTTTCCTTCTTTCCTCACTTTATTTATTTAGATTGTTGTATGGGGTGACGTTTGGTATCAGTTACCAGGGCCCTACTAGTTTTTAGTTACTTCCTCATAGTTTTGCTTGCATGGGGGTGTTGGAATATTCTCACCATCATTTTTTATATTTGCATACTTTTCATGCATTCTGCATGCATCCAGTCATCACTATGGTAGTCACCCCAGCACCTAGAGCTTATTTTTATCCCTCAGGATCCATCCTACCTACCTAGTGCACCTTTTTTTCCTCACCTAGATGACTAATGCGCCCTACTATACTACTTGGATCACTAATAGTTAGTTGCAACATTGATTGACCAGTTCTTGCATTTATTGCTAAGTTTAACTCCCTGTAGCTTCCAGTTGTATGTATCGGAGTTCCACTTGACCTACTGATAGCCTCATCAGCCTCATGCACCCTCCTTGGAGTCTCCATCCATTTATTTGTGCTCACATGACTCAGTTAGACTCATTTCATTGACTTTTGACTATTTGTGACTACTACCACTAATTGGGTGATGTCTCCAATGCTATCCAAGCCACACATTGAGGAGAATTCGAATGACCTTAGGAGTATTCAAATTCATTTGAGTGTATTGAGTTATTATTATACTTTCATAGTGCCATCTTACAGTTGATGTATGATTACAACAATTTTTGTCATTTCATGTGTTAATGAGTGATTATTGATTCAATTATTTTTCTTCTTCTCCACTGCAATTCTTGAGTGAGATTAGTGAGATTTACTCTAGCTGTGTGATCTATCCTATAAAATATCACATGTAGAATGCATTAAGAACTTTCTGAAATCAAAGTGGAATATTGAGAATCCATTCGAGACTTCAACATGATATTTCATCAAGTCTATTTTTTCCTTCATGAAAACCGCAAACATTTATTGCAATCATGTGTGAATGGTATGTGCAAGTTATCCCTAAGAAAATAGCTATGTTTATTTTACAAAAAGGGATAAGTGATTTTAATGAAGCTTGTGAGGAGACTTAGATCCTTTCTATAGATCTAAAACAACAGTCGTACACTTTGTCTTGCTCTTTTGATAGGATTAACACAATGAGTGAAGAAGTCAAATTAATTGAATCAAAACCTATTAAATTAATAAACCTTGTTGTACGAAATGATTATGGGTTTGTTTGTTCACAAGGAATAATTGGCGAAAGAAAGGGTATAATGTCAAGAGAAGTTTTTTATTTTTCATGTATGTCATAAACTATTTTAAGAACTAAGAGAGGTATCAACATGAACTCGATAAACAAATCTTATTATAATTCTTATTTTCCAAATAACCCTTTGATTAGTGAATGTCTTATGTCAAGTCTTGCTCACCCTCATTTCAATCCAATAGTTATAGAAGAGGATGGTGAACCAAGTTTGTGTGGATTATCAAATGAAGAGGATGTTCCATTAACATTTAATGGTCCTCCTTTTGCAAGGTATGAATTTCTATAGAGTCATATACTTTATCCTATTCCAATTTTGAAAACAATCAACTTGATTTCAATGACCATTTATTGAGACTAGTGGAAGGAGAAGATGGCATAGATTCAATAGCTACCTTTTTCCAAGAAAATAATGAACTCTCAAATCCCATGAGCCATAACAACTTAATGTCATGTCATTTTGAAAATTATATGTTCAACAAAGAGCTGCAAGACCAATCCATAGTCTCCCCTTGTCATAAACATGCCAATGGAACATATGATGAAATTGACTCTCTAGAATTGAAATTGAAAGAGGTTGAGGCTTATGCTAATGAGATCTTCCAAATATATAAGATTATGAAAGTACAAATTAACTTGTAAAAGGTTGCACAAAAAAAAGAGAATTTGAGGCTATGCAAACACTCACCCTTAAACAATTTAAGAAAGAAAAAGGAGGCTAATATGTGTTTGATCAAATATAATAACAATGATGCACTCCCATCAAATGCATACATGTGTGATAAAGATAATTCCTCTTATAAAATGGTAAAGTTTGATGAAATTTTGCAATATCTGACACAAGAGAAGAAAGATGAGTCAATTTCGATAATTGCACAGTCTATGTCTATATATGAGGATCTCAATCCAACAAGAGAGGCAAGTATCCAACTAAGGGATAAGCATGAACAAAACATAAACTAGCCCATTTATGAATCATTCCTTCATTATAAGAGTTATAAAAACAAGTTAAATAAGGTTGGATATCAATCATTGAGTTACAATCTTGATGCTCAATCATGCAATAATCACTTTCATGATTTTGTGGAGTCAGATGGAATCCTCATGGGTTTCAAAGCATTCATACCATCTTGTATTATTCACCAAGAAAAAAATGTTTACTTCCATGATTCTTGCAAGAAGATATCACTCACCTTACCAGCTCTTCATGCCTATGCTTCACTCTAACATCTTGATAGGTATTGCTATCCTACGATGGTTACACTAGATTTATGATTTTTCATGAAGTTGAACATTCGGTGTAGGTTAGAATAAGAGTAGAACCAATATATATTTTTTACTTCTTTAATTTTTTATTTAATAAAGTCAATTTTCTAACATAGTTAATTGTCCCTCTTAGCCATTAGCGTGTACAACTATGTTTTTATTTAATTCGGGTTTGTTTTCAGCATAAATTCTTGAATTCTTTTAGTTACGTAGGTTAATTGTATATAATTTGGGGTTTGTTGTTATTTTTCTATCTCTGAACATCTTCTAATGCATCAATCCTATCTAATCGAAAATTTCATATGATTTCTTGATTATTTTTTGGTCTAACATGTAAAGGGTTATGTGATGATCTTGTTGAAGCTTGTCATTAGGTTTGGTTGTTTGCACAATTCCATAAACCAACCAAGTTTCCTTCATATCACAATTTGTGATGATAAAACACCAAGTATGCATAATGTACCAGTGTTTCCTCAAAATGATTTCATGCTAGATTTATATACATGTTTTCAATGCAAAGGACTATGAGTAATTGATAAACTTCACCAAGGATTGATCCTATCATCTAGAGATATCAAATTGTATCTTCACTAGAAAGTGACCTTTGTCTTTAAGATTAGGTGGAGATTATCTAAAGATATAGTCAAAATTTCTATAAGTTCTTTGAATATAATTGCTTGCATTCCTTTGATACAAATGAGTCTCCCATGCACATAAATGTTTGGATTTTCTACCCTATACATCTTCTCTGAGATTTGTTAATGAATGATGTGTAATAATTGATGATTTTTGCATTGTTTTTAACTTGATAAGTGTACAGAGGATTGATGATATTCCTTGGAGGATGGATAGTTTCCATTTATTTCAAAATTTTCTAGTCTCTTGATTTTTCATGCCTTAGTTTGAAAATGTTGGTTTTTTTTTTTGGATTGATCCTATCATCTAGAGATATCAAACTGTATCTTCACTAGAAAGTGACCTTTGTCTTTAAGATTAGGTGGAGATTATCTAAAGATATAGTCAAAATTTCTATAAGTTCTTTGAATATAATTGCTTGCATTCCTTTGATACAAATGAGTCTCCCATGCACATAAATGTTTCGATTTTCTACCCTATACATCATCTTTGAGATTTGTTAATGAATGATGTGCAATAATTGATGATTTTTGCATTGTTTTTAACTTGATAAGTGTACAGAGGATTGATGATTTTCCTTGGAGGATGGATAGTTTCCATTTATTTCAAAATTTTCTAGTCTCTTGATTTTTCATGCCTTAGTTTGAAAATGTCGGTTTTTTTTTTCTTGGAGGATGATTTTCCTTGGAGGATGGATAATTTCCATTTATTTCAAAATTTTCTAGTCTCTTGATTTTTCATGCCTTAGTTTGAAAATGTCGGTTTTTTTTTTTCTTCTTCTGAAAATAAGGTCTATTGATTTATTATTATAAAGAATCGAATTCCTTGATTATAGTTGATGGTTTCATGATGGATCTTTTGCCTCATAGAACCAACAATACATAGGGTATAGGCATCGATGATTACGTGTACAATTATTTGACCATGAGCCTAGGGAAATGAGGATCCGTTTGCAAATAAGAATCTTGAAAAAAACTGAATGAAAAATAACACTTGACTCTTTTAAGGTCTATTGATTTATTATTATAAAGAATCGAATTCCTTGATTATAGTTGATGGTTTCATGATGGATATTTTGCCTCATAGAACCAACAATACATAGGGTATATGCATCGATGATTACGTGTACAATTGTTTGACCATGAGCCTAGGGAAATGAGGATCCATTTGCAAATAAGAATCTTGAAAAAAACTGAATGAAAAATAACACTTGACTCTTTTAAGAGATACATGATATGGATTTTCCTATGAGATTTCCACATCTCCAATCAACTTTCATAACCTAGGGAAAAGGGGGAAATTAGATTCACAATAGACCATCACGATGGGAAAAAGGTTGTTTTTAGTAAACATCAATTTAGTAAAACCAATTGATCATCATGATTAGGAATTTTCATTGTCTCGGACTCTTTCTTAGTTTTCCTCAGTACTGCAGTCAGTTTCTCAGTGCACTCAAAAGGTTCCGCAAATGTAAGAAAATTCAATATAGTTGACTCTCCTTCTCTGCTATGATCTTGGAATTACAAAATAATTGGTAAGATGCAATATTATATTTGAAGCATCCAAACTGGTATGGATTTATTTCTAATTCAAGTGTTAAATTTCTACTTAGTGTTATATGTCTATCCTAGGTATCAAATCATGCAAAATTCACTAGAGGTTCGATTGATGATTTGTTATAAAAATTCCTTATTAGTCATGTCCTTTCAAGAAGAATGTCTTAGTTTTGCTCTATTTCAATCTAATTCTTCTATGCTAGAACTAGTTTAAGATAGGAAGGATTGTTCAATTTGGAGGATAAAATTTGAAGAAGATGTAACCTATTCCCTGGAAAATTTCATACATGCCCATAACCTATCATTTGGAAACCTTGTTATAAACCTATTTTGGATCATGCTTATAAATTCTCTATAGATATTTTTTTAGTCTTTCCATTTCTCCTAGGATAATTAGAACCCACCTTATGTCCTTAATGATTTTTCGTATGTGGGTATGCTTGACTTAAATTAGGTATGCTATACTTTGAAAATTTTACCTAAAATGAGCATGATAATATTTATCTAAGACATGTTCGATACCTCATTTATTTGGATTTAGACTAGAGACCTTTTTAGAACCAAGAAGGCCAAGTCTTCATTGGCAATCCACATTTATGAGCAAAATTTGTCAAAATTAAGTGACCAAAATGTTAGAGATTGGTTATGTCTCAACCAGAAAGTGTTAGATTGCATTTAGACAACTTGTTCTTTTAAAACCTTTCACATTAGTGAGCCTATACCTCAATGGATATTTCTCTTAGCTCATACTCCATAAGTGTAAGGGGAATGCAGAGACAAAAAAAATTTGAAATTGAAAGAAGCAATAATGAGCATCGTTGATATCTAAATCACCATTCATTATAAGAGGAGTTGATTTTCAATTCTTAACTATCCTAGTAGATAGGTCCACCTAGATCTACCATTAAAAACTATGAAAACATAAAATAAATTCAATTCTCATATAGCCTAGTGCCAAAGCCAACTCGAGAAAGTTGTTATGTGTCAAGTTTTTCATAGGGATTAGTATTTTCCAATAGGCTACGTGAACACTTGTTTCCTTATGACCCATGAATTTTTGAAACCACGTGAAGCATTGATATTCTCACTTTCTTTTTTAGAGTATTTTGATTATTTATTATCAATATTTCACTCATCATTTATGAAAGGTTGAGTTGATTTTTTGCTTGTAATTCTTCATATTGGATCTACATTCCACCCTTTCATTTGAATGTCACTACAAGGTTTTGCTTGAAAATATTTCATCCCCTAAAGGTAATTTGCATTTTCGATTCATTTCTCAATGCTTGGATTGTGATTAATTGTGGATTTTCAGCCCTCTCATCTCAATTTGGACACAAGGGTTTAATGTATTGATATTACCTAGACAATACGTAGTGACATATATGGAGAGAAAACTTTAGAATCCTTTTTTTTCTCTAAATTGTTTATAAAATATGAAGATACAAGCTGCCGGTACTGAGAGCGAGTAGAATGTAGTGTTAGTGGTTGGAATAGGAATACTCCTAGAAGTTTGTCATGGTAATCCTCACAAAAAATTTGAAAATAGATCTAATGTGATGTAGGTAATCACTCACATTCACATTAAAAAAATCATGATAAGGGTGAATAGTTGAAAGTATAGGGGTCATAAGCTAAAGGGACCTACAAATAGGTACATACTAAAAAGACCAGTTTAATATCAATAGAAGAAAAAATATCCCAGTAAGTGTTGCAAATCCAATGATTCCCCCATTCAATGTTCAACCATGAACGACTGAATAAGTGAAAAAAGTTGGGAAAATAAGTTTAGTTATAAAAGGGATATATGGATAACTATGTAGGGGCTATAGATGCTCATTGGCAGTAGGGAAATGTGTATGATGCCATGGTGACTCCATCGCTGCTATGGAAATTCATGGATAATCTAAAAACATATAATATATAGGTGCTATGGACACTAGTGGATGGTGGATAAAAACCTAAGAGATATCAAATGGTGCCTGGTGAAAATATTTTAATCCCAAATCTATCAAGCCCTAGGACCTAGACTATAACTCATATTTTTTATGTACGCTACATGGAAATGAACTTCATTATAACATATATATTAAGTACAAAGGATGAGCTTTCTCAAAATGTATGCACAAGTATGATCATTGACCATGTCACAAGACAAGTTCACAGGGAACCATGGCTTACTAAATGCATTGGTGACTGGAAAAGAAAGATGGCGACATTACACTTCAAAGTTTACATGTAACTGTCTGGATTCACCCAATGCATTTCCATTTGTTAAGCTCTCTATAGCTCCCCAATTCATGTAACTTGGTGACCCACCTTAATTTTTAGATCAAGGATCAACAACCCAAATGTACTCTCCCTCAACCATGCTTCATTAGTTTCATCTTAACTATGGCACATCATTGGTTGGTATGTTTATAAGAATTTCTTTGAGCAGTTCTTATATTAATGATCACTTTGGTGCATTCCTCAATTGGTTTTATCACTTTCCCTTTGATCTATATTATCTTGTTGCATGCTTGTAAACGATTAAGAGGACATGAGGAGTCTAGAGTTGTAAGTGAAAGAGCTAAGTTTAACTTCCCAAACTTGTGTTGGTCTTAAAGCTTCATCACAACCCTCTATATTATCCTTTTTCCAAACCTCCAAAGTGGACTTGAATCAAAATACAAAACACTTAGGAAGTTTCCCAAGAGAAGTCGCTCCATAGAAATATTTTTCTTTGTGAACTTTCCATGCCCAAAAGACTTTTCCTTGCGAGAAAGAGAAATCTTAAGGTTGAATAAATATGTCTTAAAAAGGTCAAAATATCAGAGCAATAAGGCTCATTTTTTTCTGAAATTTTGGAGCAATAAGGCTCAATTGGGTCAAAATTTCAGATATTTATATTTAAATGTGTCGACGTTTCAGAGCTTCAGCCTCAAATTAGTCGAAATTTCAGAGCTTAAGGTTCAAATTGGCCAAAATGTTGAAGCTTAAGGCCTCTAAGCGATTATGTTTCAAAGCTTAAGGCCTATAAGGTCATAGGTTTTAAAGCATTAGGACCCTAATTGGCTGACATTTCATAGGTTTAGGTCCCTAATTGGTTGACACTGCAAAAAGTGACCTCATGGTTTTGGTCATAAATTTTGACTCTGACCTCCGCTTTGGGCTCTCTTTATACCATTGGAAAGGTATCGAAAATATATACATATTTTTTGTTAATAGTGTTCTCATATGAACTAATAAAGGATTCTAAAATCATGAATCAAAAGAGGGTTACATTGTTGGTGGCCAAAGGGACCAAGTTGAGTTCTAGAATGGCATAGAAACTTAGTAGCAAAAATAAAAGAAACAAAGGTCGATGGACTCAAGGACATAATCTTTAAAACCTTATAATTAAGTTGTCATTTGACTTCCTTATGTGGAATATAAATTACTAAAGTATGATTCAAATCTTATATATATACTTATGCATCTTGATGTGATGTTACCCAAGTATTGATGTTGAGATGGATCAATGGACCCTAAAAGGAAAGTAGTTACATGGAAGCAGACATATAGATAAATGATAGAAGATGAATAATTATGATAGAGATGTGAAACAAACATAAATTACATGCCCCTATTCAATAATATTAGGAAGAGAAACTATACTACTCATTGTTTCAAAATAAGACAAACACATATTTCATTATTTCAAACATGTATTGGATATTCAAATGAGGAAAATGACAAAATCATTTGAATTAATCTCATGAAATTAAAGTTCATTTAACATTCATATTTTAGAAAAGGATAAATCAATGAGGAATTTGAAAATTTATTGAGGAAAATCAAGAGTCACCTAAAATCCCAAAGGCCATAGAAAAATCAAGAGACATTCTTATTCTCTTTAAAATGTACTCTTGGCCTCATTTGAGAAAAGGGAGTTTTGGTTCTGAAGGGGGGGATTTTTCCTTGATGGAGATTTTTCTTGTTAACATTATGTAAAACTCTTTTTGTAAATTTCTAATAAGAAGAAGCCATTGTTTCCCTAGCATTTTGGAGGTTAATTTAAACTCTGGGACCTCAATGTATGGAACCTTTTTCTTATAGGTGGTTGTCCTCTATGATTGTTGTGAGAATGTTTTTCAATACGATCGACTATTTTTCTTTAGAATTAGCATATCTTTCTCTAATTTGTCTTTAGAATTCTCATGCTATAGCCGTGAATATATTTTTGTAATCAACTACTCATTTTTCATACTATTTTGGTGTATAACTAGTTTTTTATGTTTATGTTCTTATTCATATAGTAACTATTTATTGAAAATAAAAACATTTACATATATGCTATTGTGTTCAAATTTATGGTTCTGTTAGTTATCATGGGAATCATTCTACATTCTACATCTTAGGTTAGCTACATTTCATATATTTCATTTCAAAAACCCTAAATGGTGGAGCAGGCCACAATCGATAAAACCTCAAACCATAATGGCCACTTGACCATAATCTAGATGGGTTCCCTATTCCAAATGGTGATGGGTCTAATTAGGACCTTTCACCATGGGTAAACCTTGTTGTTTGCAGAAAGTGAATTTTTTCCCTATCGACACCACTTCAAGATGTGGAATGTCATTATATAATTCAAGATATGTCTTTACATGGTTAAATTTATCCTAATGATCAAGCTGCCTATTCATAGTCTTGTAAATTTTATTCATTTCAATGAAATTTGTATCTCTAGAAAGAATAAAATTTTTATTTACCTCATCGTAAAGATGATATGCCTCAGTGGTATTTGATTACCCTAAGAAGGTGCACTTTCAACTCCTTGCACCAAGTTTGTTTCTATATTCCATAGGAATTAAGGCATAACAAGTGGAACCAAAAACCCTGATATGCCTCACTAAAGGAATGCAACCATACGACATTTCATATGGAATCTTGTTGTAAGAGCATGAGATGGAATTCTTTTTCTCAGATATACTATACATAGAACTACATCACCCTAAAACATCAATTTCACATTCTTGAAAAATAACATGCAATGTACCATATTCAAGAGTATCCTATTCATTCTTTCTACTACACCATTTTGTTGAGGATTATATGGCAGATTGATTTTATGCATAACCCCATGTTGAAGAAGATAGTTCTCTAATTCATTATAGGTATATTATTTTCCATTACCACTACAAAGAGTTCCAATATGAGATTGTTCTTCATTTTCAATCCATACTTACAAAATTTTAAATGTTTCAAATGCCTTAGATTTATGCTTCAATAAGTAAATGTAACATGTATCTTGGTGATCTTGGTGTAATCATCAATAAAATACATGATACATTTATTACCATTTGTAGAAGAAACATTCATGGGGCCACACAAGTGAGATTGTATCAACTCTAATTTTCTACATGCTTTGGAATTTGGACCATGAAAGGGTTGCTTGTGATGTTTTCCAAGTATGCATGCATCTCAATGATTCCAATTATTTAGAATAGTTAGCAAATAAGAAACACCATTATTATTCCACAAATGAATACTATCATAATTGATATGCCCATATCTAGCATGCCACAAAATACTAGATGACATTGTATGTTTAGTATGGTGAGAGAGGTGTACATAATTCTATGCCCTTGTGGATGTCCCTTTCATATTCAACAATATCTCATCTTCCAATCCTATCATGATGAATTCATTGTTAGAAGCTATCCCTATCTCAACTTTTCCATCAAACATGTGAATGTAATAACCTTGCTATAAAATGGGAACAAGAAACATCAGGTTCCTCTCCAACTTTAGAAGCTAGAGAACATTATGAAACATTAAATTCTAGGAATATTCTAGGCAATTTGAGGCTAATGGTGCCGATTCCCTTATGTTTGAGACTCAATTTATCTACAAAATATACTATATCATCTACATTGTCATTCAATTCACAAAATAAGTCTTTTTTTAAAGTCATGTGGTAGGTAGAACTAGTGTTAAGAACTAAGTTTGTTTGTGCTTTCATGGAAAGTACTTTTTATAAACCCAATAACATTTCTGCAAGCTTCGGGACTTCCATTGATATATATGGAATATCCTTTATCTTGATTGTTTTATTTCATTTTATTATGATTTGCACAAAATCCGTATATGTGCATACTCATTAGATATCTTGTTAGTCTACCCCAATGTGGGTAATCATAGACCGGGCCAACATAATCCATTTGTTCCACTTCACAATTGTATGGAATGTTCGAACCATCCATTGTAAAGAACCCTAGACCATGTAAACTAGATGGAGCAATTCGATATGTTCTTCCATTAATACATAAATAGGTTTTTATTTCAAAAAGTGGTTTGATTCCCAATTCTTAAAATAATGTATGTACATTAATGGAACTTCCTTTCCTTGAGCAACCTCATTGTCATAAGAGCATGACCCTTCTTCATCCAAAAATAAATCCATACATTTTTTAAATTTTCTTTAGACATTACTACCTCTAGTTGATATTGACATATTGCTTGATGCCTCCCCTTCTCCGATCTATTAAAGTCAACCATCACTATCTGAAGATAGATCTGAAATATATCTATTTGGTTGTGTCTGTAATTAACGTCAAACAAAAATGGTCATGCTTCAATGATATGATTCATATAGCAAAAGTAGCAATTAAACGTGGGTAGTATTCAATAAAACAATGTAGATAGAAGATGCAATGGTGTTTTTTCATAACTGTGCTAACGAAATTGATAATTAGTATCTGCATTGCATGGTAAATTTTTGGAAACTATAATTTCAGCTAAAAGCCATGCATTCCTCTCTAGAACAATCAGATGTGAAGGACACCAAGAAATTAAGGTGCATAAGTCATACCTAAAATGTCTTTATCATCTTAATAATAAATCACACATGGAACTTGTTTAGAATACAATCAACTAATTAATATCAATGATTACCTGGAGTGTCTTATATCCCTTTGTATTCATGGGTGGGAAACGATTTGATGAAGACAATAGTAGAGGGGAAGTTCAAGATGTTGAGGTAGTATCTTTGTGTGATCGAAACCTCTTTCCTTGAAAATACGGAGAGTTGATTACCTATTGTTTGTGTTTTGATTACGAGAAAGTGAAGTCTTGAAAAAAGTTTGAGAAATCCAAAGTCCTAGAGAAGAACAAAGCAACCTTAAATTAGTCATCTCATAAGAGTACTTGAGTTGCTACTCATATCATCAATCATGGATGTGGAATGGACAATAAACAATAAACGATCTACATATAACAAAAAGATGGGAATTTTTTGATAAGCCGTAATTGTGGCCCATTATCCCCTAAATTGGGAATTTTATATTAGTATTGTTATATTGGTGTTGTTGTCTTGATTCCATTAGTGGTAATTTCACCTCTTTGTCTCCTATATATAACAAGGAGATACTTTCATTTGAATCATCTTATATTTTCTTGTATTGTGTACTTAGTACATTGTATAAGGAGGTTGAACCCTTGAATAGGCTTGATATTCATCTCTTTTCTTAATTATTAAGGTGTGGATTACTCTTTATTGTAAATTTATGCTCTTTTGGGGAATTTGTTGCATAACATTTAGTATCAGAGCTTGGATGCTTCCAAAACGAGTCATCTTGAAATTTTCGCTATAACATTTTTTTGAGGACATTTCAAATAACAAAAATCACAGGGGACATAGAGGAAAAAGTTAACTATCTATGGTACAAGTTTCAAATCTTGATTCATTACAAGTTTGGAGTTATACCCTTTGTAATTTAGGGTTTTGACTAGTCCAAAAACTAGTCTCAAACAAGTGTTATAGGAAAAATTGTTATATATGGAGCATGTGAGATCCAAATTGTGCGAGACCTATTGCATAAAAAATAATACATACCATAGTATATGTGATAATTTGCAGTAGGATCTGACAGCTGTAACAAGCCTCACACAAAACTCTCAAGAAGTGTAGAGAAGAAGAGAAGAAAGTACTCAATAATCACTCATGAACACAGAAAATGGAGAATAGGAGTATAGCCATACATCAACTGTGAGCTAGCACTGTGAATAATGAATACAATACAATAATTTTCAATAGAATTTGAATTAACCAAGGAGGTCATTCGAATCATGCTCAAAGTCTAGCTTGGATAACATTGGAGACATCATCCAGTCAGTAGTATCAGTCATAAATGGTCAATAATCAGTCAAGTGAGTCTAACTGAGTCTAACAGAACCATCTAGGCATGAATCATGGGATGGAGACTCCAAGGAGTGCGCATGAGGTTGCCATAAGATCAAGTGGCACTCCAGAACTAGCTAACTAGGATCTACAGGAAGTTAGGATGAGAAATCAGTGGAAGAACTGTTCAATCAATGCTCTAAATCACTGTCAGACTCCTAGTAGGTGAGATAAGGCGCTCTAACGGAATGATAACTCCTGTTAGGTGAGAAAAGACGCGCATGTCATGCAGGTGAGTCAAACAAGGCGCGTCATGTAGGTAGGAGGGATACTGGGGGCTGAAGATAGGCTCCAGGGAGCTGAAAATAGGCTCTAGGTGCTGGGAGGACCACAAAGATGATGACTGGATGCATGCAGGCATGCAAATATGAAAAATGACAGTGAGAATATTCCAACAGTATATGTGGTATAAATTTCATAATAATATCCAAAAAATTGGACATGTGGCAGGCCATACATGTTTTCTCTTCTAAAAGGGACACAAATAACAAGTGTTGGGAAAATTGCCATAAATTTTTATTGGCACATCAGAGTTAGGTTATGCCTATGGAATTGAAGAGAAGACATACTAGGGTATTGTAGAAAAAAATACAAACTCAAAGGGGCCTAAATTTCCATGTTACCTCAATTGGAAGATTGGCTAACAAATCAGTCTCCAAATCAAGATTTAAAAAAGGTACGCCATTTTAAATTTTATTAACTTTTGGTAGAAGGATCTATTTTGGGTATATCAAAGGTGTGATAAATATTTTGGATACATATTTTTATTGTTCCACATGGCACCAAAAGGTGGTGTAAAAATTCGCACTCCAATCAAACAACCAGAGGATTCATCCCTGGCTTACGATGAAAGTGAAGACCTATATTTTTGAGTGTCCAAGTTAGAAGATTTTATTAGAGGGACTATGAGAATGGTTGATTTAGTTGATTTAGAGAATAATATGGCACATATGGAGAGTAATATGATGAGATAAATGGATAAGATGGAAGAAAATGTGGAAATGATTTCTAAGCTCATAGTAAATCCAAAGGAATATCTCCCTAAAGGTGATGATGTGTCCCAAGGTACTCAAGAAAATAAAGATAGTGTCCATGTTTAGAAACCTTCCATTAATAAGCATAATCCAAGAGGATTTGATGCTAATAATGGAAATACTCAAAGATGGTCCCCAAGGGGTATCCAACTCCACAAGATTGATATGAGGAAGTTCGATGGAAAGGACCCCATAACATGGATATTCTAGATGGAGCAATTATTTGATATACAGTAAGTGACAAATCTATAAAAGGTAACTATTGAATCTTTATATTTGGAACCTGGCCAGTTTGTGTGGTACCAAAGGCTTTGTGAACGTAGAAACAACTCCATTATCTCTTGTTCCATTTTTATAAAATAGTTCATATCATAGCATGAAGATGTTAAGAGAAATTCCTTCTTTACCCAATTGATCAATCTAAGGCAAAAGGGTCGAGTAATCAACCACATTCAACAATTCCAAAAGTTTAGTCTCGTAGTGGAGGGCATACCAGATGATAAATTGTTGTATCTCTTTATTGGACCTTGAAGGTTAACATTCAACATGAGTCATGTCTCTTCGAACCGACATTCTTAGAGAGGGATTTCATGTTGGCAAGGAAGGTTGAATGTAAAAACATGGTGATGGCTACTAAAAGGACCACCTCTAACACCTATAGAGAGAATACTATTCTTTCTTCTAACCCACCTCAACTTAAAAGGTTGACAACTCAACAAATGGATGAAAGAAGAGCGAAAGGTATATGCTTTAATTGTGATAGATAGTATATCAAGGGACACAAGTGTGGTGAGGATAAATTATTCTACATAGATTATGAAGAAGAAGCAAAAGAACAAGAACCATCTCAAGCAAAATAAGTAGAAGAGATTACTCCCACCATATCTTGTCATGCATTGGATAGAATTAACACTTCTCAAACTCTCAAGATCAAATGATATATAAAAAAAAAAGGTAACAGTGTTGATTGATTCATGTAGAACTCATAATTTCATTCATTGTAAATTAGCCAATTCTCTCAATTGATTTATATATCTAGCACCAGAGTTTCAAGTAATGATTGTAGATGAAGGAAATATTAATTGCTTAGGGAAATTTCATAGAATCACTATTACTATGGGGAAATATGTATTGAATAGTCTAATGTTTGCTATTCCAATGGGTGGTGATGATGTTGTCTTAGGGTTTCAATGGTTACAATCATTGGGAACAATGGATTTTAATTTTTAAAAACTTTTCATGAAATTTTCTTGGGAAGGAAAATAATTTGAGTTAAGGGGTATCATAAGGAAACCAAGAAAGGTGATAAGCTCTAATGGAATGAAAAAACTATTGAAAAAAGGGAAATCAAGGTGTAATTGCACAATTATGCTCACTAGAGGTTCAAACATCTAAGCCTCTTATTCCCCTAGATCTCCAGAGGGCCATTGATAAGAATTCCAAGGTATTTGAAGATATTCCAAAAGGTGTTCCACCTACTCAATATCGTGATAATGTTATTCACTTGATTCCAGGAAGTGTTCCTCCTAACACCATACCTTGCAGATACCCCTATGGCGATAAGAGTGAAATTGAGCATATGGTTGAAGAGATGTTAGAGGTTGGCATAATTAGGCCTAGCCAAAGTTCTTACTCTGCATGTAACGGTACACAAGAAGGAGGGCTCATGGTGTGTTTTCCTAGACTATAGAGAGCTCAATAAGCTCACCTTAAATATAAGTTTCCCATTCTTGTCATTGATGAATTGTTAGATGAACTACACAGAGTAGTTTACTTCGCAAAGTTGGATCTTCGTTCAGGGTATAATTAGATTAGAATGAAGGAAGAAGACATCCCAAAAACAACAATATTCAAAACTCATGAAGGTCAATATGAATTTCTGGTCATGCCTTTTGGCCTTACGAATGCACCTTCCACATTTCAAGGTTTGATGAATTCCATTTTCAATCCCTTCCTTAGAAAAATTGTGTTAGAATTTTTAATGATATACTAATCTATATAAATTATTGGGAATAATATGTTCAACATGTTGATAGGGTGCTACAACTAATAAAGGATCAACAATTATATGCAAAAACTTCCAAATGTTTTTTTGGGGTAAAGGATGTAGAGTATTTGGGTAATATTGTATGTCATGAAGGTGTCAAGGTAAACCCTAACAGAATTAAAGCCATGATGTATTGGTTGATTCCTAAAACCTTGAAGAATATTAGAGGATTCTTAGGTTTGACAGGGTACTACTATAAGGTTGTTTGGAACTATGGAAGAATAAAAACACCTATGACAACATTATTGAAGAAGGATTCATTCGCTTGGAATCCAGAGGCAAATCAATATTTTGAACAACTTAAAGAGGCAATGTGCAAATCCCATGTCTTGACAACACTAGACTTTACAAAAACCTTTATTTTGGAATGTGATACCTCAAGAAATGGAATTGGTGTTGTTCTAATGCAAGAAGGAAGGCCCGTGTATTTAAAAATTTGTCCAATCAAGGGAAAGAACGTACACAAACCCATTTATGAAAAGGAAATTATGGAAATACTACATGCAATTAGGAAATGGAATCCTTACCTAATATGTAGGAACTTCAAGGTCAAAACGTATCATGATAGTCTTAAATAATTCTTGGAATAGAGACTATCTTCAGAAGAGGAACACAAATGGGTAACCATGATGTTGGGATATGACTTTAAAACCATCTATAAAAAGGGATACAAAATATGGTGGCATATGCACTCTCAAGAAAAGATGATGATGTTGAGGCATTACTTTGTGTTATTTCTATTATACAACCCGAGTGGATAGTAGAAGCAAGGGAAGAATGGAAGAATGACCTATCAGTTTGGATTCCCATTCAAAAGATACAAAAATATCCTAGTGTATCAGATACTTTTGCGTGGAGAAATGATTCACTATGGTATAAGGATCTCTTATATATATGTAAGAACTCCCAACTCAAACAAAATGTCCTTTTGAATTACACACCTCTCCTGTAGGAGGGCACTCGGGATTCCTAAAAACCTACCATATGGTCAAGTAGGAATTTTTTGGGGAAGGTATTAAATTTGATGTTCAAAGGTTCATGGAAAAATGTTTGGTTTCCAACAAAATAATGTTGAAATAGTTAAGACTCCAGGTATTTTACAACCATTTGACACACCTTATAGTTAGCGCTGGGAGGAAGTCTTAATGGATTTTATCACAAGTATACCCAAGTCATAAGGAAATAATGTTATTATGGTGGTTGTTGATAGACTCACCAAATATGCACACTTTTGCGCACTCTCTCACCCTTTTAACGCAAGTACAGTAGCTGCAACATTCATGGAAATAGTTCAAAAGCTACATGGAAACCCAAAGATTATTGTAAGTGATAGAGATCCAATTTTCATTGGAAAATTTTGGACTAAATTATATATTTTTTGGGTACACAGTTGGCTCACAGTTCATCTTATCATCCTCAATCTGATGGGAAAATTGAGATAGTGAACAAATGTTTGGAAGGCTATCTTCATTGCTTTGCATCTGATAAACAAACATAATGGGTGAAATTGTTATCTTTGGTAGAATGGTGATACAATATTTCCTTCCATGCATCATAAAAAATGTTCCCATTTAGGGAACTTTATGGATACCAACCTCCATCTATCATATCTCCCTTGAAAATAAAATATAAATTTCAAGCTGTGGAAGATCACCTCGAGCACCGGTAATAATTTCTCTAGATATTGAAGGACAACCTAGTTATTTCAAAAAGAAGGATGAAACAACAAGCAGATCAACATCGTAGTGAAAGGAGTTTTGAAGAAGGGGATTGCATATTGTTGAGGCTACAAGCTTACAAATAGATTTCCCTCAATCAACTAAAAAATGACAAGAAATTAGCACCCGAGTACTATGGTCCTTATAATTTTTGTAGAAGATTGGTAGTGTGGCTTATGTCACGTCTCTATCTCTGGTAAAAGCTTTTAATTATTTAATTTTTGTCTATCTACATGACGACACTAATTAGAGCCTAAACTATTTTCCCGCAATGCAACCAAGAGTGAAAAAGAGCATGGTGAGCCACAAGGGGGAGAGTAATTAAGTCTTAAAGTTGTAAGCGTCGTCATAGTCGCTAGCTTGGTTTAGTTTTCTAAACTTGAGTTTTTAAGTCAACTTAGTTATAATGTTTTTTGGAGTAAAAATATCTAAAGGTTTATCATTTCATTTGTTGGCTTTTAATTAAAGCATTATAACAAATAAATTCTTAATATATGTTCACATGTATTAATGGTTGAAGATATACGAGTGTTATATTATTATGATTTTATAAATATGTATATATATTATACATATGCATACATTTATTTATGTATAATTATGCATATGTTCTATGGTTAGGATTTTATATGAGGAATTATATATACATAGATAAGAGCATAGTTTTACTCTATGAGTTTTATGTATGTTGTCCTCAAGTGACATAAAGCTACAAGCCTAAACTTATTGTTAATCCTTTTAGAAGAGAGCTTGGAGCTTAATGTTTAACATGATGTTTGGGTGTGGTTTAAAATGGATATAATGTGCTTTTATTTTGTAGAACACATTATGACAAACCCAAACTATAGTATGCCTTGCAGTTACTTGGGTTTGCTTTTAAAAAAGAAAATAAATATAGCTATATGTTACTTTTTTTTCTACACACCTATATTTTATTTTTATGATGGTGTAAACTTAATATAGGATGCCTTTTTGATGGAGCTATATATTCCAGGTGGTTATTAACGTTTCTTTAGTATACATTTAATAATCGAAAATAGTGGATTGTTTAATGAATCCAGGTTATTATTTTTATGATAGTGTAAACTTAATATAAGATGCCTTTTTGATGGAGCTATATGGTTTCATATATATATTCCAGGTGGTTATTAACGTTTCTTTAGTATACATTTAATAATCGAAAATAGTGGATTGTTTAATGAATCTACTATATAAGGGACTATATAGTATTAATTATCTAATGGAAGGTTTCATCTTTATGAAAGTTAAAAACAGGGTTTTTAATATTTGTTTGCATTTGTATGAGAACATAAAAAAAATAGATGGAGTATATTTTAATATGTTTTATTTATGAACAAGGTAGAGTTAGTTATGACAAAAATGATATATATATATATATATATATATATATATATATATATATATATATATATATACATATATATATATATACATATATGTGGAATATATATTATTAGGATTTCTCTCTATTGTTTTATAGAAACGTTTATTTGGGATATGAAAGTACTTTTTTTGGGACCTAATTCATTTTGGGGAGAGGAACTCTGTTTCGGAGCTCTCGCTCTTTCTGATGCTGGGGAAGGCAGCTGAGGATGGAGGGATAACTCCATGTTTAGATGGATGCTTGTTTTTTTTTGGCATCCTTTGTAGCAGGAAGACGTTTTGTTTATGCCCTGCTTGTCATTTATGTCGTGTGCATTTGTTTATGGCTAAACGCGTTTTGAAAGCCCTGCATTTCATTCAGTCCTTATACCGTGGGTGGCATAGGGAGGCGAGGATGGCTGGAAGAGCTGGAGCCCTGCGTTTATACTTCTCCTTGCTTTCTGTGTTGGGCTGCCAACGAGCTGGGGAAAGGCTCTGTTAAGAGTTTATTTTGGTATGAAAAATGGTTTTCATACCAAAATATATAGCACCTATATATTATAGGCTTTTATGGTTTTTATGTATATATTCTTTTCTTTACGGTTTTCTTCTCCTTCGCTTTACTTTCTCTTATTAGTCCTGTTTGAAATTTTTGGCTCGTTGTTAGCATTGTTTCGGGTTTCTGGATCATGTGTGGATATGTGGCTATTGTTGTATTTGGGGAGGACGTGTTATCCAATTAGGTTTCCTCCGTTTTTCTACTATGTCCTTGTGAGATTGTAGTCCTTTGAACTCTTTATTATATATTTCTTATGAATATACAACTATTTTTCATGTGAAAAAAAAAGTGTTATGTCTTACTTGTTGTATAAAGGGATTATGCTATATATATATTTATCATATGATGGTTATATTTCATGAGATGGATACATTTGGTATAATATGATATAAATGGTTATGTCCTTTTGTGTTATAAAGAAATGGGTAGGTTACCCATACCTTATGCAATAGTGGTGTGCAGGATATTCTTTTATACAAGGTTTTATTGTATGTTGATTTTTATAAATGGCCATGTTTTTGCTTTTTGTTTAAGAGGATGTTGAGATATGATGTATGCAGAAAAATAGCATTTCATGTATTGATTTTTATGCATTGACTAAAGTTACTGGTATATATTGTGACGTGGGTAGTACGCTACACCTCTAGGTTGCTTGTCGAATGCATTATTGCATGTCGATGGTAGCTTTTATGCTCATACACATATTTCAGATGTTGTTTCGCATGGTGCTCGGTTGTTGCATATCGAATGCATTCTTGCATGTCGAATGCATCTTTTATGTTTATATACATTCCATGACGCACGTATCGCATGATACACGGTGGCGCATGTCGAATGCACTCTTGTAAGTCGAATGCACCTCCTACTTTTGACATACATATTCATGATAGTAGCATTACATTGTGCTTCGATGGCGTGTCGAATGCATTATTGCATGTCGATGGCATCTCTTATGTACATACACCTATTTATGATGCAGGATATCTTGTGGTCACATGTCGAATGCATTATTGCATTTGGAATGTGTTCCTTGTGTTTCGTATGTGTGTTTATGATTTCTTTTGGTTGCGTGTGGAATGATTTGTATGCATGGCGGATTTCTTTATGGCTTGTCGCATGCATCGGATTTTTACTTATGGTATGACTTTCGTGAACGACAGTCAGTAAAAACATGTTGATGTCATAGGGCATAGAAGGCCAAGTTGGGAGTACTGACTTGGGCCTGCGGAGAACAACACCAAAAGCTATGCACGAGGTTAGGACACGAGAATTGTCTAGGTAGGAGTACTACCTTTGACTTGCAGGAGTACTGCATTAACCTATAGAGCTGTGTGTGATTAGTTCTAGGGCGACGAGACTTGAGACTCCTTATCCCATTTGTGGATCACCATGCCCAGCTCGGGGGTGACCTTCGGACGGACTAAGTATATGCTGTCAAAGAGCCTATGGTTGGGTGGAGCGTTGCATTGCCCACATTATTTCCCCTATTACATGATTATGTTTTGTGACATTAATTTGATGCATCTCGATTAATGAAGTGACGTTTATAGTTGTTGTAATATGTCTTATTGTACTAATGTATGTTGCGAGTATAACTGATGAATACAGGAACAAGACAACAGCAAGAATGACCAGTCTTCAGTTTTACAAAGGTGGTAAGAAAAGTATGGTTTTGCATTTATCATACGCATTAATATATATATATATCTATATATATATATACATTGGCTCGTCTGATTGTGTCTTCATTTGTATTCGATGAATGTAAGTAAAGATTATGTTTACTTATTCATGTATTCATGTAAAGATGATTGTTGGAGGGTCACAAGAAAGAGGCTACTTTTGCTTGAAAAGAAGTTCAGTATGATGTTAACCCTAGGGAAGTTAGTATCATACACATGCTTAGAGATTGACCATTCTATGTCATTGATGTGAGAACATAGATTAGACATTACATTTAATGGGAAAGCATGTGATTGTGAATGCATAAAAGAATGAAGGAGCTTCGTGTGCATTGTAATAAATGTGTAAAGTCTTATGTAGATTATGATTGAAACATGACCTTAGATCAGTTTGCATTGGTAATGATCTATGTAAGGGTATGTGTGAAAAGAACATGTCGGTATACCTTTTATGTTTGATGTAAAAGACATTATCCATTATAACCTAGCTTAAGGTTATTATTACATCTTTCGACATACTCCATGGTTGACTTCGTATTCATTTGGTGTAAGAGAAAGACTTGACATGTTCTCATATTATTATGTATGTGCTTAATTGTGTCGTCATGGACTTATGGTGAGATTTATAGCACATTTACATCTAATGGTTAGTTGAATTTCTTGTTAATGAAACTATGACACCCTGATGTTGAATATTATTTTGGTTTGCATATTCATGTGTTTGAAAAGGTTTTCCATTATGCATTAATGAAGTGTCGACAAGTTTGCTAAAGGTCGATTGAGTATGTAGCTTCTTGAAGGAGTATCTTTGCATGAAATAGAATCTAGCACATGAATGTATGTTCAGTATACTATTGCATTTAATGTTATAATTTACTAAGTATGATTGAGTATCGAATTGAGTTATTACTCTACAAGTAGCTGCGTCGTGATGTATATTTCATTATTTATTTAATGTCTTGCATATCATTATATGGAAAGATAGTTGCATATCTTGGTTTATAATTATATGGGACTTATGATACATAGGCATGCTTCGGATGTTAAATGATTTTAGCTAAGAGTGTTATGTTAAATTTAACATCAAGTTATGAAGCTAACTTATTTTATAGAAGGAGGGGTCTTCTATGTTGCACCAAGTTTGATATCGTGTGGTATCTCTTACCCAAGCTTGTACACGAGGTTGAAAGTGATTTTCTACTTAGCATCTACTTTATAATGTTATAAAGAGAAACTTGGTTGGTATTCATTTACACTTGGAAAGACTTTTCCATATTGCAGTAAAGCTATGTATCTGATCGTCTATATGTTATTCACCTTGGTAGGCGAAATTGATGATTGTACGACACTTGTTGTTATGTTGATTTAAAAACAAACAAAAACATTTATCCCCGTTGTATGGGATTTTGGGTCGTTACAGCTTACAAATTGGAGATCCCTTCATCCTCAAGGGTACACCTAGTGTTCCATGTTTCTTTCTTAAAGAAGGTAATAGGAGACAAGATCCCAATTCAAACTATGTTTCTGGAGCTTGATGAAGAAGGAAAATTCATATTGGAACCTAAACAAATCACTAAAACAAGGACCAAAAAAATACTAAATTGAGCTATTACTGAGTACCTCATCAAGTGGAAGAACTTACCAGTAGAATATTCAAAATGGGAAGACGAGTCCTTCATACATAAGCATCCACAACTAACCAAGCATTGAAGACAACACTTTTTTGAAGGGGAGGGGGCATGTTAAGTCCTAAATCGTGTCCCATTTTTCCCTAAATTGGGCACTTTATATTAGTATTGTTATATTAGTGATATTGACTTGAGTCCATTAGTGGTAATTGTACCTCTTTGTCTCTTATATATTTCAAGGAGATATTTTCATTTGAATTGTCTTATTTTGTCTCGTATTGTGTACTTAACACATTGTATAAGGAGGTTTCCTTCCCGAAAAGGCTTCATATTCATCTCTTTTCATCATTATTAAGGCATGGATTATTCTTTCTTGTCTATTTATGCTCTTTTGGGGAATTTGTTGCATAACATTTTTCCATCATGATGGCGAATATAGAGATCATTCTTAAACTTTCAATGATTGAAGCCACAACCAAGAAATAAATTATGGATCATGCTCATTTTCCACAGTTTGGAAACAATTATGCTGTGCCCATCAACCTCTCTATGTACCTTGATGTTGGTCATGGTGTTTGTTGAAATAAAGCATTCATGACCTTAATAAAAATGTACTTTTTACTAAAGAAAAATCAATAATAGTAACACACTAGGGTAACAATTGACCTAATACATCATCTCTGAAGCACTAGCTTGCAATCTCACATCCCAAAGCGATGCAGGAGTTCTAGGGTGTGTTGTGCCGAGAAAGTGAACTCTCGATGAAGGTTTGAGAAATTTGAATTCCTAGGGAAGAATAAATTATCCCTAAATCAGTCATCTCAAAAGAGTACTTAAGTTGCTATTTCATATCATTGATCATGGATGTGGAACAAATAGCCAAAAATAGATCATCTACGTATATAACACAATTATGGATATTTTTCCATCATTATGGTGATATAGAGATCATGCTTAACCTTGCAATGATTGAAGCTACAACTGAAAAATAAATTTTGTATCATGCTAAATTGCCGCAGTTTGGAAAAAAAATTCTCCGTGCCCATGAACCTCTCTATCTACTTTGATGTTGGTCATGGTGATTGTTGAAATCAAGCATTCATGACCTTAATAAAAAGGTACTCTTCACTCAAGAAAAATCAATAATGGTAACACACTAGGGTAACATTTTACCTAAGACATTATATCTGAAGCAATAAGAGTACATACTAGCTTGCAATCTCCCGTTGTAAAGTGATGCAAGAGGTATAGGAAATATTGATGCCAAGAAAGTGAAGTCTCGACGAAGGTTTGACAAATCCGAAGTACTAGAGTAGAACAAAGTAGCCCTAAATCAATCATCTCAAAAGTGTACTTAAGATGCTACTTCATATCATTGATCATGGATTTGTAATGAACAATAAAAAATAGATCATCTACATATAGCACAATGATGGGAATTTTTCCATCAGTATAATGAATGTAGAGATCATGCTTAACCTTGCAATGACTGAAGACACATTTGATAAATAAATTTTAGATCATGCTCATTTTCTGTGGTTTGGAAAAAAAAATTACCGTGCCCATCAACCCATCTATGTACCTTGATGTTTGTCATGTTTATTGTAACTTGAAATCAAGCATTCATGACCTTAATAAAAATGTACTCTTCACTCAAGCAAAATCACTTACTAAGCATGGGAAGTTTTTTCTACCTTATTTTAATGATTATATTAGGAAGTTTCATCAAGATGGTTTACTTACTTGATCTCTTTGTATATGAGATACATTGATTGTATTTTTTGGTGATTCATCGATTGTGTTTGAGTTGTGCTTCTGAGTCAACTTAGAAGAGCTGACTTGGCTTGGTTTTCTTAAAGAGTAGAGTTGACTCATATTGGAAGAGTCTAGTATTACTGAGAGTAAGGTGTCTTCATGGATTTAAAATTCCAAGATTTCTTGTTCAACATCTGGTCATTTTAATTATATTGGATTTGGGATGTCTCTAAAGCTGCTCCTTCCATTTTGTGAAATGTTTGTCTTTTTGTTAGAAGCTAGCTACATCTGTTAGTATTAATGTTGTAATATTTCTAGTGTGCTCCCAAGCATAGTATTTCACTTTGTAGGTGAACTAAGTAGTATTTGCAAGGTTGTTTATTTTGAAATGATATGCGGAGAGTGTTTTCAGTGGAGGACATCATGATTTGATTGTAATATTCTAGCTAATAAAAATTGGTCCTCTAAAAAATGCATATAATCATAATTTTTGAATTTTGATAAAAATATTCATATACATCTATGTGAATCCAAATCATTAAACACAAATATGCAAATTTTCCTCATGTATATATCAATGGCACATATAAGTTTATAACCAAAATAATATAGAGTGCAAACCATAACCGAACCAAAAGACATAGGAAAACCATATTTGAAATAGGTTTAGGGTTTATGCTTTATTATTTCTTTTAGTTTAAGTTATTTTTGTGGGCCTAAGTGTACCAATATATGCTCTTGTATGGAACCTTCCATTTAAGATTGAAAATGATGTTTCTATATTGAACTGGAGATTTTAGTCTGAACCAGCTGTAGAATCCCTAGAACCAGTCCAATTGGTTGTAAACTGATACAAAGTGTCTATTCAATGGAGGATAACACGATTTGACTGTAATATTTTAGTTCACTATTAATTTGTAGATTAATAATTATGTGGGATTAGAAATCAGGTGTTATTTGGATTAATGAAATTTCTCATGTTTGTTTTAGTTAATGTTATCTAAAATGGATGGGTTTATGAACTGGTTGATCCCATAAAGTGGAACTGGATTGCAACTGGTAAAAAAATGGATAGTTTGATCAGAAGAAGACTGGTTTTGGAAAAACTAGCTAGTTCAACTGGTTTACAGGCCTAAGCTTCCCAAATTGTGGCCCTAAACTCGAAATGGTTGGTGCTGAACCAACCACTTTTGTACTAGAACTGGCTTTAAATGCTTGAATTGGCTAGTTTGGTATAGAATTGATTGGTTTTGTAAGAGGATATACACTATGTGGGAGTACGCTTTTGACCCTGAAAATACATGAAAAGATAAAATAAGTAAAACAAAAACCTTAAATCTAACCCTAGACACTAGTAATTAGTGGTAATATTAATTTGTTGAAGTAAAAGTTGAGATTTTCCTCATATTTTCTTTATCTATCGTTTTAGATAAAACTTTTAATATTACCATTAATTATTTGAATATATGTTTGAGAGTGGTTCCAACCTCATTGGACTTCATATGAATTCATATGCAAAAGTAGTTTTAGAAGCCATTCATAATTCAATAGAGTTTAGGGTTTTTAGGATTTCATGATTGCAATGTTTCCACTAGATTCTATCATGTGTGAATATGGGATTGAAATTTCATAAAGAGAATAAACTCCTCTACATACTTCAATGTTGGTGGTGCTCATTATTGAACTCCTCTATCATGACCTTAGTGAAATCGTACCTTCCACTCAAGCAAAATTAGTTATTAGACAGGGGAATCATTTTTTACCCTAATTTAATCTAGATTAGGAGGTAGTTTATTACAAACGTTGTTTTTTACAACAATAAATATCTAGGATTTCTTTTGGGGAAACAACATCCTTCACCTGATGCCTAAGCAAGAGCCTTGCATTATCATGTACAAAAGTTGTTTTTACAGCCATAAATATTTGGGATTGGATTTGTTTGATCAAAGTATTTGTTGTAAGAAACCACCTTTTGGGAAAATGAACTTTGCAGCCAGTCAATTGGAAGCGGTGAGGGCATTTGATGGATTCAGTGGACAATTTTTGTGATATTTTAAGGCATTGGTATTTTTTCATTTGACTAAATTTATAAAATTCAATCTTCTTAGTTGATTGGATAATATCTCATTTTAAAAACAATGTCACTCATATTGCATCTCTTGGAACACTACTACTTGTCCTTTGTATATACAATCTTTTAATTATGTCTAAACTGTAACATATGTTATGCTTTGGTGTGAGTAGATCAACCATGTGCTTTGGTAATATACTAATATGTTGTGAATTTTTATTGCAATGTATTTATCTAATGCCCATTTTATGAAACATTGGTTCAAATTTACTACAATGTACCAATTTTTGCGTAGCTTCAATATTTTTTAAATTACATTTTATAAAACATTGGTTCAACTTTACTTCAATACAACAGCTGGCTTAACACGTAATTTTTTTTGCAATATGAACAGGGTTAGTTCTTTAAAGGTTGTAGGTACTGGAAAAAAGCATATGGCTCAGGGATTTTATGTACACCATTATGTAACCCAAAACAATATGGATAAGTCATTATCTTCAAAATAGTAGTTAAGATAGAAATTGAACCATAACAAGATAACAATTTCTAGCAAGATACAATTTTCTTATAATTAGTCACAAAAATTTATTAACACAAAATAAGAATATGAATATTGGATGGAAAGAAGGATTGAAAAAAAACCAAAAATCATTTCTAAATTGGTCACCACGCAACCTCTCATACCAATGCTATGTGGTTACCCATCATCAACATAAGAAAATGGTCCAAATTTTCAATCGAAGAATCCTTCTTAACAGAAATATTATATTTATATGATAATAATAACAATAACAAAGTTATACTAAAATTGGGATGTAGTGGATGGAATCCAATTGCTAATTAATGACCAACTATGTGCCTCTATACCTTCACTTACCCTGAAACCAAACCTAAATTTCTTTATTAAACGACCAAATATGATTTCCTTGGTTAGCATTGACACATATACACTAAGGCAGTAGGTGTTATACACTATAATAGCCATGGGCCCATTTTTTATTCTTCTTATGGACCATCTCTCGCAAAACATAAATTTTTTATAAAGATAGAGTGCTACCTAGACCTTGTTATACAAGCCATTACTCTCCATGAAATTGAAACCTCCCTCAATATATTAATAAAATAGTCCAATATATTTCATTTTTAAATAAAATAAAAGCTTCAAGAATCATAGAATCATAAAACATGTTGATAGGATTTTGAGGTTACAAAACAGAGGTAAGATCTACAAATTAAAAAATCAGCATTGAATAGTTTAAGGATCATGGGATTGGAATTTTATATGCATTATTTAGAGAAACCACTGAAGGACTCGATCCTTGGATGTTCTCTATGCATGTGTATAAGGTTCTGTTTCATTATTACTCATTATCTAATTGTGTGATTCACTGATGTGAAGCAGAAGTTCATTCACACGTAAATAACGTTAAAACCTTGTTTAATCGATCATGACGTAAGCTCGTTGCCGAGTCCTGGGATACATTCCCCTAGGCACTTTATTTCTTAGGTGCAATATGCCATTTTCAGGTGAAGGTATTATTGAGTTGGTTTGGGAGTACTGGTATTTTCAGTCCTATCTCACTATGTATTAGATTTATTGAATGTTGGTGGTGAGTAGCTTTTACAATTTCTATTAGAAGTAGCTATGTACTAGGTTTGTTGGAGTTCTGGTTAACTCTTTATATATCAAAAAATAAAGATTCAATTTTAAAAAGCGGTCATTTCAAGATCAAAGCTAAATTGAAAATGCACTATTTCTATATCTTTGTGTATTTTATAATCCTTTTAATAGTTGTTTGGTTTACCACAACACTGTGATGCACCTGCAACAATTAATTAATACGAATATGCGAAATAGCAGAAATGACAGAACTCAGAATCACTTTTATATTGATCACGGGCCACTTCGAGGGGGAAACCTCCTATGAGCAAGCTCAATACAAATAACTTTACGATGCCTTCATAGGTCTCAACACACACTTATATAATAAGTCTAGGCGCCAAAAGTATGGGTCAAAACCATGGGCCACTACAAACTATGGATCAACAATACTACAGGCGACTTACAAAGCATATGCGCCAACAACAATAACACAAACTATTGATCAACAAATACTACGGGACGACTTACAAAGCATATGCGTCCAACAACAACATACTAACAAAGTAAAGACATGGGTTCCTAACGTACCCTCCCCCTTAAAAAAAGCTTTGTCCTCAAAGCTTTAGATGTGGAAATTGTTGTTGAATCTGAAGGAGTGGTTCCCATGTAGCATCCTCTGGTTGCATGCCGTGCCACTGAATTAAGACCTCTGTGATAGATCAAGAGTGAAGCTGACACGTGCACCGATTGAGGATGGCCTCTAGCTCCAAAAGGATGGATCCTTCATTATCCAGTTCGGGTAAAATCGTTTGTCCACTGATGTTGGTGCCAAGAACTTTCTTCAGACAAGAGACATGAAAGCCTAGATGAATGCGGGAAGAAGGAGGAAGTTCCAATTTATAAGCAACGGACCCAATCTTTTGAAGAATCCAATATGGCCTATAGAACTTTGGAGCGAGCTTATGATGCCCTTTGAGTTTCAAGGAGGATTGTTTGTACGGCTAGAGACGAAGAAAAACCATATCACCGACTTGAAAAGTGCGCTCAGAAAGGTGTTGATCAGCTTGTTGCTTCATGCGATTTCTTGCCATGTGAAGATTGTCCCGCAAAATGTGAAGAATCTGATCGCGGTTTCGAAGGACCATGTCAACTTCCTGAACTGGTGAACTAGTGGGGGTGTATGGAAGAAGAGTTGGAGGTGCTTGACCATAGACTGCTTCATATGGGGTCATTTTAGAGGCAGTGTGGTAAGAGGTATTGTACCACCATTCAGCGAGAGGGAGCCACTTTGCCCACTGATGTTGTTGTTCCGAGGTGAAGCAACGAAGATAAGTTTCCAAGCATTTATTGATAATTTCAGTCTGACCATCTGTTTGTGGGTGATACCTTGAACTCATCTTCAGTTTGGTGCCAGTGTGGTGAAATAGTTCTGTCCAAAAATGACTGGTGAAAGCCGCATCACGATCTGAGAAAATGGAAGAAGGGATGCCATGAAGACGAAAGATCTGGTCCAGGAAAATTTGAGCGACGGAGGAGGCTGTATAGGGATGGCTAAGAGCACAAAAATGACTATATTTGGAGAGGTGATCAACCACAACGAGAATCATTTTCTTCCCACCAGATTTAGGGATCCCTTCAATGAAATCCATAGAAATATCTGTCCAAATCCATGTAGGTATGGACAAGGGTTCAAGCAATCCTGGAAGGAGTGTTGTTTCGCCCTTATTGCGCTAGCAGGTATCACATTCGGCCACCATCTATTGAATTGTCCTTTTCATGCCCTACCAAAAGAAGTTACGCCATGCTCATTCATACGTTTTGAGGAACCCAGAGTGCCCTGCCGATGGAGAAGCATGGAGTTTATAGAAGACAGCCTGTTGAAGATCTGTGCTCTGGGGAAGCACCAGAAGACCCTTGTATCGTAGAGAAGCACCATCCCAAGAGTAATGTGGTACAACAGAAGGGTTGTTGGTCAAGCGTTGGATGATTTGAGATAAGGAAGAGTCATTGACATAACCCTGTTGAATAGATTGCAACCAATTTGGAACAGGCATAGAAATAGCTGAAAGAGATCCTTGGGCATCAAATGTGCGAGAAAGAGCATCTGCCACAATATTGTCTTTACCCTTCTTGTAAGTGATCTCATAGTCATAACCCATGAGTTTTCTAACCCATTTTTGTTGTGCCGGGGAGGAGACACGCTGGTCCAAGAAATATTTCAGACTCTGGTGATCAGTCTTGATGCATAAATGATTCCCTAATAAGTATGGGCGCCACTTCTATACTGCATGCAAAATAGCCATCATTTCCTTCTCATAGGTAGAGGCAGCTAAATTATTATCGGAAAGGGCTTTGCTGGTGAACGCAATGGGGTGTTCATCTTGAAGGAGAACAACACCAAGTCCATTGCTGCAAGCATCACTCTCAATAGTGAAGGGCTTGGAAAAATCGGGCATAGCTAGCACAGGTGTAGTACACATAGCTTGTTTTAGTTTTTCAAATGCACACTGAGCAGCAGGTGTCCATGTAAAAGCATCGTTTTTCAATAAAGTAGTTAATGGAGCTGCAATCTTCCCATAATCCTTGACAAACTTGCGGTAGTATCCAGTCAACCCCAAAAAACCATGAAGGCTCTTGAGTGTCTGAGGATGTGGCCAATTGTTCATGGCATTGATTTTGGCAGGATCCACGCGAATCCCTTGTGCTGAGATAATGTGCCCGAGATACTTAACTTTCTTCTGTCCAAAAACACATTTAGACTGTTTGGCATAAAGATGATGGTCAGAGAAAAGTTGCATGACAAGATCTAGATGCTGGAGATGTTCATCCCATGTTTTATTGTAGATGAGGATATCATCAAAGAATACCAGAATGAATTTCCGCAAGTAGGGTCGAAATATTTTATTCATTAAGGCTTGGAATGTGGAAGGAGCATTAGTGAGGCCAAAGGGCATGACCAAAAACTCATAATGGCCATCATGTGTGCAGAAAGCTATTTTAGGGATATCATCCTCATGAACCCGAATTTGATGATACCCAGAACGAAGATCCAACTTGGAGAAAAAGTTAGCCCCATGAAGCTCATCAAGAAGCTCATCAACAACAGGAATTGGAAACTTATCCTTGATGGTGAGGTGATTAAGTGCTCGAAATTCAATGCAGAGGCGCCATGACCCATATTTTTTGCAGACAAGAATAATTGGAGAAGAAAAGGAACTAGTGCTTGGGCGAATAATACCTTGCTTCAATAAGTCCCGAACAAGCATTTCAATCTCCGTTTTTTGGTGAAATGGGTAGCGATAAGGCCTAATGTTGGGAGGAACACTGCCAGGAAGGAGCTGAATACGATGGTCTTCTGGCCTGGAAAGTGGCAATCCCACTGGTTTAGCAAAGACACCTGTATATCGATCCAGAATTTGTTGTAGATCCAAAGGAGTAGTGGAGACCGCTGATGGTTGCATCTAAATGGAATGGATCTGAGCAATGACACCATCACTACAACATTTTGACCCAAAATCTGATGGCTGTATTGTCGAATTTTCGACATTTCCCTGTCGCATGTACGACACTATGTTTTTTTTAGGCGTCGCTGGATTTGCGTCGGTTAACCGACACCTCTCCAAGCTGTCGGTTCAGCGACAGTTAATAATACCGTTGGTTAACCGACACATTGGAGAGGCATTGATTAACCGACGCAAATCCAGCGACGCCAGACGGCTTCCTACCGACATTTTGTAGATGTTCTTGGTGTCGGTTAACCGATAGTCTGTAGATGTTCTAGGTGTCGGTTAACCGACAGGATGTAGATGTTCTAGGTGTCGGTTAACCGACAGGCTGTAGATGTTCTAGGTGTCGGTTAACCAACAGGCTGTAGATGTTCTAGGTGTCGGTTAACCGACAGTCTGTAGATGTTCTAGGTGTCGGTTAACCGACAATGTCCTAGGTGTCAGTTAACCGACAGGTTGGAAACGTTTTTTAAAAAACAATTAATAAATATATGCACAGCGACGGAGGTTAAGCGCCAGAACAGATCAAGGGCCGTAGATGCAGCGCTAATTTCCGCCAAGATCTGATGGCTCAGATCTCAGCAGATAATACATCTATCATGAAGGTTAAAGAAAGTCCGTTTTTCGCTGAGATGTGACGGGTGCTACGTGGTTGTCGCTGAGTGGAAGCGGAAAATGGATACCCGTACAGAAATGTACGATATCCTATTTTTCGCTGCGGTCTAGCCATTTTATGGTTATGTTACCGTCAAAGACCGCTGAAAGACTGTTTCCGCCATTTCTGCTCGGGGATCAAGGTTTGATTGGTTCGGCTGCTGAAGGTCCCAGATATACTATCAACATTTCAACTGTGAGTAACTACAGTCAGCCCTTACCCTCAGGTACACAATTTCTGAGTATTCCTCTGTTGAATTACCTGCTTTCACCATGTTTACCACTGTAAAAACCTTAGATTCCTCCAAAGACCTGATTTCTGACCGTTTCTGGGATGTATATGACCCAATTTCAAAACCCTTTGATATCATTACCAGTCACAATGACCTCAGTACTGCTTCCCTTGACAATTCCGAGTTCCATACCAAATTGTACAGTACTTTGATCCCTTCTACATTGTATCCTTTACCTAGTTGCCCGGAATTTGTATCCTTATGTGCTGAACATTTTTCAACCTTAGACGGAGTAATTATGAATTACCAGGGTGACCAAATTATCTGCAAAGTAGACCCTCAAACCCTTAGGGAAACCCTGAAATATTCTGTTGATTTCGTTTCAACTTCTATCTCTTTTAATGAAGCTGAAATATCCCAGATTTACAAGAAAGTTTCTAGTGAGGATAAAGAACGAATGTATCCGAAGGTTTTGTTGAAACCAGTGGAGAACCTGTCTGTTCCTTTTTCATCTAAACTTTGTTTACCAGTTATTGCTGCTGCTGTAACCCTATTAAGTCAAATTTTAGGGTCAGACACTAGTTCGGAGGTAACTGAAGCAATGTTAGGAATTTTCCTATACCTAGATAGACCTGGAACAACACCCCTTAGGTTTGATGAATATTTTGCCAAAGAAATGGGTTTTCAGTTGTCCAATTTCTCCAAAATCTATCATTTCAGGTATCAGGCATACTTATATGCTTTGATAATTCATGCCGAGTTAGGAGCACTATCCATTATAGACTCAGAAACCTTCAAGAAATGGCCTCCTTCTTCACCATTTTACCATGCCTGGTCTTATGCCAAATTCATGGATTTGATCGTACTTAATTTGTTCAGAGTGTTTAATCTAGAGATCAACAGAATTTCAAATGACTTGAAAGAAATCCTAAACCCTGATTTGATTGGAGATTGGTTCCTGGCAAAAAACTTATCCCTTGTCAAAGTCTTTGGATTCACTGGATCACCATATGTGTTGCCTATATTTTTAACTACCAATGTATTTGCTTTAGAGGTAATGAGGAAAAGGATCTCTGCAGATAAAGAACATTTCACTGCCCCATCATTGAAAACGAGTTCATGGATAAAATATCCTATGACTGTGGGAAATTTCATTTTAAAGAAGGAAGCAGCATTGCCCATTATTGAAGAAGTTCTAAAGCAGCTTGATTTCCCTCAAGTACCACCTGTAAAATATGACCCTAAACATGTTATTTCACAAAGGAGACAGGAGTATGGCAGAGGTATATTTCAGCACAGTCAGGCTGAAACTTGGATGGGAGAGGCCAATTCTCTTATATATGATCAGATCTGGATCAGTGAGCCTTTAAAGGAGATTGTAGAGGCTAGAGATCATATAGATTTTTCACAATCAAATACTACACAGGGAAAAGTGGAGCAGATATCTACCAAGAAAAGGTCAGAACCAAAGGCCACAGAGATGGATACAAAGGAACCTGAGACATCTAAAAAGCAGAAAACTGCCATGGATACAGAGATCATTGATGTTGATATGATAAGGGAGCTAGTTATCACCCCTACTATTATTCAAGAAGAAGTATCACAGACCAGATTTGAAAATACTACTGCAAACCCTGAAGAAAGCAGTAAACTACCCCCTGTACCGGTCTTGCAATACAAGAAATATAGCTATGCTGCAGCTGCTGAAGGTCAATTTCAAAACAAGCAGAGTCTCCTCAAACATTACATTGATCAGAGAAATAAGTTTGTGATGCAAGAGAAAAAACAATTGAATGAACTCAAAGAAAAATATGATATGAAGACAACATTGATGACAGTGAGGGATTCAGCAACTGGATCTTTAAGTTTGGCCATCACTGATGATCAAAAGGCTTCTGAGATTCATTTAGAAATAGATCAATTACCAACTCCTGACAAGATTTGGTTCCACAAACAAGCCAGTGAAGTCCTTTATGCTGACTTGACTAGGGAGACCTTGGCACATAAGAATGCAGTGCATAAAATAAAAAAAATTGGAAGCTCACCTGAAGCAAGAGAAAGCTGCAAACAAAGCATGGTCTACACAGGTGGCTTATTTACAAACTGAGCTAGCTTCATATAATAAAGAGTTGCCACCTGCACAAGGGGCAGAAACCCAGCCAATAGTCAAAGTCAAAACTGTTAAGATAGTTAGAAGGAGGGGTAAAGCTGTAAATGTTAATGTTGATACTACACCTTCACCTAATTTGGTTAAGTTGCATGAAGAGATAGTTGGTTTGAATGCAAAGGTTGTGGAAGATAATGCCAAAATTCTAGTCCTTCAGGAGCAGAAAGAGGCATTGGAGAAAGAGAAAGGTAAATTGCTTCAAGAAATTGAACAATTGAAATCAAACAGGGGAACTAGTCCTTTGTCACCAATTGACCAGATCATACATGACATTGTAGATATGTCTGTACATGAAGCTGAAATTGAGAATTTCAAGGAGAAGGTTTTAGACTTAGAGGACACAATTTCTGAACTTAAACTGCAGATTGAAGAGATTAAAGCTCAGGATCCTAGAGAGAAAAAAATCATCAAGCTCAAAGAAGAAAATGATAAACTGAAAGATAAGATTTATACGTTGAAATAGAAAACCAAGGGAGTTCTGCCATTGGAAGGTGCAAATCATTTGATTTGGGATGAATTGATAGCAGATATCAATGCTTTCAGGCCTCAATTGATGATTGTGCAGCAGAATGAGAAGGCATTGGCAGTGGCATCCAACAAATGTAAATTAGCTGAGGAAAAGTTAATTAACAGAACTCAAGAGGTAGCTCAAAACGCAATTATTTTCCTCAGTAAAGCTCCTGCTTCTGAGTTACAGGTTTTAAAGGTGAGTAACAGAACTGTTATGTTAGTAGATGCCAGGAGGGTGTTGTAGAAATATACTCTGTTGAATTCAGTCAGAGGAAAGATGTCCCATATTAAAAAGAAAGTGCAGGAGTTCAAGCAAGCCTTTTTACCATTGATTGGTTATGGTTTACCATCCTTTTGGGATGATGAGAATATGCTAATAGCATGGCCTGAATATAAAGAAATGTTGATTAAAGCCAGATCAGACCATAGCAAATTTAATGATATGGTAAAAGGACTAAATGAGGCAGGACTTCAAACTTCCATTACTTTTCAGGGAGGTTAAATCTAAATTGCCTGTCTTTACAGAAGGTCTTTTAATAGAGCTTGATGTGCTGATGGAAGAATTATCTGATGCTTCTGTTCCAAATGATGATGCTTGGAATGAAGTATTCAGGGTGGGAGCACGAGTTCTTATACCAAGTTCAGGTCTAGGAAGTGCCAGTTAGATGTCCGTGAAGCATAAGTAAGTCAAGGTTGTCATATATTTGATACTGTTGCTAAGAACTATAAAGTTTAGATCCTGCAGAAGAAGTTTTAGGGAGTCCAAGATGCTAGCTTGCTGTCTGCAGTTACTACAGTAAGCAACAGTCACACAGATACTTTATTTACAGTTGTTTTGGAAATATTCAGAGGAAGATGACAAGTTAATCAAACGAGCCTGAAATCAAGCGAGCCTGTTCAGACAGTATGCGCCTTTGAAGGCTAAAATTATCAGAAAACATCAATGATATCTCTTTCAATCCTGGAAATGAATAGGATATTGTTGATCCTAAAAGGATTATCGACCTCATAAATATTCATACAACTGTCATTTCTATTTTTAGAGTTGGTTATGTAATAGATGGTCACTATGCCATCTGTTTTAGAAGATAGGATTTAAGCTATTTTGCTGGGACATGATCCCCACGTATGTAACTGTTTCCTAGTTTTTTGCATCTCTCCTTTGAATAGATTAACTACAAATAGACCCTACTTCGATAGGGAGAGGGTTGGTCTTTGGTCAAAGAAATTCATATTGTAAAGAAGAAAAGACTCGTGTATCTGGGATTTTGTGAACTTCAATGAAAGAACATACATACAGGTTTTCTCATGTTTAAGATTCCTTCCATGTTTTGTTGCAGAATGTCTTCTATGTGAAATTCATTCATCTGTGTTATTTCCTCTTCTTTACTGTTAATTTAAATCTTTGGAATTCATGTTTCCATGCTCCACAGTATTTACAGTAAATAGCATTGAAAGATAAACTGTAATAGAATTCATCGTTGGTGTTCTGGTGCTCTATTATAATTTACTTTTCCCTGTCTTTCATAAGTCTTTCCTGTTTATTTAAGGAATTCATAGTCACATGCTCCTGAAAATAAACAATCACTTCTCTACCTTTTGCTATCACCTTTAAAGTTTAATGATCTGTGCCAAATGCATGCAAAAGGCCTTAAACCTCTGTGACCTGATTTACTCTTTCATTTGATTTAGGCCTCAATCCTTGACTCCATTGCCCAATGTTCTTTACTCTTGAACTTTCCCAACACCTTGATCACCATTGAAAACACTTGTTACCTTGAGAATTTGGCCTTGTTTCTCCTATTCCTTGATACATTTATCATACAGTGACAAAGAGAGAGCCCTCTCTGGTTGGCTGAGTTAGACAGTCATCCTAAACATTGGTTGTAGGTTACCTTTGGGTTTCTTGAACACAGCCTCAAGAAATTATGAAGTGATAACAACACCCATGAATTTGAGAAGAGGAAGGGGGGGGCATCTCATTTCAATCCCTTTAAACTTTGTGGGACAAATGAAGAATGATGTTCAAACAAACATGAAGAATAAGAAATTCTTACTTTGATCCCATTCCAATTGGATGTCCAGATGATATAATCCCAATTGAAAACATGAGAAGCTGCTGGAACTTCCCTCAAATACCTTGAAAATCACTTTTGTTACAGCGATAACTAGGATAATATCAACAGCAGAGGTCAGGAACAACAGAGTTCTACACGCATAGCAATTGCAAGAGGAAGCATACTACACATATAGTACACATGTCATCCATTCATACCAAGCCCTTACATACATAACTACATATGACAGAATATTCAAAAGCAGGTCTCAGCTATGCAGAAGTCAGTGTTATGGGCAATTTCAATCAAAGCCACCACATATATTAAATTATTAATTTAAAAATAGGACAAAAATACAAGACTTATCGCATTGTATTTATCGATGATCACAAGTCCTCACTGGGTTTGTTGACAACATGACCTTGTGCTGGTTAACATGATACTCTAGGGTCTTCTATACCCTGGGACAGATGAAATGATTTAAAGAATGACAAATCACCATTATTGAGATTTGCAAGCTCCACCTTATGAACGTCTAATGACAACCCACTAATCATATTAGCAAACCAATTCCAGATTATCAATGTGAGAACTACCATGAAATTTACCTTAGGAACTTCGTTAGTTGCAACACACTAAGACTATATAAAACCTCAATACCTCTGCTACAGGCCTGCTGTTCATCCACTGGATTTCATCTATTTCTTGGGAATGATTTACTGAACCCTTCTTTTCTACGTCACATTGAAAAATCAATAGAAAACCTAAATTAAATTGAAGGATGGGTACCTCTTCATATTTGTGGATTTGGAGCCGGATGTAGAGTTTGCAAAAGATGTTGAGGTATTGATGCAGAGAATGGATTCCAATGATCCTCATCCTGAGACTTTGAAGATCTTCCAAAATAGAAAGCTCCATCCCATCAAGATTCTCACTCTGTAGTATAAAGAAAATGCATGTCTATAGTTAGCTAGAAGAAAGAAACAACGTATCTAGTCATAAGAAAGAAACATTGTAATAATGCATGCATTTTACCTTATTGAGCTCCTCTCTATTTCGAGAATAGTTTAATATTCTCTACTAAATAGGGCCAACCACGTGAAGGTGGAAGCTCATATGGCCCCTCCCCCCCCCTCACATCACTCTCAATTCCCCATACCCAATGCACGTGCTTGGAAATAAATGATCTTTTGTGCGAACATCGTGAGTTTCTTGTATTAAAGGAATTACGTGCATTCGATCATTAATTAGTTTATAGCATTCATTAATTAACTCATTCATTCATTCGTACATAGAAAAAAATAAATAGTTGAAGACATTACTCCATAATATCAAAAATAATATCCGAGGACAATGCATAAAAAAAATGTAATAGTGTACTTATTACAATCACTACTTTTTTTGACGCTTTTTTCTCTCCACAAATTCTCTAAGTGTGACATCCTCTTCTACCAATTGTTTTTTGTTTCCTATGCCCTCTGTAGCTGCCTTTGATCGTGTTTGTCGACGGGTCGTGTGCTCACGACGTGTATGCGGTTGCTGTAAGGTGCCAGGATGTACTGGAAAAATGAAGAAATATTAATTACTTGACGTGTTTTTACTATTATAATCATTGTAAGTCCTTCATTAAGAAAAAAAACATTAGAGCGGTGCTTTGTATTTGGCAACTCATGGGTGACATGAATTTCCTGCGTTTGATCTTCTGCTGCTGCCTCAAGTTGCACATGAAGACCCTCTGCATTAAAACATCAACACTTACAACAATATAGTATTTGCAATTTAATATTTGAGAGTTTAATCCATGCTAGTTTTTTTTTAACAAAAGAATATTTATTACCTGGATTTCGATCAACATGAACTTCAGTATCTCTTTCTCCTCCATCCTCTGCATTTTCTCTACTTTCGTTGTGCGGCTTAACACAAAGAGACTCAATATTTTATGTACGAGTTTATTAATGAATATAGAACACAATGAATCAATCTTAAATAGAATTTGTTTATTGTAGTTACCTGTTCGCAGGATGGATCACTGGAAGAATTTGCTTGGCTACCACAGCTGCTTGTTCGATGTTCAACAACACCTGAAAAACCGCGTTGGTAGCCGATCCTCATGTCTTCCTCCGTTGGCAAATCGTGGAATCTTTGAGCCTGTAATTTTCAATTAGATCATCATTGTTGTTGTTATATCATCATGAAAACAATTTTAAATGCAATCTATAATTTCTATACAATAAAATAATTATTGATCATACTTACGATTCGTGCTTGCAGGTTGGAATATCCACCGGGGCCAAGCTTGTGTTGCCCATGTTTTTCTATTCTTTCCTGGGTGGCCTTCGACGTATCTGGTAGCCTATAAAAGTATTTTTAAATACATTAGACATTGCAAAAAAATGGAAAATAAAGTGTAATAAACATATAATTGCATTGTTGAAAGTATTGCAGACCTTCTAGCTGACTTGGGTACTGGCTTGCCTGCTATTTTCGCAGCTTTCTCCCTTGCATCATCCAGCAAGCCTTTCCACTCCGTTGTTGGAATCATTGGAGGGCGCTCATACTTTGGATTATCTGTTAAGTTGTTCCGATATTGCTCCCGTACATAATGTAAATGTTGGCCAGCTTTTTCGAGAACCTTTTTTTGGTTGAAGGTTTCAGCACCAAAAAACCCAACCAAGCGAGCAATAAGCTCATCTTTCAAAACTTTACTCTGTTGGTTCCACCATGTGCGGATAGTGGGCCCAAACAACTCTAAAGACCAATCATTAAGATGTTTATAAAAGACATCATTTCCTACAAAAACGAGTATGTGTTAATTAGTGTACAAAGAATGATGCATAATTACATTCCAATAAAATTATAATATATAGTTAAAACATTTTGCAAATAGTACTTGGAATCTTCTCCATCTTGTAGGGAATGAGATCTTCGTCCACCAAAAAAGTAGTCTCAAATGTTCCCGTGCTAGTGACACGGAAAGATCCAGGAAATGTTGGGACGATAGCATCAAAGTCATGCTCTTCTCCATGTACTAGCCCTTGATCCTCATCGGCACTCTCATGTTCCGTCTGGGGTGTCTCATTTTGTGTTTCCGACTGGCCAGACGGCAACGATACATGATCAGTGGCAAAGGGGGTGTCATGCTCAATGGTACTAGCATGCCTCTCACCGGGGAAAAAATATTCCTGTAGAAACAAATAATATTTTAGTTACTCATATACGAATAGGAAAAAAAATTGCATTTGGAATAGACTTATAATGAAAGAGTTTGCAGCTTACATCCAAGCGCTTTACTTTAAGCAACACACGATCTATCTTTGCTTGAGTCTCATCCTGCGTCATTTGCGTATTCGATATAAGCAGATTGACGACCTCCTGATTTAATTTTGTTTTTTTCTTTTTGAACTGCATCCTGGATATTCTTTGAATTCTTGAGGTCAACATCATCAAGAATGTGCCCCAAATCCATATCCTTTGGATCCATCTATAGATAAGTATCATCCGACATAAAAATAGAAAACATTAATATCAATTTGAAATCATTAATATAATTAGATAACATAAATATGTATAAATACAGTTTCTGAAATTCACAACGTGTTATATACCTGCTCATGACCCGATGAGCGTGGCATGCTAACATTTGTCGACATATCATCTGTCATGGGGCTCCTACCTTGACCCTCAGCCTACAAACAAAATATTGGCCACGTTGATATCATAATTAAACAAATGTACTTTCTAAAGAAGCAGGTAAGTAAAAATGTGGTATATACACCTGTTGCCTGTAGGGGGGTGTCGGCCTCCCAGGCTCCATTGGGGACTTGCCCCGATCAACTGACTGCAACAAAGTAATTAAAAACATTAATTTCGCACTGAAACCAATACACGGGGAAAATCTTATTTAAAAACATATTTAAATATTGACCACGTTGATATCATAATTAAACAAATGTACTTTCTAAAGAAGCAAGTAAGTAAAAATGTGGTATATATACCTGTCGCCTGTAGGGGGGTGTCGGCCTCTCAGGCTCCATTAGGGACTTGCCCCGATCAGCTGACTGCAAAAAAGTAATTAAAAACATTAATTTCGAACTGAAACCAATACACGGGGAAAATCAGGGGCGGGGGGTGTTGAGATATCTTGGCTAATATTCACTTGTGGTCATGTGCCAAACCACTAGGTGGGTAATTGAGGCCCTTAATGGGTGGACCTGTGGGTGGTTGTGGATTGTAATCATCTCATTCAATTGAATTATTCATCAGCCCAAGGGCATCCTATCTATTGCACACTCTCTTGAAGTCTTTATATGTGTTTATGGTATGCGATACATCTATCTTGTGTTTATCTTATTGGGATAGGGTATTTATTGAATTAATCACAGATCCTCTATATCATGATTTCTAACACAACTTTGCTGCACTAGTCACAAAGTCCTTAGAGATCATTTTGGAAGGATGTGATGGCATCGGTATAGGGTGACATAAGTGATGCAGGAGCATAGGCTCATGAAAAAGAAGTCACCCATGACTTCATCAAGGTCAAGAGAATTCAAAGAGACCTAGGGTCTCACATTTGTGTAAATTGTTATTTTTGTGAAAAATTTGAATAATGGTCAAGGATTCTAGATCCTTTCCACTTGTAAAAGATAAGATAGGGTTTGTTAATTGTTAGTGAGTCAATGATGACTCGTAGGGGTCAGTTGAGGTTATTAAGGACTCTAATCCTTAATCATAGGATCTAGAAACAGAAATCCATTGTAAATAAATGCAGTCTTTAGTATTTTGAATAGGTAGCTTAGCCTAGATGAAGGTTAGCTCACAGAGCTCGTGAACAGAGAGCAGGGTGTAGAGTGTGATTGATTACATATAGTGAAATGTAATAAAATGATGGAGAATCATTAAATTTCCTCTCTACTGTGTAAAATCTCAGTATATATGATTCATCTCATCTGTATATGTTGTGATATTTCTGTTATCATTGGTTGGATACATATGATTCATCAATTTCATCTGAAAGCATCGAGTTTAAGGAATAGTGAAATGAAGTGTGAATTATTGGAAACGTTACAGTGTATATCCTAGGGTAAAATACAGTATATATATATGTTAACATTCTGTTCAGCCATGTGGGATTTGATTAACCTTCTATTTCGAGTATACATCTGATTCGTTAAGGGAAACAACGATTCCATGGAATATTGTAATGGTTTGTGAGTCATCATAATTGTCACAGTGTAGAAGCCCTAGCTCACATGTACAGTCTATAAGTGGTGCTCATATGTATAACATTTGGGGATCAATGATCGAGAACAGAGCGGAGATTGATGAGCTAAGTAATGGATGGTTCTGATCACATATGAGATTAACAATCAGGATGAGAGCGGAGTTGTGAAGTCAGAAATCAACGATCACGATCACAGTGGAAAGTGACAGTTCAAAGCTCGAGGCAAAGTGGAGTTTTCCACTGAGAGATAAGTGTGGTGCATTGGGTGGAAGCGGAAAATGAAAAGAAGGTACAATTGATACGATAAGTGATTTTCCGTTGGAGCTTAGGTCATGACGAATGGTCATGTGGCGTTTAATCTTTAAGTGTAAAGTAAATTCCGTTGAGGGCTAAGCAAAAGGTAAAGTGTTTAATTCTCTAATAGAGAAGTCTTGCTCAATTTTGATAGAATTGCCAGGTATAGTGACAGTTATCTATTTTTAGTTCTGTCACAGAGTTAATTGGAAACTAAGAAAAACTAAGAGAAGAATGGTAAAGGACTGTATAAAGTGAAGATTCTAGTACAGAAAATTTGGGAATCAAGGGTCTGCTTAGGTATTGCAGGTGGTGCCTGCATCAATAAGCCAAGTTTCTAGTTGGAGGACTTGGACCGACTACAGAATGATCATTTATAGATGTAATGTCCCACACAGTGTGCATATCAGGCAAATGAAGCTATGGATGAGAATGTCACTTACTGAAGACATTTGGAATGGAAAGGTAGCTCCAAATCAAAATGGCTGAATGGACTGAGCTTCAAATCGAAATGGATGAATCGACTGAGCTTCAAATCGAAATAGCGGACTGAGCTTCAAACCGAAATGGCGGACTGAATCTTCTCCAAATCAAAATGGCAGACTACTCCAAATCGATGAAATGGCGGACTGCTCCATATCGAAACGGCGGACTGCTCCTGCTACCTACTTTGCTTCTTAAACCCCTACCCAAGCTCTAGCCACCTCTATTCTACCTATTAAAGCTCTCTGATATTGCATCGCATCTGGTACTGCTTATGCGTAAACAAGGGAGGAAAAGGAACAATTGCAGCATGGGTTTAAAACCTATAGCTCTGCTACTGTTCGCACAGGACTGTTTAAACCCTATAGATGTGCTACTGTTGGTGTGGGTTTAAAAACTTTTATGTTTTAAAATATGTAAAAGAGTAGAATTTTGGCGGGTAGCATATGGTTGTAACCATAATTTAAAAACAACATTTGTTATGCCAAAATGAATAAGGCGGACGAGTCGAACCCGTGACCTATCCTCCCACTAAGTCTTATCCGCATGATACTAGCCAATAAATCCGGGAGCTCGGCCTTGTTTAAAACTCTGAACATTAATGCTATTTCATGTATTTAAGCAAACTAGTAAAAACATTACTCTACAATATTATACTTTACTTGCCTTCCAGCTCTTAGATCATGTCTAATAACAAACGACCAACCCTGTCTACCAAGAACTTCTGAGTAAAATACCTTAACGAGCTTCTTTTTGTTTCAAGAATATCTTAATATTCTCTACTCAACAGGGACAACCACGTGAAGGTGGAAGCTCATCTGCCCCCCCCCCCTCACATCACTTGGAATGATGTTCAATGCACTTCATGATCATCTTCTCCATCCAAGTCTGCATCTGTATCATCTGATCCAGATTCAACATTATAAGGATTAGAGGCAGATATATCATCATCGTCGTTGTTGTAATTAGTTTCAATAAATTGATCATGATCGTCAATATCATCTTCATCATGATCATTGTCTCTAACATCATCTTCTTCAACTAACTCTTCAACATATTCCTGCGTCACATTATGATCATCAACATCCAACTCATGTTGATCCTCTACATGATCACCTTCTTCTTCAACACCCTCTTCAGCTTCCTCTACAATATTATACTTTACCGGCCTTCATCTTGGATCATGTCTAATAACAAAAGACCAACCCTGTCTACCAGGAACTTCTGAGTAAAATACCTGTTCACATTGACTTGGAAGAACATAGGGCTCTGATGTTCGTGACTCAAGCGACCTTGTATTGACCATGGTAAATCCATTAGCATGTTCAATAACAATTCTATCGGGATCAAATCGATTCAATCGTAGCCTGTACCATTTCACAACAAAAAGAATTATTTTGAATGATTTAAAGTCACAGTCAATGATATCTTCCAAATATCCATAATATCGATTTTCTGACAATTCTGGACGTCTGTCGCTTCTAGATGAAACATTAGTGACCTCAAAGACTACACTTATCCCAGAATCACATGTTTTCCTTGTGTCATCCAACTTTTTAATGCAATATTTACGACCGTTGCACCACATAGCCTTGTGGTGTTTTACCTACAATTGATAATGAACTAGTAAGTATTTTATGTTCTTAAAGTATGCAAATAAAATGAAATTAATCAAGATGAACATGAATATCGACGTAATTGAAAATATTTTGGCTTATATATTTATAATATCATGCTTACCTGTTTATCTTTTAAACCATATGCTAAATCGATTTCCCTTTTTGTTAGATTGACATCTCCATTGCGATGTGCTTCTTTAACCAATGAAGCCACACCTTCCCATGATAGTCCTCGACCAGATTGATTACATCATTCAATCCATACCTTCATCCAATCAAGATTGTTTGCGACGTACAAATGTAGTGCATCCCACTCGCGACCAACTAGATGAAAATAAAATTACATAAATCAACTCAAAAATTTATAATTACTTAACGCAGTGTAACATTATAAATATTAATGATGCATATCATTAATGAATATTAAAAATGAAATAATTATGTAAGATACTATTAAAATGTATTAACATTATTAATCTATAACACCATTTAATAATTACCTTTGACCTTCCTCGATTTACCTTTCCCCATCAGGTACTCTCCTTCTAATTTCTTAGTGGAATTTGGATCACCAATGCATCGATATAATTCTGTCTTAATAGACCACAACCATGGAAGATATTCAACAATATACACCATGGCCTGAAATACCATATATCCCTCCACCATAGAACCCTCTGGACGTGCTCTTTGTCTAACTAAAGCCTTCATAAATTTCAAGTGCCTCTCAACCATCCACATGGACCTTGCATGTATAGGTCCACACAATTCAATCTCCTAAACTTGGTGTATGAGGTAGTGTTCTTGTGCATTGAAAAATGCCGAAGGTAGAAATCTCTGCATTTGACACATTAAACGAGGAATTTCTCTCTTCCAATACTTTATATCTTCTTTGTGGATTTCTTTCGATGACAACCATCTACATGTAAAGCAAGAAAATAATGATATCATTTAACGACGAAAATTTAAGATTGTAGTACAAATCTACATGATTGACTAAAACAAATGTCAATTCATATAAGTTATACAACGAATTAAACAAATTACATGATGATGCGTGAAAAATATTGTTTCTAATTACCTCATGTATTTTCCAAGATCATATATGACCTGTTTGACATTATTGTCAAAGTTGCCTGGAAGAGATATAGGTAGAACATACTGTAACGATGAACACGTCTCATCAATATATTTTTCAAAATTAAGAAAAGAAGTAAACAAAAAACATGCAGTATTGTAATATACCAATATATATACCAAAAATATAATTACTTTAATAAAGATATTCCAATCATGCGTTTTTACCCCGCCAAAATCACCTTTCCTTGTTAAGATATTCTTTATGTTCGAACAAAATCCTGTGGGAAATTTCATTTTTTGTATCACTTCTTTTACTGCATTGCTTTGTTGCTCAGTCAATAACCATGGAAGTGACCTTATATTAATTTGCTCTCCATCGTTGTTTAAATGTTCAATGACATCTTTCATTGCATGATTGGATTCATGAATGTCACTGCAAATTTTGACAATTTTTTCTTTGTCACTCCTTCCGTCTAATATTCGCCATAGTGTTTCAGTTACATTCTTTCCGATATGCATTGTATCAAACAAATGAACAACTAGTAAGTGCTCATAGTAAGGCAGCCTACTAAATTGTTTTGGCTAACTTTTCATTCCTCGTGGAAGCCCATTTACACCTTCATGATGTTCATGCAAACCATTAGTAATCAATATATAAGTTAAAGAGATTAAAATGTAGTATATTACAGTAAAAAAAATTAATACAATCCAAAATAAAACATTAAAAACATATAAGAGATGATCAATACGAATATATAAGATAGACAAATTGAATCATACCTTGACGATTTCTATTATATTGCAACTTCCATATGTGAGGTGTCATTCTCTGTGGTTTTAATGCGGTCTCCTCTTTCCCATTAAAAAGATGTTATTCGGTAGTTTGATACCTATGATTCTTAGAGAGGAAGTGCCTATACTCATCAAACACTACCTTTGACAAACTCTTTGAATGACGAGATTTCATCTTGGGACCACAAACTGGACATGCAAATTTTCCCTTTGTTTGAAGACCACAAAAATGTGTTAGCCCTGGAGCATCGTGAATTGTCCAGGCAAGCATTGCATGGAATTGAAATTCCATTTTCCCTACTGGTCTAGAGACATCATACATAGTGACACCATTGCATAGCTTAAGTAGTTCATCAACAAGAGGCTCGATATATACATTCATATCTTTAACTTGGAACTTACCTAAAAGAAAACAACAAATACAATACATATAAGTAAATGAAAAATATATATGACATGAATATGCAACAATATTGATCTTCATGACAAATTAAATACTAATGCATTAAAAAAACACTGTTCTAAAGTACAAATTATACCTGGAACAATCATTGCCAACATTATATGCTCCCTCTTTATTGGCATCCATGGAGGAATGTTATTGTTGATAACAAAAATAGGCCAAACAGAGTTAGTAGATCTCATCTCTGCAAATGGATTGACACCATCCACTGCCAAAGAAAGTCTAGCATTACGAGGTTCTTCTTTAAAGTGTGGCCATTTTTCCTCCATGTCTGTAAATGCAGAACCATCTGTAGGCATTCGAAGAATATCATCTCCACTTCTATTCCGTGCGTGGTAATCCATAAATTGTGCTATGTTTTTGCACCTAAACAGTCGTTGCAAGCGTTGAATAATGGGAATATAACGAAGAACCTTACGAGACACCTTTTTGGTTAGTTGATCTGTTCGGTATCTACTGCTATGACATATAGGGCATTCTGTTGCAAGATCATACTGATTATAATATAAAATATGATCATTAGGACATGCATCAATTGCTTGATACTCCATTCCAACATATTTCATGATGGAAGTTAAATCTCGATATGTGCGAGGTAATTTATTTGATGCCGGTAACAAATATTCACCTATCAATCTGTTACAACAAATTTAAAAGAAATGGTTAGTATAAATATTTGAAGAGCATAATATTAACGACAACAAATACATCCTTATTTTTGGAGTATATTATAAGATCAAAGTGGTTTTGATTGAAAGGTGTGACATAGTTTTGGAGTATATGCACTAAATTTGAGATCCGACGGATCACATATAATCACATGCGTACCTTAACACCAGCGTGATGGATGTGTTTGAAAAACCATTCATAACCTTCAAGTTCATTATCAACAACACAACAGAGAGAACACTTATGCGGGAGCCTTCAAAAAGTGGTTCCGTCGCCTTCTCAAGTGTAGGTAAATCATTAATATCTTCAAAGTCATCAATTGGCGGTGCATGATGTTGATCATCGTCCATTCTAACATTAAATGCATCATTGATTAATGTATTTGCACCATCATCCTCAATTATGTTATCGTCATGATCATTGTTTAATTCCATATGATCATCATTAACTTGATCATGATCAGTATTCGAAGGACCTGCATATTGTTCTTCTTGCGCTAGTTGTTCCGCAACTACCACATTCTCCATGTTCGGAACAGCCCTAGGAGGCCCTTGCTTTATAATTACAATTAAATCATCAAACAAAGAACGTTAGTCATGTCGATTAATAAGTAACAAAAATAAAAATGATACAATATACAATTACAAAAACTCTCAATATAAAGACCGTGTTAAGTCATGAACTTGTTTCCTTCGATTTTATATTTTGATTTTCAAATGAAATTTTTAATTTTTTGCTTGCTTTTAAATTTATTATTATTTTCTTTTAGGATTTGAAGGGATAAATATGATTTATATTAAGTAAGGATGTCACAAACATACTCAAAGAGTGTGGTTTATCATTTAAACTGGAAAAATAGTTGAAATTGGGCCAAAATTTGAATGCAGATTATTCTTGTAGTGCAATCATGAAAAGTTAATATAGTGGCGCTACAAGAATATCGTGCCAGCCGAAATCATTATTTTTTAATCTAAATTTTCGCATGGTTTCATTGCTAAGTGACTAATCACATGAATGAAGGTTGTTCATACGTGTTGCTCCAGTAGTAATTATGAAAACAGGTGCTACTGGATCGTGGAGATTATTAGCTGGAACAGTGCATATCATGACAGGAGGAGGTGTTAGACGAATTTGACGTGAAAGGAGTTATTTCACAGATACATTACGAAGCTGGAAAATAGGTGGAGAGAGGACAGGTGCCTGAAAGCCAGAAGTTGCAGTTACAGAGAAATTAGGGCTTGCTCGTTCTGCCAGCTAGTATCTAATTAAAGACTTGAAGACACTTGCACAGAGGAATTGAACAACCAGGTACCTAAAAAATTGATTTAAACATCCACAACAAAGAGAGAATAGGGTTTTCCGCATTAAACCAATAGCGGCTGCTAAACTGGGGTTTTTTCTAAGAAAAGCTTGTTTTCTTAAAATTCATTAGGGAAAACATTAATATAGGTTCTAAACAAAGCTCCTGTCAAAAATAGATTAGTTTAAGAGTTCTTTGAGACGCTGTGACAAGTGGAAATTTGAAATTTAGCGATACATTGAGCCACTACTTCTTCAAAATCTAAAAGCAACCTGTTATCTCATCAATAGAACTCCAAAAGTACATAGGTTTCAGTTGTTGAAAGTAGATGGGTAAAAGTGGCAAAACAAATAGAATCAAACCCACTGAGCTAAATTGGATTGACAAATTTCCATATTGTGCAAAGCTTTTTCAAAATGTTGGTTGGTTGGATTTCTTCAGGAAAATCAATGGCTATAACACTAAGGTTTCTTATAAATTTGCCCAAAGCTATAAGGAGGACATGATAGTATTTGATACTTTAAAGTTTAAACTGACTATGGATTTAGTTTCTGAAGCTACAGGAGTCAAGAATGAAGGTGAAATGTGGTTCAAAAAATTGCCTTTCACTTTTGATGATCAAAGGTACCTTTTACCTAGTATTACTCCAGACTGGCGCAAAGGGGTGTTAATCCAGGAGGTCAAGGATGAATGGGTGCGGCCCATTAAAATTCTACAAAGCTATATCACTTGTGAAGGCATATATGCTTATGTTTTCAAATACCATTTTAGATTTCTACAGCATCTGATTGGTGAATCCAAAATGAACCTTCCTTTCTTCTTATTCAGAAGTATGCAAAAGATGTCAAAGGATTAAGGGGCATAATGATCATACTGCACAATCCATCTTCCATCATGGTTTGATTAAGCTTATTATCAGCACAGTTCTACAACGAGAAGGGAAGACATGGGAGCATTTCTTGTTTTGGTCTGGTTTTCAGACCAAGCAAAAAGAGAAGCAAGCTAAAAAGTGTGTAGACAAAAGTCAATCTCTAGTTAGAAAACTAGGTCAGGAGAGCAAGTCTGAAGATAGAAAAGAGACTAAATTTGAAGAAGAACCAGAACCTTTGAAGGGTAACAATGAACCTCAAAGGGTTGTAGCTGATAGTAAAGGTAAATATTCATTGTTTCCACAACAAGAAGATCATCCTGAGAAACACATGGCGCCAGCAGAAACTCTCAGTGAAGAGAAAATTGTTGTCACAGAAAAGGGTGCTCTAGAAAAAGAGGACATTCAGGTTCAACGAAGAAGCCCCATCACTATCCTATCTGAGGATGAAGGATATTTACTAGAAGAGGATGAATTCACTCTCAAAACTAAAGCTGGGATGGAATACACAGAAAAGTACAGTCAAGAAGATAAAACAAAGAAGCTAAAGAAAAAGAAAACCAAAATCGAAGGTATAGAGCTAGCCACAATTAAGCATCAAGGAAAAACTTTGAAGATGGTAAAAGAACTTGTTTCAGAATGGAGACCAAAAATCAGATCTAAAAACAAGTTAAGGCTGAATATGAAAAAGTTGCTAAACCCTAGAATGAAGACAGAAGAGATAAATGTACTTGATGATGAATCTTCAGATGAAGAACTCAAGATCAAGAAGGAAGCAGTTATAAATAGTCTAGTTTTTGAGCATACAAAAGAAAAAAGGTCATTGAAGTCAGCAGAAGATTGCAGTCTCACTCAAACAAAATTATCTGCTATGTTTCTGGAATTAAAAGATGAAATAATAAAGGAGCAACAAGAGAAGGAAATTGAGGTTTCTTATTCTGAAAATTAGAACTTGATAGATGAAACTACACCCATTGAAACAACAAGTCAGGAGAACCCTATTTTTCATGGTGTATCTTCAGAGCTGTTATAGGAAGATGAGGATATTTTCAGAAGACTGAATGTCCCTTGGCTGCCCAATGAGATGCAAAATACCATAACAGGGAAGGTTTTTGACTAAGACATGGAGAACCTGCAAAGAACCATCAAACAATATAGGCATCAAATGGAATGCATGCAAGAGACTAATGATGCCCTAGTCTTAGCAAATAGAAGGCTAAGAGAAGACTTACAGGAAGTGAATGAAAATTATCAAGAGCTAATAACAGTGTCTAAAGAAGCCTTGAAGAGAAAGAGAAGCACAGATTTGCATTATGTAGAATTGAAGCAGAATGTCAAAGACTTGCAGCAGAAGAATGAAAAGCTTACAAGGAAGTTAGCAGAGACAGAAGCTGAGCAGAAGAGAGATAGAAAAAAGGCTCAAATCTCGGATGGAATAGCCTTACTAGTCGAAGTTGCCAAAGACCTTTGAGTTGGCAGTTAGTCAGTTACTTATGAAGCTTTTAATAGATGCTTTAATTAGTTAGTTTTTTAGTTATGTTCTAGAGGAAAGACTTTATTTCACTTTAAGCCATCGAGGATTTGGTTGAAAGCAGTTAGGGTTTAGACCCTAACGAATTTTGTAAAAAATAGTATTTAGAGTGAGAAGAAAGACAGAAACAGAGTTCGATTTTTGGCTGGCTTAAGGAGGTCTCTGACTTGTTTATGAGCTAAGTACTGTAACTCTCATGTGTATTTGCTGAACAGAATTATGAAATATATATGATCCTTTTTACCCTTTAGTCTGTGTTTTGGCTTCATTTTTAACTTATTTAGTTACATAATTGATAAATTCATTGCTAGTTTATGGTTTGTATGCTGGTAGTGCTTGTCTTCGATGAATGAGTGTCTTTTATTAACTTATTTTATTGCTAATTACTAATTACTAATACAGTATACAGTAATGTAATACTGTAAATTTAAAACTTTAGATTATACAACTTAAAAGTTATACACCCATTAGCATGCTTGCCAAACTAAAGATTCAGGTTGCTCATGTCAAAGGCTGGCCCAATATACATGGTGTTAATGAATGGACATGACTCAGAAAAACAACTACTACAACAGCTCTATCTCATAATTTCTGTTGTTTGCATGGCTGTAATTAGAAAACATGCATGAGAACTGCCTATTAGAGTGCTTTTACCTCATTCATTTAGCTGTCTTTCAGTATAATAACTAATATGTTTACAAGTTATATCATCAACTCACACTTTTTCCAAGGTTATGCTATGTCTAATCAGCACACTAGGCTTAGTATTGTTTCCAGGATAGCAATATTTGACAAACTGCCATCTCACTGTCATATATTCAGTCCTCTTGTAATCTAATCACTTTAACAATTTCCCCCAAGAATAAAGTTCCAAGGTCAACATAGCTTGTCAGTTATGAAATCCACTCATGGAGTAACATTGACAATTTCAGGAATCCTACCCCACATGAAAAGGAGATCAAGTTCTAGGTTGGAATGGCCAATTTCACTTAAGGTTTCATAATAGCAAGTTTTTTTATGACTTTATCTTGGTCAAATCAGCATGCTTTCCAACCACAGTTAACCAACCAAGCAAGATAAACTGCAGCTTTTATTCAAGGCCTGTTTGTAGCTTTGGTAGGATTAGCATAAATGCTAATTATAATAAGACAGTCAACTTGCTTTCCAGTTTGTCAAACCTAGCAACAAAAAATAGGATTAAATTGGCTTTTTGACAAAATGGTAAAACGAATTAGGGTCCTTAAAAATCCAATTATCAAGGATGCCACATTGCCAACTACAAATCAAGGCGAGTTTAATGTTTAGGAAAATCAACCTAAGGTTTTTAGCATGATGACCTTTTGCAACCTCATACTAATAGTTAAAACACGTCTGCATGAGACATTTCAAAAGAACAAGTAGGCTTTTATAGCTTTCATAAAATGGAGCGCACTAACAAAAAGGAAAAAAGCATTTGAATGGAATCAAACATGGATGGGTATAAATCAAAAGGTAAACAACAACTAGTGGTCGAGTTCCTTGATATGGCTACAGACAGATTATCATAAAAGAAAATGTTCCTGCAATAATTTTAAAGTTTTTCAATTTTAAATTTTTTCGTATTAATAATTATTAATTTTAATTTAGTGTAATTTTCAGTTTTATTAATTATATTTATATTTAATTATAAATATATTAATATAATTATTAATTATAAAATTATAAAATTATATCTATATATATATATATGTCTACAGTACCCCGACGTACCCAAGTACCCTATTTCAAAAAGTGGCATACCCGTACCCGTACCCGTCCCAGTACCCAAGTACCCTGGCAACTTAGCCTAAAACCTACTTTTACTTTATTGTATTTTTGAGATTGTGTTGGTTTGTTTCTTTGTGGCCTGGAAACAATTTCTGGCACAAACAGACCGCATGATATATAATGAATTATGACTTACCAATGGATGATATTCATGCCCCCCCTCAACATGTCCATGTTCCCTACAATGTTTTTTAGCTGTTGAGATCAGTAACCTTCTCTTATTAAAGCCCCTACATCGATTGCAAGGACAATAACATTTTCCATCACCCCTTCTTTCCACTCCATCCCACAACCTAGCAAGCAATTCTCGATTTTGTTCTAGATGATCTTGATGACCTGTAACATTATTGTTACGTGGCATTTTATTACTCAAACCCTAAGAACAAAGTACGAGCAAACCCAAGTATATGATGAGTCTTCTTTTCCAAAAGGGTTAGAACCAAATCCACAATATATGAGTCAACCCTAACTCAAGACAAGACCAAGTATATAATGAGTCTTCTTTTCCACAATGGTTAAAACCAAATCCACATGAGTAAACCCTAACTCAAGACAAGACCAAGTATATGATGAGTCCTCTTTTCCACAATGGTTAAAACCAAATCCACATGAGTAAACCCTAAGTACTCAAGACAAGACCAAGTATATGATGAATCTTCTTTTCCACAAGAGTCAAAGCCAAATCCACAAGAGCAAACCCTAAGTGAGGGTAAACCCTAACTCAAAACAAAACCAAGTATATGATGAATCTTCTTTTCCACAAGAGTCAAAGCCAAATCCATAAGAGAAAACCCTAACTAGTGAGGGTAAACCCTAACACAAGAGGACAAACTTTCTCCAAGAAAGATTTACCAATGATAAACCAATTAGAAATTAACCAAGAGGTACTTCAAGAGAGAAGTCACCAAAGAGAAAGACCAAAATCCGAGACTAAGTGGGAAGATCCCCAGAAAGGCACAAGGCCAAAAACCAAACCCTAAACCAAGAAATTAACCAAGAGATACTTCAAGAGAGAAGTCACAAAAAGAGCAAGACCAAATTCCAAGACCAAGTGGGAAGATCCCCACAAAGGCACAAGGCCAAAAACCAAACCCTAAACCAAGAAATTAACCAAGAGATACTTCAAGAGAGAAGTCACCAAAGAGAAAGACCAAATTCCAAGGCCAAGTGGGAAGATCCCCACAAAAGCACAAGGCCAAAAACCAAACCCTAATACTCCTTAGGAATTTCGCATTTCTTGTCCAAGAGATTTGTGCGAGAGTGAGTGTGTGAGATCATGAACCTAGGCCTACATCTCTATTTATATGAGTGTTTGCAAATAATGGCCACAAGCGTCGAATATGCGACGTCGAGTTTAGGACGCGTGGATTTAAACGGCGTCTCTTTTAGTACATGTCGGCTATGCGACGGCTATACATATTTCATATATCTGACCTATTAAACGTGCTCTCTTAACTGTCCCTTAACCGACGTGTACTAAAAGAGACGTTGCTTCACCGACGTTTACTAAACGCGGCGTCGCATATCCGACGCTTGTTGCCACATTTAAAAAAAAAAATTGTACACTTGTGTTTTTTGGTAAGTTTATAAAGATAAATCCACGCACCGTCAGATTTTTTTGTCGGATTTTGGGTCAAAATGTAGTAGTGCATGTGAATTCTTCTTGAGGAGTTTTTCCATGCGATGTGAACTGATGATGCTGAGAGAACCTGGTTGTAATCCTGTCAATGTGTGTTTTTGTCCATTGAGGGAAAACTGCGTCCAAAGTTCAGCAAAATCCCATAAGATAGGGCCAAGTGTGCGTAGCCATTGAGCGCCCAAAACCACATCACATCCGCCTAAGGGCAAGGCAAACATGTCAGAGCGCAAGGTATAATCTCCCATAGAGATACGCACATTTCGACACTTCGCTTTGCAAGGTAAGGTGCCCCCATTGGCAATCATGACTTCAAAGTTGGAGCAAGGATGGATAAAACAATCAGCTTGTTTGGCAATCCGAGGGTCAATGAAATTATGGGTGCTACTAGAATTAATGAGTATTGTAAGAGGAAGCTTCTTGAAGTAACCCCTAACCCGCATTGTTTGGGGGATGGTGATTCCAGCTAAAGCATGGAGAGATATCTCTGGCTGGTCATCCTGAGACGGAGGGTCAATAAGCGGTTCCTGAATGTCGACCGGAGCATCCAGTGTTTCTGGATCTTCGTCACCAATTTCAGAGGCAAGCGGAGACTCCACATCCAAGAGATAGAGCTTTTGCTGAACACATCTATGTCCCCGAGTGAATTTCTCATCACAATTATAGAAAAGCCCCTTTTCTTTGCGTGTTTGCATCTCTGTTTCAAACAAACGCTTGATAGGAGTTGGTCGCGGAGCCTGCGGTATAGGTGGTTGCTGAGAACCCATATTTTGGAAGGGAACAAAAGTGGGCTTGGAGCGTTGTTGGGCTGCAATCTTGTCTTCTGCCAACTTAGCCAACCCTAGGGCTTCCATCATTGTGGTGGGACATAACATTTTGACCTCAGAACGGATGGCATCCTTGACCACTGATAAAACAACTCCGGTAAAAGTCATCAGACAATCCTTCGGTGTGGTTGGCTAGGTTCTCAAATTCGGTTTGATACTCTCTCACAGTGCCAATTTGGAAAAGTTTAGTGAGAGCTCCGGTGAAGTCATCAAAAGCACTAGGACCAAATCGTTGCAAAAGGAGCTAGCAAAAGTCTGACCATTTGGGCTCTGGATGAGCCTTGATGTACCAACGGTACCATTGAAGAGCTTCCTATTCCAAGTGAAAGAATGCCAGCGGAACTTTGTTGACATCAAAAGTATAATGCAGACTGAAATACTGTTCTGCACGATAGATCCATCCAGTTGGATCAGTACCATTGAAGCGAGGAAAATCAAACTTTGGACCACGGTGTGAAAATCCTCACAGCAGATCTAAGAGATGATGTATCTCACAAGAGAATAATTATGATTAAGCAAGAAAATAGAAGAAGAGTGATACATGCAGTATAATGAGCAACAGAATAATATGGTACAGTAGAACTCAGATAGAAGCAATAATACTTCGGTCATACTAGATTATTAATCACAAATGGACATATAAATAATACAATGCATGAGGAATTCGAATGCCTAAGGTGGCAATTCGAATTAGCCTTCATGGAGTGATCAAAGGATCACTAGAGTGTCATCGGAGCACAACTAGGTGTCCTCATGATCATCGGAGTGCAACTAGAAGTCTTCATCATCATCATTGGAGTCATCAATGCTCAAGTAACTGTCAACCATCAGTCAAACTAACTCTGGTAGGTGTAACTCAGTGTAACTAAGTGTAACTCAGTGTAACTGAGTGTAACTGAGTGTAACTCAATGTAACTAAGTGTAACTCAATGTAACTAAGAGTAACTGAATGTAACTGAGTGTAACTGAGTGTAACTCAATGTAACTGAGTGTAACTGAGTGTAACTGACTGTAACTGAATGTAACTGAGTGTAACTGAGTGTAACTCAATGTAACTGAGTGTAACTGACTGTAACTGACTGTAACTGAGTGTAACTGAACTGGTAGGTGAAGAAGGGCGAGTTGCTCCCTAAAATCAAGGAAGAAGGGCGCACTAAGCAACTGGAGGGCTAAAACTGAATAGTGAGAAGCTCCTGGGGGCTGGCTAACTGAGGGCTAGGTGCTGGACTGATGACTGGGATGCATGCAAAATGCATGCAAACCCTAGAATGCATGCAAACCCTAAAAGGTGCATGCATGACCGAAAATGTAAATGATCAAAATACTGGTGGGACTAGGATGGAGTATAGGAATATCCTAACACACGGAAATTGCTGGAAGAAGAGAACCCATTATCTGATGAAGACTCGAACTGTCGTTTGTTGTTCATAGCTGAATGTTCAAGATGGAGGCCAAGAAATTTTTCATCCAGATCCTGGAGTTTGGCTTGGATGGCTGCAAGTGCTTCTTCCATGGTTTTTGCTCCTGCACGGGTGACAACCATAACCAGGAGTTTTTTTTTTTGGCTGCAAGTGCTTCTTCCATGGTTTTTGCTCCTGCATGGGTGACAACCATAACGTTTTTTTTTTTTTTTTTGTCAGTTCAGACTGGAGTGGCTACAGCTCGGAAGGGATCCGGAACAGCGCCGAATGGATTGAAAATGGTTGGATCTAGAATGGCTTGCAAAATGGATCTGAAACGACGCAGCAGTGATCGATAATAGTTCAGCTGAAAGTAGATATGGACCCTAGGTATGTGCGGCTTCCTAACAGTTCAGGGGTTTCACTCGGCCACCAATGTTGTCTGACGGCTTGCATATTGGGGAAGTACCCCTCACTCCACGGCTCAGGTAAAACTGATAACCGCTTTGCCACAAACGGCAGCTCTTGGTTTACCTCACGGGTGGGAACTAGTCAACCAGGTAGGGGTCGTTTCCCTTTTCGCTCTCAGGTACTCTCAATGGGCCAGCTACTTCGGGGTTCCTGTGGTACTCCTCACAATGAGTTTTAGGGATTATGCCCAAGTACTTCCCACAGTTAAGCGGATAGGGATTATTCCCAAATCCAAACTTGCAACAGATGCGAAAAAAAATTGGCAGAAATTTCACCCAGCGAGGCCAAGAAAGTGCTCTGATATCAGATGTGATGCACCTACAACAATTAATTAATACGAATATGTGAAATAGTAGAAATGACAGAACTCAGAATCACTTTTATATTGATCACAGGCCACTTCAAGGGGGCAACCTCCTATGAGCAAGTTCAATACAAATAACTTCACGGTGCCTTCATAGGTCTCAACACACACTTATATACTAAGTCTAGGCGCCAATACTATGGGTCAAAACCATGGGCCACCACAAACGATGGATCAACAATACTACAAGCGACTTACAAAGCATATGCACCAACAACAATAACACAAACTATTGATCAACAAATACTACGGGACGACTTACAAAGCATATGCGTCCAACAACAACATACTAACAAAGTAAAGACATGGGTTCCTAACAAACACTTTATGTATATAAATCCTTAATCATTCTTATAAAAAAAAAAAATTATCATCCAAGGAAAATGTTGAGGACCAAATTGATTTTGTGGAAAATATGGAAAGTATCACTAACTTGACTAGGTCCTCTTCTAGGATGATTGTAAAAGTATGATATAAAAAAGTGATTTATTTTACTTAAAGGTAGATAAATTTTAAACATATTTTTCTATTTGAAGTGTTCTTTACAGTCCCTAAAATAGATTTGCATATTTGGAAACATGCTTCATTCATAGACCTTGCACATCTAAAACCAAAAAAACCTAAAATAATCATGTTAATGCCATTTCTATTATCTTCAACTTTGACTTTGAAAACTAAACCATGATTCTTGTAATAACATTTCATAAAAATTAATCATACAAATAAAAAATAAAAAATCAATACAAATATCCTTCATAACTACATAGACAAGAGGGCTAAACAATATAGGCTTCTTAAATCAAATTTAAGAAGCATTATGGTGTGAGACTGGGTTCTTTGATCATCTATATGCAATATTGAAGATTACAACTTTGAAATTTAAAATAACATATTATGTTGTAAAAAAATAAGAAAATAAGAATTATAGGTTAATTGTATGTAGGTAAGAACATAAGAATAGTAGGTTAATTTGTAGGTTCATAGTCACATTTAGAAATGAATTAAGAATTAACTTGTCTATTTGAAGAACATTGGGGCATTTTTAGTTTTGGAAAGTTACTCTTTTTACTAATTACAAAATCAAGAATCGAAATTGTACCTCCTACAAACTAGAGTAGGAAAAATAATAAAATATACATTTAAAAAATATGTATAATATTTTAAAGAAGAGATGCATAGAGTGATGAAAATAGAATTTAAAGCTAACATGACATATTTTAATAATAAAAAAAAATAAAAAATAAAAAATAAAAAACATGTCGGCTAGAATATTTTTACACATCAAGAAAGAAATTATTTCTCTCTTAATGCTTAATAGATATGGGTGTAAGATGGATCTATGTTGGTATTATACAAATCAAAGAATTGACCCCGAACAAGGTGGTCGTTGTTTAGAGAAAACTCTTCATGACTAGTAAATTTGACCCAAGGAAGTATATGAAGGCTCAAACATCTTGAAAGAAGGTGGTTAATGACCAACACTTCACACAGCTTTATCGAGTTTCCTGACTCATGATGGCATGGTACTTGGGCTTCTTATTAAATGAGGACATATAATTTTATAATGTATACATATATCATCCAATTGGAGACAAGTTCATGTGCTGGTCATATTGAATCAAAACAAACAAGACAAAAATTTATGAGAAAAAGAAAAAAAAATTAAAAAAAATTAAAATGTCCAATTTCTTTTAAATAAATTTGAAATTAAAAAAAAAATACACTAATGTTTAAAACATTAAAAATTGAAATTTAAAAATGAAAAATAAAATGAAAAATAATTAAAAAATAATAATAATAAAAAACTAAAGAAAAAAAATAAATAAATAAAAAATACAACATTAAAAAATACTAAATTTAACAAAAATAAAAATAAAAAGATATGAAAAACAATAACAAAAAATTTACAAAACCAAAGCCTATGATTTCATATTCAAATATATTATCTTCATTCCTTACAATTAGCTCGACAAAAATTTTCATGCATGGATTGCAAAATCTATCTCCCATCTAGTTAGAATTGAAAGTAGTCTTGGACATGTTGGCTTCTTGCCACATGAATCAAGAGAATGGCCTGCCCAAAAACTTAGCCTTAGGGGCTTCTTGCCACACATCTTGTAGTAGTAGTAAAAGATGTGTTAAATCTAGGATTAAGCTAACAGGTTTTTTTTCTTAAAAATTCTGCTCATGGATTGAGGATCAATGCATCTTTCATTTTGCTAAGACCAAGGAGTGTTCTCACATCTAGATCCTTGAAGTTCTGTGATATTCAATGCGAATATTATATGGTTATACTAAGATTGTGTATTGTTGTGTGTCTGTAATGAGTTGGACAATGCAAGAAAAATGCTTGGATTGGAAGGCTAACTCCTTCACCAGAGAGTTTGAAAAGCAATGGGTGTGATCATCCTCATTGAAATTTTGCTTAGATTGAAGGTACTATAGATGATGGATGATTGTTCTTTAAATGATTGTATTGAAGAGACTCATTCTACAGCCCAGTAGAGGGATGTATAACTTCTTCTGTGCTCATCTCAGAGCTGACACGGGTCCTTTTTAAAAATTAATAAAATATTCTAAAAAATATGTCAGATCAAATTAAATTTAATCATTTACAACGTCATATATATAAAACTATAAATTAAAATGCTTCCTCAACATTTGCACTCTAAAAAGGGGTTTGTACCTCGAGAGATTTGATCTCTCTCAATGCTTGGTAGATCCCCTTTTAATATGGATCTATGCTAGTTATTTCCAAAACCTCTGCCATTTAGATTCTTCTTGAACATTCAACAAGAAGGATCAATGAAGGGAAATAATATCAGATCGCTTGGGGATCTAATCATCTCTTGGATGATCAAGGAATTTGTTTGAGAAAAGTCTATAGGAACTGTTTTAAGGTTTATTGCTTGTAGTTTTCTTGATTTCAGTTGGATAGTGTATTGGGTTTCTAATTCTCATAGATGTATGACCGATGGATAAAAATTTCATTGAAAATTATGCCTCATCGAATCAAGTTCTCAATATTCTCCTTTTTAATGGCATCTTCTATGATAGACTTAATATTGCCATTCCTATTATAATGAGACTTATCCTTGCTTGAAAGTTGAAACCATTTGTCATTTCTAATGTGTATAAATCATAAAAGGATGGAAAGGTTTAAAGGAGTTAATATGTGGAGAATCCAAGGTTTTTATAGAGTTTGAATCGTTGGATGTTTGCTATAGTCCCAACATCTACAACAATGTTGAATAGATCAAAGAATGGATATGTCATGGTGGAGAGATCCAAGACTATGGAAAAATCGTCCTTTGTCTTTTGCATGACTTCCTTTAGAAGAAAATTGATTGATAGTATGCATTGTGGAGCCACTAGTCCAAGTAGTTAGTAGGTTTACATTTTCTTTTGGCTTCAATAGGCTAATGCTCGAATTTATTTGTGGAATTGGACTTGAAAAAAAGGAATTTCAAATTTCCTTATAACAATAGCAATGAGGATGTTCTAGGTATGTCATTGTTAATTGTATTTCGATTAAAGAAGTAATGTCATGAAATATGAAATATGTTTGTAAATTTTTAAATGACCACATACATAACCTTGACCTTTAGGTGCTTAAGTGAAATTTTAAATTGTAACTTGTCAATATTTTGAGTGTTGATGCTCTTAGTATTCACATACCTTTAAGTTGGATTATTATGAGAATGTAGACATTATTGTTGTGAAATTCATAGATTAGGGTTGTCAGGTTAATAAGGTTCCAAGCATTGTTTCTTTTAAATTTGTCCATAGGATGGGTTTCAAGCATATTGAAGGTAAAGGAATCTTCGAGATAAAGTATGTGTTTTTTTTCTTTCCCTCAAATAAAAACTAGTGTGTATAGTACTTACACAAAAACATCCAAACTTCCTCGGCTATATCTCTGGGAAGAATATTTATGAAAAGATAGAGACAGTGTTGAATTCCTATTTGTTTTTATCTGACATCAAATTATACCACTGCTAAGAGGTGGTGAATATCATAAGAGTTGAAATTTATTTTAATTTGAAAAAAAAGAATGAAAAATGAAAGGCTTCCATGGAAAGAGCAAAAAAAAAATGGTGGATGGAAATATTGGAGAGACAAGGCTTGTAGAGGAGGTTGCAATTTCATTCAATTTTCTTATATCAAAGAGAAAAGTGTTCATGCAAAGAGTGAAAAAAATAAGAATTGCCACATGAAAGTCCCGAATACTAAGGTCCATGGAGGATGTTGCTACTTAAACCATCGTTCATATTGTTCATTTATTCCTTAGTCGGTGTGTCATCGACATAAATATTCACAAGAAAGGGGTCCAGTGCCCCATCCCCACCTTTCAAAAGTCCAATTTCCATCCAAGTTTTTCCTAGGTTTTTCTCACTGAAGGTCATGTTTTCCTTTAATGCATATTATTTGTTCTAAGCTAGCATAGTTGGTCACACATATTCCTTTACAGCCAATCAAATAAGTCCTTAGATAGGAGTGATCCATTTGTTATAAAATACAGGAGAAAATACCTTACAAATGCTACCAATAAGAAAACTAATAAGGATAAACTCGATGTGGGCTAGGTCTATATCAATGTTAGCATTTACAGTGTATTATTCTCCCCTTACTAAACCTTAGGTAATATGTTGACCAAAGAAAGAATGGAAAATTGAATCCCTTCTCATGACATTGAAGTTTTGAGAGATTTAATATGACACTTTTAGCTAAACAAATTAGGAAAATAGTTCTTTTGTCCTCTTATCCTTGGACCAAGATTTTTAGAGGTGCAAATGAATAATTGAATCATTATTGTCCAATTTAGAAAATGAGACATTTTTTGTGCACAAAGGAATAATAAAGCAAATATGAACAAGAGTTACAGATATCATAGTTGTGTAAAAGAGGATTCTTTGACTACTATATATGAACTTTCGGGTATCCATATGTACAAGGTGCAGATAGCCACAAATACAAAATGTTTATTTATTTATTGGTTCTCTATATTTGAATAATAGTTTTTGGGTTTTTTTCAAAGTAATGATATTTATCATTTTATTTTTAAATTCTTAAAGACAGGGACTAAGCTGCATGCAACTTTTGTTATTTTTAATTATCCAAGTGATCGAACCTCAAAAACAGTACGCCAATTGTGGGTGCAACTTTTGAAGGTTTTAATGCAATGATCATGAAATGTTTTTTTATAGCATGTAGAGGTTAGTGTCTAGTAGTGCAATATACAATTTTTTTAAAATGCTTGAGAAACGAAAAAGTTATGGAAAAAACACTAACAATGTGTTTTTTGAGTTACACATCAATGACACAAGAAAAATAGAAAACAAATCTTTTTAAAAACAAATTACATATTTAGAATCTCTAAAAAAATGATATCTGGGTTTAAACATTCATAAAAAATTATTGCGTGTAGCATACTAGAACAATGGTAAAACAGAGACATTGAGAAAATAGGTGAGAAGCCTGATTGGCTATGGTTTACCATTTTCCATAGTATAGGTTTGGTTAACCCGAAGCTAACTCCAAAGAAGACACATAGGAAGAGGGATGACACCTGGACAGGTGACAAGGCTTGGTCTTAGTGCTAAGAAATGTTAGCGTGTTTCATTTAAATTCAAATTTCTTACTCTAATCAAAAAAATTGGTGGCAAACAAAACGTGTGTGCGATGTAGAACTATAAAATGCGCACACGATATACAATGATATAACTAGATTATATAATTATATAATTAATAGTTATAACTATAACTATAACTATATATATATATATATATATATATATATATATATATATACATATATATATATATATATACATATATATATATATATATATACATACATATATACATATATACAACTATAACCATAACCAATACAAATATATTATATATGACGCTAAGGATTAGTAAAGGTTAGGGGGAAGGGGTGAGATAAAGAAAGATAAGAGTGAGGGGGTGAGAGAAGAGAGCAAGAGATAGAAATCAAGGGGGTTAGGGATTTGGGGAGGAGTAGGGTCGTTAGAGAGAGGGGGGTATAAGTGAGAAGTGGGGGGTTTGGGGTTAGAGAGAGATAGAGAGATATATAGAGAGAGATATCGGGGGTTGGTTAGTGGCATGGCAAGGGGGATTAGGAGAGACAAAGATAGTGGTGGGATTAGGGCTAGGGGGAGTTGGAGAGGGGGGAAAGGGGTTAAGGGTGGGGGAATATGAGAGAGATAGAGAGAGGATGGGTTGTTAGGGTGTTAGAGGTAAAGAGAGAGGTGGGGTGTTAGGGGGTTAGAGGTAGAGAGAGAGGGGGTGTTAGGAGGGTGGGGGTAGGTGGAGGATAGGGAAAATTTTAAGAACCCCCCATAAATTTCTATGTATAATAAATGGGAGAATCCCAATGATATATAGGAAAATATGAAGGCTACTTTATCATTGTTATATCATGCATATATAATTTTTTGGCGAATCTCTCATTGAGTTATATAATCTTGTAAATTCTTGGTGAATATTTCACTAAATTATAAAACCTTGTAAAATATTGGAGAAGCTTTCACTAAATTATAAAACCTTGTGAAGTCTTGGTGAATCTTTCAGCAAGTTTCTCCTTGGAAAGTCATTTCCCCCTACATGCCCAATTATGCAAATATAAACGAAGTCCCAGCCCCCAATCATGATACCCCAAACACCCACAAAAATGTTATTGCCGCATCGTCGATCAAAAGCTTCACAATCGCCATGTTTCTTATGGAAAATTTGGATCTAAGGTAATGGGATTTAGAACTCTCCTAGATGCAAATGGGTCACTATAATACCTTATAGTAAATATCAACTGCACTTCTTGTGTGGACACTAAGCAACTTGCAAAACGAGATTCAACCCATAAAATCTAGATGATTGTAACTTCGACTTCCATTTCCATGATTGATAGAAGGTGAAAGAGCCCCTAGCAACTTCCATTTCTAGAAATCAGGGGCGAATGGGAGTTGCCTAACAATTTTTGTAGGCTAACAAAGGTTTAAATCCAGTTTTACAAGGGCTAAATTGTTTTATCTTGGATCCCCATTTTAAATTTGATGGAGCTAACTTCCTATTCATTAAAAATAAGTAAATAAAATGTGGGCTAATCATACCTAACGGGTTCTTCATAAAAAAATAGCCCATTAAAAATTTAAAACCCCTAAATTTAGCCCATGGGCTAATATTATCCCCTAAAATTTTCCATGGTGGAGGAGGGGAGAGAATGAAAGAGGGGGCTAGTAAGGGTTAAGGACAGGAGGGGATAGAGAGAGAGATAGGAAGGGGGTTAGTGGTATGGAAAGGTGTAGGGATGTGTACATGTGTGTGTTAGAATGAGAGAGAGAGAGAGAGAGAGAGAGAGAGAGAGAGAGAACCATTGAGGCGATGGGGTGTTAGGGGGTTGGGGGAGAGAGAGAGAGGGGTGGGGATGGGGGATGTTAGAGGTAGGGGGAGTAGGAGAGACATAGAGGGGGGGGTTATAGGTAGAGACATGGGGGGTATTAGGGGGTTAGTGGTAGGGGGAGTAGGAGAGAGAGAGATAAAGAGAGAGAGAGAGAGGGTTAGGGGTAGGGGGTTATATGTAGAGAGAGGGGGTCTATTAGATAGTGAGAGGTAAAGAGAGAGAGGGGGGGTTAGGGGTAGGGGGTTAGAGGTAGAGAGGTGTTAGGGAGTTAGGGGTAGGGGGAGTAGGAGACATATAGAGAGAGGGAGCAGGGGGTTAGGGGTATGGGGAGTGTGATAGATATAGAGAAATGGGGGGAGGTTATTAGAGGTAGAGAGGGGGGTGTTAGGGGCTTATAGGTAGGGCGATAGAAGTAGAGAGAGAGGGGAGAGCATTAGGGGGTTAGAGGTAGAGAGGGGGAGTTTTAGGGTAGGGAGAGTAGGATAGATATATAGAGAGGAGGGGAATTAGAGGGGGGTTTAGGGGTGTTATGTGTAGGGGGAGTAGGAGAGATATAGAGAGGGGGAGTTAGATGGGGTTAAAGGTAGAGAGAGAGGGGGTTATTAGGAGATTAGTGGTAGGGGAAGTAGGAGAGTGATAGAGAGAGGTAGGGGGTTAGAGGTAGAGACAGAGGGGGGTGTTAGGGGTTAGAGGTAGAGAGAGGGGGGTTGTTAGGGAGTGAGAGGAAGAGAGAGAAAAGGATTTTAGGGGTGGAGGGAGTAGGAGAGAGATAGAGAGGGGGTTAGGGGTGGGGGGAGTATGAAATAGATAGATAGGGAGGGCTATTAGAGGTAAAGAGAGGGTGGGTGTAAGGGGGTGAGAGGTAGATACGGGGGGTGTTAGGGGGTTAGTTGTAGGGGGGAGTAGGAGAGATATAGACAGAGGGGGGTTGTTATAGGTAGGGGTTAGAGGTAGAGAGAGGGGGGAGGGGGGTAAGAGGTAGAGAGGGGAGGGATGTTAGGGGGTTAGGGTTAGGCGGAGTAGGAGAGAGATAGAGAGAGGGGGGGTTAGGGCTAGGGGGATTATGAGAGAGATAAGGTTGTTAGAGGTAGAGAGGGGGAGTGTTAGGGGTAGGCAGAGTAGGATAAATATAGAGAGAAGGAGGGATAGGGTTTGGGGGAGTATGAGAGAGATAGAGAGAGGGGGGTTGTTAAAGGTAGAGAGAAGGGGGGGTTAGGGGTAGAGAGAGAGGGGTGGGTGTTAGGGGGTTAGGGATATGGGAGTAGGAGAGAGAGATAGAGGGGGGGATTACGGGCAGGGGGGGTATGAGAGAGATAGAGAGAGGGGGGTTCGAAGTTGGGGGAGTATGAGAGAGGTAGAGAGAGAGGGGCATGTGTTAGGGGCTTAGAGTTAGGGAGATGGGGGGGGTGTTGGAGGTTTAGAGGTAGAGAGAGAGGGGTGTGTGTTAAGGGATTAGAGGTAGAAAGAGGGGGAGTTTTAGGGGTTTAGAGGTAGAGAGGGATGGTTTTAAGGGTAGGGGGAGTAGGAGAGATACAGAGAGGGGGGGGTGATTTGGGGTTAGGGGGAGTATGAGAGAGATAGGGAGAGGGGGGTGATTTAGGGTTAGGGGGAGTATGATAGAGATAGAGAGAGGGGGGAGCTGGTAGGGGGTATGAGGTAGAGATAGAGGGACGAGTGTTAGGGGGTTAGAAGTAGAGTGGGGGGGTGTTAGGGGGTTAGACATAAGGGTAGTAGGATAGAGATAGAGATAGGGAATGTTTATGGGTAGGGATAATATGATGGAGATAGAGAGAAGGGGGGTTAGGGGTTCGGGGAGTATGAAAGAGATTGAGAGGGGGGGTTAGGAGCTGGGGGAGTGTGAGAGAGATAGAGAGAGGGGGGAATATTATGGGGTTAGAGGTAGAGAGAGGGGCGAATGTTAAGGTTTATAGGTAGAGAGATATGGTGGCTATTAGGGGGTTAGAGGTAGAGAGAGAGTGTGGGGGTGTTAGGGGGTTAGAGGTATAGATGGGGGTGTTAGGGGTAGGGGGAGTATGAATTTCACTGAAGAATTTGTTTTGTATTTTAAATCATAACAATACAACCAAGGATGATTGACCAAAATCTAAGAGGAGACCTTGACACCAAGAGGGGCCAGGTGAGGTGTTCGAGGTTGAGTGAATGAAGTGGGGGGTTAGTGGTAGGAGAAGGTGTAGGAATGTGTGTGTGTGTGTGTGTGTGTGTGAGAGAGAGAGAGAGAGAGAGAGAGAGAGAGAGAGAGAGAAGGGCAGTGTGGTGTTAGGGGTTGGGGGAGAGAGAGAGGGTGGGGGATAGGTGTAGGTGGAGGAGTTGGTGCCTGAGAGAGAGAGAGAGAGAGAGAGAGAGAGAGAGAGAGAGAGAGAGAGAGAGAGAGAGAGAGAGAGAGAGAGACGGTGGGTTAGAGTTAGGGGAGGTGCACGGGGTGAGAGGTAAGGGGGAGGATTGGGGTTTTGGGGAGAGAAATAGATGGGGGTGACGGGTAAGGGAGAGGAAGGGGGTGTGTGAGAGAGAGAGATTAGGGAGAGGTATGTTAGGGGATTTTGGGATAGGGATAGAGGGGTTGGTGGAAGAGTATGAGAGAGAGAGAGAGAGAGGGGGGGGGGTTAACAAGAGTCATAGGGAGGAGGTTCCATTGTAGGGTAGGGGGGGGGAGGGGGTTATGGGCATAGAAAGATATATATATTAAGGGGGATATGGTTTTTGGGAGGAGTAGGGTGGTTAGAGAGAACATGAGGTATAGGTCAAGAGTGGGGGGTTTGGGGTTAGAGTGAGAGAGAGAGAGAGATGGGGGGGTGGATAGTGGTATGGGGGAGAGGGATTAGGATCAAGACAAAGATAGTGGGGGGATTAAGGGAAGGGGGAGGAGGGTGAGAGAGAGAGGGGGGGTTAAGGTTTTGGGGGAGGGAGAGAGGGGAGGGGTGTTAGGAAGGTCGAATTATACTTAAACATACTGTGTATGCATTTTGTTGAGTAAGAACGCATGCACGTTTTGTTATACTACAACTGTGCAATAGATATGTAAATTCCAGTAGAAATGTACAATATCCATGAAACCACCACATTTAATGTTATAAAATGCACACACGTCTCATATAAACAAAATTTTTGCATATTCAAAAATCACTCTAACAAGTTGAACAAAAAATTACAGTCAGAATCGTGCATTGTTCGCGAAGGAAGGAAAAAAATCTCTCAATTTGATCATCACATTTGACATTCTCCATCTTTTAGTTGCTAAGAATTTAGGAGAACCTTGAAATCACTTATCAATGTTAAAGAATATCCAATAGAAGAGGACCATAGCCAATCTCCAATTGAAGAGCACCATATACCAATTGAAGAGCACCATATCCAATTGAAGACTCCAATAGGCCATATCCATCATTCACTTGAGGAATTCATCGAGAAATGTTGAATAATATTCAATACACGAGGACCATATACCATCTCCAATTGAAGAGAAGCATATAGAAATTTAAGAGAACCATATCCAATTGAAGAATACAATAGGCCATCTCCACCATTCACTTGAGGAGCACCTTGAATTCATGGATAAATGTTGAAGAATATCCAATAGAAGAGGACCATAGACCATTTCCAATTGAAGAGGACCATAGAACATATCCAATTGAAGAGGACCATATACCAATTGAAGGGAACCATATCCAATTGAAGACTCCAATAGGGCATATCCATCATTCACTTGAGGAGCACCTTGAAGTCATTGGGTATTGTTGAAGAATATCCAATAGAAGAGGACCATATACTATCTCCAATTGAAGAGAACCACAAGGTTTGTTTATTTACAATTGTTTTCAAGATCAAAATAAGCTTTCCACCCTCTATTAATCCTTTTCTCAATGCTATAGTTACAATTGAACTTGTGATGAATATCAATTCCTAGATATTTATAAGATGACACTTCTTCCATATTGATATTGGCAACCCAAAATTAGTGTAAGTGACCTTCTTGTACTTGATAATCATAACCTTTGTTTTATCCGTGTTAACCGTCATACCCATGTTAGAGAAGAATTCGTTAAGAATTCTTAATTTTTTATCCAAATCAAATGGACACCCTGCCATAAGAATAATATCATCAACATAGTGAAGAAGGATGATGATTATCTCAACTAAGATCGTACCAGCACAACCTGCTTCTTCCAAATAACCTTCTAGCTTATCGATGTATATGTCGAAAAAGTGTAGGGGAGAGGGGGAAACATTTCTTAACTCCAATATTACAATTTATATCTTTCAACCACCCCTCAATACTCTTAAATTTGGAAATGAAATTCTTGTACATCCTTATTGCGACAACTCTCAACTTGAAAGGAACCTTTATCTCTTCTAATCTATTCCACAAGTTATTTATAGGCACTATATCGAAATATTTCCTAAATTCCACAAAGGAACAAAAGATATTGGATTTATTATTATGAAATTCTTCCGCAATGACCCTAAGCATGATGAGGTTGTCTGTGGTTGAGAGATGCCTTCTAAAACCCGCTTGGCCTTTAGCCTACTTACCTTCACTTTCAATCCATATGTTGATTTTATTTTCCAAAATAATACCATTTAACTTGGGAAATAGAGGACTAATCATAATCATCCAATAATTAGAGGGCTTATTCATATCACTACTTTTAAAATAGGATCAATGAGGTTGTGAGTCCACAGTTTAGGGAACCCTTGCTTGAATGCTAGATTGAAGAGCATGCAGACATCTGGGATGAGTACGGGACCTCCAATTTTTAATATCTCTACTTGCTATCTTTCAATGTTATAGAGGTAGATTCTTGCTATCCTTGCTATCCTTTGCATGTTGAAGCATTAATGTTGTGTGATGTATTACTAACCATGGTCATCGATTGTTATTAAGTATCCCTTAGAGAATGGTCACCTCTAGAGTGAATTAATTTAGCATATGACCATTTGGTCCGAGAGTAATATAATATGATCACAGCATCTGGAAAATATTCCGATGATAATCTAATATGATAGATAATTAAAGTTAAAACATATTGACCATGCAGTAAAGATAAGAGATAAAGATAAATGCATAGAGAAAAAGAGAATTCAAATTGCTCATGAGATGACTAAGTGAAATTGAATTGTTAAACTTCAGTTAAATCCACAATGTATGCCTCAGTTAATTAAATAACTCACATTCGTCACTACAAGTAAATCAATCAACATGATTTCAGTTAATAATAGTTAATAAAGAAGGACTAGTTAACTAAAGTGTTTATTGATTGCACTTTAGTTAAACTAAAATATGACACTTAAGTTAACCAAAAGACGACACTTTAGTAAATCAAGTGAGGACTCGAATTGATCACTACAGTAATGTTAACAAGAAAGAATCAGTTAAGAGTAAGGAAAATTTTAGGGGCAAAATTTTCATCCATGAGGAAATTGTAGCTCGAATTGATCATTTGGTATTTTAGTTTAACTAAGTGATAACAAAGAAGATCTAGTTAACTAAGTGTTATTGCATGACAACACTTATGTTAAATTAAAAGACGACACTTGAGTTACAACACTTGCATGACGACACTTAAGTTAGCCACCTAACTAAGTGGACAAGCTTTCAATTAAGGGGCGAGTTCATCCTAAGAGTCAGTTCAGTGAGTTAATGCATTGCATGAGAAGTGGGGCATACTTCTTCATGCAAGATTGATGCATCCATATGGAGGGTGAGTTCATCTTGAAGTTAGAAGCTAGAAATAAAAGCTGATGCATGTGAAGAATATATAAATATGTTATACATGATTGATGAATTCATTATGAAGTGAATTATCTTCTCCCTTGAAGGAAAGTCACTTCTCTTTGTGCATGATCTTATTCTTGCTTGTTATTAATGTTCTAAGCACATTGAAATTTGATACAGTTAATCTCTATTCTCTATTGCTCAGTATTCTCTCTTATCTAGCACCTACAATGCTAAAAGAAATCTGCTATTTTGTAAAATATATTCTCTATTATATATCATAACTATACTCTGAAGATTTGTTGGTGTTTTTCATCCTCATTTCTTTGAGGATTTTCCCCAGGGTACATCTTGTGTTATGGTTGAATGTTTCATGTGATTGAATGGTTCATCGATTCAAGTATTTAGTATTTCTGCACTTAAAGTTTTAAATTTCAAAGCTCATCATATTTGTTCAAAAATTAACATGGTATCAGAGAGCAGGGCATGAAGGAGCTAAAATTTGACAAGAAAACTTGATCCTACGTAGATCCTGAGGAGTTGAGCACAATAATCAAGATCCATGGCATTGATCTATGTTAGACCAGAAGACCATCTTGAGGGCACTTCAAATTTCAACACTTGGAAGGAGAGGGTGTTGAACATATTGGAAGAACATGACTTGGTGGGCTACGTATCCACTGTGGTGGAGGATCCTACATCTAATAAAGGGAACATCAACTTCAAGAAGAACCAAGCTAAATCCAAACAGATCATCTATGATTTGGTAAAGGAAAATTTGATGTTCGTGATCACTTTGTTGAAGACTGCAATGGAGTGTTTTGATACATTGACAAGCCTATATGAGAAGAAGGAACCAAGTCAAAAGAGGGCATTGAATAATAAGCTTCAAAACCTAAAGATGGCAAAGGAGGATACAATGGCCTCCTTCTTCACCAAGATCTCTTAGGTAAGAGATCAACTTGCTAGTATTGGAGTAGTGGTGGATGAAGATGATCTTCTCCAAACCTCTATTGATGGTCTCCCATCCTCACGGTAGAAATTATTGGCTATGGTGAATGGACGAGAGGTACAAACTAAATTAGAAAGGTTGTGACATGAATTCCTCCAAGAGGAGGCTCGAATATAGAGCAAGTCATTGTGCATCAAAGAAGAAAACCTTTCCCTCACGGCAAGGATGAAGAAAGGCAAGAAGAACTTCTCTCAAAAGACGTTTTCCCATTCGAAGAAGAAGGTATAAAACAAGGAATTTAACAAGTCGAATTTTAGATTCTACAACTATGACAAGAAGGGCCATTATACAAGGGAGTTCAAAGCAAAGAAAAATGGAAAATGAAGGTTTCATGCTTCTACCACTATAGAATATGAAACTACTCAGAAGAATGCACCCGAAGAAAAGGAGACAAGGAGGGAGTATTACCTAGTCTCATCACTTTCAAGATATGTCATCACAAGTGAGGACACATGGTTGGTTAACAATGGTGCATCCAAACATATGACTGGTTATATGATCCCCATCACCAATCTCAAGGAGAAAAAGTTTGCATGCAAGGTAGAGTTGGGAGACAACACAACCTATTTGATCCAAGGAGTTGGATCCACCTCCTTCTAGTTGAGTTCAAGATATATTTTACATGTTGATGACATTATTTATGTTCCAAGATTGAAGAAGAACCCCCTATCAGTTTCGTTTCTTGAATATAAGGTCTTCTGAGTTATCTTCATGGATAATCAAGCACTATTATGGCTGGAGAACAAAGACTTGAAATATGCATCAATGATTGAAGTTAGAGAGGGAGGTCTCTACAAGATACCTAGGAAGTAAATTCAAGCTATGGTTCACAACACTATCAGTCCATGCGAGCTATGGTATAGGAGGTTTGGTCACCTCCACTACAAAGCGCTACCAGGATTATATCAAATCGTGAAAGGTATGCCTGTATTTGATTTTGAGCATGATAGTGTATGTAGGGGTTGTGCACTTGGGAAGAATGTTAAAAAGAGTTTCTCTCGAAGTACTACTAGATCTAAATGGATTTTAGATTTAATGTATTCTGATGTATGTGGTCCCATGTCATCCCATTTCCTGAGTGGATATTTATATTATGTACTATTTATAGATGACTTCTCTAGAAATTCATGGACTTATTTCCTAAAGGATAAGAGAAAAACCTTTAGCAAGTTTAAGTAATTCAAATCCCTATTTGAGAATCAGACAGGAAATCACATCTGTGCTTTGAGATCTGACAATGGAGGTAAATCTGATTCACATGCATTTAATGAGTTCTATAGTGATGCATGAATTTGTAGATAGTTAATTGTACCCTACAACCCTCAGCAAAATGGCGTTGCCGAAAGAAAGAATAGAACCATATGTGAGGCTTCAAAATCCATGATGCATGATCAAGACCTATCTACCTCATTATTGGCAAAGGCCACCAATACAACATTATATATCCATAATATAAGTCCTCAATCCATTCTGGATGAGAAAACACCTGAAGAAGTGTTCATTGGTGAAAAACCATATATTTCACACCTGAGGATATTTGGGATTCTTGTATACATTCATGTGTTGAAAGAAAAGAGGACAAAGATGGATCCATTAGGAAAGAAGGGAACATGTGTTGGTTATTATGAATCATCCAAAGCCTATATAATATATGTGCTAGGTGAACGACACATTGAAGTCAGTCGAGATGTGACCTTCCATGAAGAGGCAGCATTCATGCGATCAAAATAGATTCAACATGATATAGGCATAGATGAGCATGAGACTCCTATGATGGAGGACCTAGATATTGATTCTCCCCATTCAGATGTTCAGAGGGACAATCCAACAGATTTCTCAGATTCACTAGCTCTTGATGAACCAATAGAACTGGTTGATGAACCTCCTGCCAAGAGGAGGTCTACATGGTGTTGAGATATACTATAATATGCAGAGATGCATGGAGCACCATTAGGATCTTCTAGAGAACGAAAACAACCAGATAGATATTAAGGGTATGTTGCATAGATGAGTCACATCAGTTATTCAGATCCTTCCACCTATGAAGAAGCTGCAAAGAAGCAAGTATGGAAAGATGTAATGGCATAGGAATACAAGTCTATTCGGAAGAATGATGTTTGGGAAGTTGTTCCTAAACTTGAAGGGAAGTCCATAGTTACTTCTAGATGGATTTACAAGATCAAGAATGATGCTTCTGGCAGTATTGAAAAGTATAAATCCATATTTGTTGCCCAAGGTTTCTCTCAGAAAGAAGGCATAGACTATGAGGATACATTCACTCTTGTGGCTAGGTACACCACTATTTGAGCTGTGATCTCACTTGCACCTATTCTAGGATGGAAGTTTCACCAGATGGATGTGAAGACAACTTTCCTCAATGGTGAGGTTAAGGAATAGGTTTATATTCAACAACCTCAAGGGTTTTTGGTTCATGGGAAGGAGTTCCATGTGTGAAAATCGAAGAAACCCTTGTATGGGATTAAGCAACCTACCAAAGCTTGGTATTCGAGAATTGAAATCTATATTTAGAGACTGGGATTCCCTAAGAGCGAAGCTGATCCAAATTTCTACTTCAAAGTAGTGAAGAACCAACCGTTGATATTGGTTCTATAAGTTTATGATTTGTTCCTTATTGGAGAGGAACAACTAATTGATTGGTGCAAGATGGCACTCACTTTTGACTTCGAGATGAAATACTTAGGTCTTATGCACTACTTTCTTGGCCTTGAGATTTGGAAAATAAAAGATGATATATTTCTTTCTCAAGGGAAGTACACTATTGATATATTGCACAAGTTTGTCATGATGGATTGAAAAGCCATGAGTACTCCAATGGTTTCCAATTTGAGAAAACTACATGATTCAAATTATGGATCAAATCTAGTGGACCCCAATTTTTATAGACAACATATTGGTTGGTTGATGTACTTGATACACTCGAGACCAGATATGTGTTATACTATGACTATTCCGAGTTAATGTATGTCTGATCTGAGACACATACATTGGGTTGCTACTAAGAATGTGCTTATATAACTTCAAGGTATGATTTCTTATGGACTCAGATATGCCTCCAGTGGAGGGGTGTTGCTACTTGGTTATACTGACTCTAATTGGGTGGTAGTATTGTGGACCAAAAGAGTACTTCTGGCAATTTTTTTATATTGGGTTCTATTATGATCTCTTGGTCCAGCAGGAAGCAAGACTATGTAGCCTAAAGTACTACAGAAGCATAGTATTGCTTCTAGTACTACCTACCGAGAAGCAGTGTGGATTAGGAAGCTACCTGCTGGGTTGTTCAGTGAGAAGCTTAAGTCTACAGTCATTTGGTGTGACAATCAAAGTTGCATCAAGCTTTTTGAAAACCCTATGTTTCATGATAAGTTGAAGCACATTGAAATGAAGTATCACTTCATCAGAGACATGGTCCATAAAAGTACAGTGAAACTTCAATACATTGCTACTGATGAGAAGACTGCATATGTGTTAACAAAGCCTCTATTGGCGACGAAGTTTAGGTACTTCTGAGACAATATTGGTATGGAAAATAATTCCTCCCTTGCTGAGAGGGAGTGTTAAATGTACAAAATCATGAATAATTCTCTAAGCCAATATTTTGCATCCAGGATTGTGCCTCATGTGTTGAGCTAGGGAGCTTGAGTTGGACTTAGGAACTTGGAGTAGATTCTTGAGTTGGACTCAAGAATGACTAAGCCTTCAATTGTAAAATGTTTTTCCTCATGTGTTGAGGTGAATGCTTTGATGTATCAAATTGATGATGTTGTAAAGTCTTATTGGACAAGGATTAGGACTTGTGTGTCAAGTTAGATTCTCATGTGGACCTCCAGTTATAGTAGGTACCCATGGGGTGTACCTCCATTTATAGAGGTAGATGCTTTGCATGTTGAAGCATTAATGTTGTGTGATGTATTACTAACCATGGTCATTGATTACTATTAAGTCTCTTTTAAAGACTAGCCACCTCTAGAGTGAATTACTTTAGCATATGATCATTTGGTTCGAGAGTAATATAATATGATCACAACATTTGAAAAATCTTCTGAGTATAATATGATATGATAGATAATTAAAGTTAACACATATTGACCATACAATAAAGATAAGAGATAAAGATAAATGCATAGAGAAAATGTGAATTCAAATTGCTCATGAGATGACTAAGTGAACTCAAATTGTTAAGCTTCAGTTAAAGCCACAATGTATGCTTTAGTTAATTAAAGAACTCATAGTGGTCACTACAAGTAAATCAATCAGCATGGTTTCAGTTAATAATAGTTAAGTGTTAATAAATAAGGACTAGTTAACTAAAGTGTTTATTGATTACACTTTAGTTAAACTAAAAGACGACACTTAAGTTAACCAAAAGACAACACTTCAGTAAATCAAGGGATAAATAGAATTGATCACTACAGTGGTGTTAACAAGAAGGAATCAGTTAAGAGAGCTAACTAAGTGATCACAAAGAAGATCTAGTTAACTAAGTGTTATTGCATGACGACACTTATGTTAAACTAAAATACATCACTTGAGTTACGACACTTGCATGATGACACTTAAGTTAGCCACCTAACTAAGTGGACAATCTTTCAATTAAGAAACGAGTTCATCCTAAGAGTCAGTTCAGTGATTTAATGCACTGCATGAGAAGTGGGGTGCACTTCTTCATGCAAAATTGATGCATCCAAATGGAGGGCGAGTTCATCCTGAAGTCGAAAGATAAAAATAGAAGCCAATGCATGTGAAAAATATATAAATATGTTATATACGATTGATGAATTCAATGTGAATCAAATTCTCTTCTCCCTTGAAGGAAAGGCGTTTCTCTTTGTGCATGATATTATTCTTTCTTGTTATTAATTTGTTGGGCACATGGCAAGTTGATATAGTTGATCTCTATTCTCTATTGCTTAGTATTCTCTCTTATCTAGCACCTGGGATGCTGAAAGAAATCTACTATTTTGTAAAAGACATTCTCTATTATCTATCATAATTATACTTTGAATATTTGCTGGGGTTTTTCATCCTCATTGTTTTGAGTATTTTCCCCAGGGTACACCTTGTCTTATGGTTGAATGTTTCATGTGATTGAATGGTTCATTGATTCAAGTATTCAATATTTTCGCACTTAAAGTTTTAAATTTCAAAGCTCATCACATTTACTAAAAAATTAACAAAATCGACGTGTTCTAATGAGAAAAATGATTTTTAGACAAGAAAACTTATTGGGCCTAAAGGCCCTTTCTACAACCCAAGTGAGTGAGATTTGTCACGTCTATTACATGTCGGATCCAAAAAAATATTAAAAAGAAAAATTATAAAACCAATAGCATGTGGAATCCAAATTTAAATTAACTAAATTGCAAAACATATTTATATAAATGTATATCAAATTTCAATTTTGAATTTTAAACCTAAGAAATTTCATGGACTCTCTCTCTCTCTCTCTCTCTCTCTCTCTCTCTCTCTCTATATATATATATATATATATATACAATAAAAATCAAACTTTAATAAATACATAACACTAATCCAATAGATGAATTATCACTTTGGAATAATTAGTTTATTTGATAACAATTAAATTATGAAGGGATATTTCTGATTTATTTATTTTAATTTATATGTACATATAAATGAATACATGCAGGTGCATTTTATTAGTTGGTAATGGACATACAATTCAAAACAAAACACTTTACTTATCTATATATTAATAAAGTAAATACAATCTTAACATAAAAGTTGTCATCCTTATATGGATTGCAGCAATCCAATGGATTGGTGGACTTTGCAATGGAGATTTCTCTTAAGTTTTTCTTTTTATTGTAATGTATGCTAGAAAGCGTACTAATAAGTAAATACAAAATCTATTTTCGTCGAAAACAAAACTCCTTGAAATAATTTGTACAAGAAACCATACTTGGAGGTGTATAGATCAAGTTACATAATGCTATAGGCCTATAATCTCCAAATGTGCGAGGCTTATTGCATTTAGGAATCCGGGTAAAAAATGTAGAATTCAGAGCACCAAATATTAAACCATTAATTCCGGAAAATTCTACCATATCAAGAATTTCATCCCCCATAATGTCAAAGAAATGAAAAAACAACTCCACAATCCAACCATCATGCCCAGGACTTTATTTTTTTGTAAAAAGTTTTAAGGAATTTTCCACTTCCTTTAAAGTAACAGCCTTCCCTATATCCACAGCCTCCTGATTACTGAAAAAAACAGGATATAACATAGCAATCTCCAGTTGCTTCATAAGATCACTAACCCCAGGATCAGTAAAAATATTGCCAAAAGAGTCTTTTGCTATAGCCCGAAGTTGATCCTGACTAGAGATACAGTTACCCACTTGATCCTCCATGTCCCAAATGGCATTGGAATTCCTTCTATGAGAAGCAAAAGCATGAAAAAACTTATACTTTTTATCCCCTAATTCTAGCCATAATGATTGGATCTTGAGTCTCCAATCAACTTCTTCCTGATTCAAAATAACTTCCTTCTTTTCTTCAAGAGATCTAATTAAGGCTTGATCTTCCATATCCTCCATAAGGTCAAATTTCCTATAATGCACTTCTTGTATCCGATTCTCCAAATCTCTGTAGTCTTTCAGATCCCACGCCTTTTGGTTTTTAATCCATTTAGTTACAACATCTTTCAATTTCCTTAGCTTGAGAAGAAAATGATCCATAGGATTCAAATCACCTCCATAATTAGAACTCAGCCATAACTATCTAACTGCCGCACATAATTTTTCATTTTGAAGCTAGGAACAGTTAAATTTAAAAGGAAACTTCCTCAGAATAACTTTGTCATCACTTTGAAAGAACACAGGCCAGTGATCCGAAAAGATTGCCTCCCCAATCCAAGATCTGTGGCGATGAAATGTTTGAAGCAAAGTCATACTTACCAAGAAACGATCAATCCTTTTGTGGATACCTTCCCTTCCCGCTTTGCCATTTGTCCACATTGGAAGGAGAGAAGCAGGAACAATATCAACCAAATCAAAATTAATCATCATATTTGACAAATATTCAGCAAGATCATCCTTTCGATCCAAAGGGCCCCAAAATTTTGCAATACTCAAGGTGAAGTTCATATCACCTGTGATAATAAGATTGTCCATATTTAGGAGACCTGAGCTCATTAGAGAATCCCAAAATGCAATTCTACCCAAATAAGGCCCATAGCAATTAATCACAACAAATTTGAAATTTTGAATCAAACTCCGACTATTCATCAGAATACCCCAGTTTGTTTTATAGGTATTGAAATGGAAGAGACGAGGATTCTAGCCAACAATAAGACCTCCAGACCTACAAGAGGCACTGACCGCTAAAAAATACCAACCTGGTAAGATATTGGCGAGCTTCAAAATAGCCGAGGAATCCACACACATTGTTTCCTGGATAAGAATAATATCCGGGCTAGTAGCATTGAAGAGTTTAGAGAAAGACCTACCCGAGGTAGCCTTACCTAAACCCCTAACATTAAGGGGCATAATCAACATTAATCAATATTGATAGTGGGATACACCACTCTAAGTGCCCTAGGATTAGTAGAAACATCACTTGGAGAACAAGCTTCATCAATTCTGATAGACAGGGGGATAAAATCATTTCTCACCAAACCCTCAGACCTCCCGAGACCCACCTTTTTTGACTTCCTAACAGTAACATTTTTAAATCGAGGGAAATCAGAGGGTTTCACCTCAGAATTTAAAGGAGTGTTTTTAGAATACATAGTCAAAGGCAGAAAATAGGGGTCCTTAGAACAAGGACTTTAGCCACTTTCAACTAGCTCAACCTTATCCTCAAAAGTAAGAACCCGGGCAACATTCTCCTGATAGGTAGGAGCAGAATTAGGGTTACCCTCTAGAGGTTCTACAAGATCAGGGTTTGAAATCGGTGGAGACAACCTACCCGCCACCAGAAAAGGGTCATTCACAACATCAAGATTGAGAGACACCTCCCCTATAGGGATGCGTTGATCAAGAGAATTTTCAATTTCAACATAAAAATTGAGTTCATCTTTAGAAACATTTTTATATGGAGTTTCATCCAGAAAAGACTTACCTGAAATTATCCGTGAAAGAGAAGAAGGGATGGATTTAGGGCTCGAACAAACCAGAGAGGCATCCAAGCCCTGGCCAGAGCCGTGAACACCTTTCATCTTCAATGAAAGAAAAGGACATTTTGCAATGGTATGCCCAGTATTCCGATAGCTGTAGTAGCGAAAAGGGATCTTAAAGTAGTCCACGCGCTGACAACAATCCCGACAACCCTAGGTGACTTCAACCTCAACCGACAACCCCAGGCACATATCAAATTCCACCATTATTTTTGCAACTCTACGGTCATAACCAAACAGTGATTTCTTATCCAACTGTATGAACTTACCAACAGAATTAACCAACCTGATGAAAATATTCTTGGTCTAGAGCTCAATCGGAAAGCCTAGCAACAACATCCATAAATGTCGGAACCTCTGCTTTTCACGAACAGGGTCAAAGACAACATGCCATTTCTTTATACAGAGCGATCCATCCTTAAAAAGACACAATCACTGGAGAATCTCATCCACATGATCATTGTTAGGAAATACAAATAAAATCCAACGATTTACCAGGAAGTTAACCCGGGGAGCCAACCCCACCAAAGGTGTCCAATGCATGTTCACCCACGCCAGAATCTCCTCACGACTTCCAGAGGTGAATTCCATATGCCCAACCACCGCCCGATTATCCAAAAGATCAACTATATCAAGATTGCAACTAGGGTTAATGACAAAATGCTCCTTGCCTTCTCTGGCTGTGACAGATTTAGTATGGGGGAGTTCCCTAGCTCTAACCCCAAAGAGATTAGGGTTAACAAATTTGGAAGTTGAACTATTCGGAACTCACCTAACAACATCAGAACTGTCGAAAGGAATAATAGAAGGGATGTTAACCTTGGACAAGGTTACATGATCAGAATCCATGACGAACACGTGTAAACCACTAAAGGAAACTATTAGAGAGATTTTCAGGTCAAAAAATGACCTCCTAAGAGATGTACTAAAAAAATATGAGATATATTAAAATAATATGAGTTAGGGGTTTTATGGGGTAGGTATATATGACAAGTCACCTCCTACACTATTTTCTATGCACAATATAAATAGCCATGGTTGAGTTACTTTTCAAAATTCACTATAAATAAAATTAATATAATAACTCTACATTGATGTGACTAAGGTTCATTGTAAATTCCCAAAAGTTTATTGTCCTTTAACATTTATTTGTCTTGAACTTGCAAATGAAATTAAATAATAAAAAACATTTTTTTAGAGCTATTTTTTTAATTTATGTTGACTTTTTATATTTAGTACTTTCCTCATCAATTTAATATAATGTGATTTAATCGAAAATGTATTTACATGTAAAATGTTAATAATATTATTAGAATCCAAATTGCATTGTTATTATTATTCTTTATTCATTAAATCTATATTACTATACATTTTTTCACAATAATATCATTTATGAATTTATTTTATTTTAAAAGTACAATGGTATATATATATATATATTAGTTTAGCATTATAATATTATAATATTAAATAAAATGGAGTGAATACATAATTAAAAATATGAAAATGATAAAAATATTATTTTATGAAAAAATGTGAAAGGAATATATATATATATATAATAAATTAGTTTGAAATTATGGTATTAAATAGAATGGAGGGAATATATAATTTAAAATTAAAAACATGAAAATGTCAAAATATTATTTTATAAAAAAATGTGAAAGGATCTTCTTAATTATGAGTACTTTACTTGAAAACGACAATAATATTAATTATAAGTATTTTACTTGAAAATGACAATAATATTATTTTATGAGAAAGTGTCAAAGGAAAAAAAAATGTGAAAATACATTCATTATGAGTACTTTACTTGAAAATGACAATAATATTATTTTATGAAAAAATATTAAAGGACTTTCATTATGAGTACTTTACTTTATGACTTAAAGTACTTATACCACTACCTTGCTTAACTACGGGTTTTCATCCACCATAGAAAATTTGACAAATAATCATTCTTAATTCATGCAATGCCACTTCAACCATGGGGGATGATGTCAATTACTAGAATGTGTTTGGTTGATTTTTATAGTACATTTTCTTTGTTTTGAGGCATATTTTTTACCTCAAAATTTCTCTAATTGAGGACAAAAACCTAAAAAAAGAGCAGCCACCTGTCAGGAACCGAGATCAGCTAAACCAAAACAGTGACCGGGAGAAAGGGTAAACTCACAACCCAAAAGCCACAAAAAAATCCTAAGTCAACCAAACAAGAGAAAAATAACACCACGGCAGAAACCCAAATGAAGAGCTGCAGATATAAATCACATTCCCACTATTTTATTAACCTTGGTTGGTACTTGAGTTGGCCGAGAAAGATACTGCAACTCACAAATCCCCTTGAATAGCCAAAAAACCAAAAAGGAACCAAACCAACAACCCCGAAATCTCCTTCCAAACTCCCCCAAACCCTCTCCATCTTGTTATAGATATATTACCATCACAACAACAAAATTTAAGAAGTTTTAATTTTAACATTATCATTCATTTGACGTTTAAATATTAATTTTATCCGTAATAATAATAGTTTTTTTAAATAACATTTATAATAACTATATAAAACATTGAATTCTTGTATATTACATCATATAACCCAAAATTAAAACGTTTAAAAAATATAATAACAAAAAATATAATAATTAAACCAATCACCTACACTACTAAGTTTCATATAAAAAACTTATACTTTGACTTTGACTAAACGTAAATAAACTATAAATAATGTCACTTCAATTTATACTAAAAATTTCCACATAAAAAATTGTGACTAGCTTATTGTACACGACTAGGCAAGATGTCACTTCAATTTATACTAAAAATTTCCAAATAAAAAATTGTGACTAGCTTATTGTACACGACTAGGCAAGATGAAGCGACGGGCAAGTTTCATCAAAAAAATTGTGACTAGCTTATTGTACACACTAGGTAAGATGACGCGAAGGGCAGGTTTCATGCGAAAAAACTTAAACGTCGATATGACTAATATGAGTAACTGCTCATGCATCATTATTGTCATTTTAATACATACATAATAACTTATATATAAATTGGAGTAGTTTATTTATTCTATTTTATAGTGAGTTTTGATTTGAATTCAGTAATTTGTTTTTGGTAAAATCTATTTTTTTATGTCTTTAAATTGTATTTTTTTTTAATTTATATATAGATTCAGCTCCCTCAAATACCTCATGACACCTAAATTATGTAATTTTCATAACTAATATACGTGATTCTAATTTTTTTTTAAAGATTTCCAACCAAAATATATTCGGAAAAAGTTGAAAACTTAGAATATTTATAGTACACCTAAAAAACTTATCCTTTAACTAAATCATAATAAAATAACGAGCTAGGTTGTAACCTCGTCCAGTTTCAACTAGATTCCAGCAAAAGTTATAAATATAAATCTTCCTTATAGTTTAAAAATTCTACTATTTGCTGGCACAATCTTGAAAAAATCTGGCCTCAATTTTTCAAAATCTAATTTACAGTTGTCAAATTCTAAAATTTTAGGTGCCCTAAAAATTTCTAGAGTGCTGAATCCATTTCTACCATAAAAAAATTCTAATAAAACACAACTAAATTTCAATTTTACAAAATAAAAAAATACCAAATTCCCATTGACTAATTGCCAATATCATTAATTAATTTGGTGGTTGAGACTGATTTAAGATTTGAATACTCACGATGACAGATATAGGTGGGTCCAAATTGAGAAGATGAGAATAACGTTTGGAAAACAATGACCTACTAGTAGAGCTTTAAATATAGTTTCTGAAGCGGATGATTAGCTATCATAAACTGGAAGACAGACTGCAAACAGAGCGGAGGAAAGAGGAAGACATGGCCTCTGGAGTACATTTTGTATTGGTTCATGGAGCTATGCACGGAGCTTGGTGTTGGTATAAGATTGTGGACCTTCTAGAAAAAGATGGTCACAAGGTGTCAGCCATCGATCTGAAGAGTGCGGGTACAAATCTTTCTGCCGCTGATTCCATCAATTCATTTGAGGAATATAACGAGCCTCTCATGCACTTCCTCGCCAAGCTCCCACAGACAGAAAAGGTCCCTCCATTTTCTTTTATACATTCATACTTTATGTTTGAATCTATTTATGTTATAGTTAGAGAAGATTCATGATTATTTATGTAGTTTGCCTCATAAATCTTTGTAATTGTCATGGAAAACTCAGATAGTGTTAGTGGGACACAGCATGGGAGGCATCAGCTTAGCCCATGCATCTGAAGATTTTCCGCATCTCATTGCGGTTGCTGTATATGTCTGCGCTGCTATGTTTCGGGGTGGAGCATTTATGCAGTGGGAAAAGAAGCTTGTAAGGATTTTAGCTCTTACATAGATCTAATTAAAAAATTAAAAATATTGTTATAACTGACAGTATGATTGATTATTGATTGCCTCTGCAGATAGAGCTGGACGAAGACACTTTAGAGAAGAGTGAATTTAACTTTGGTAATGGCCTTGGAGAACTTCCTACATCTATAGTAATAAGCAAAAAGTTCCAGAAGGATTTCTTCTACGGTACAAGTTCTACAGGGGTAAGCCTATTTATTGGCATAGCACTAGCATTTTGAGGGATCTCTTTTTTCAGGTGTCAATTTTTTATCTTAAACTTAAAAATTTGATTCCTCTCTTGCTTTAAGGTTTAAGTTTTAATTTTCTATTTTGGATCTTTCCTGTAGTAGATTTTTTTTTTTTTTTTAACTCAAGAAATTTGAACCTTATTTTGCTTAAATTACTTTTTTTATTTTTGGTTATATAGTGTTACTTACTTACGTGACAACATCTCCCTTGTACTGATTATAAAACACTTTGCACTTTAACCATTTAGTTATTTACTAATTTATTCTTTAGATGAAGCATTACTCAATATTATATAATTTAACGTTGACAGGATGCCAGTTTGGGTTCTCTGTTACTCCGGCCATGTCCAGCAATGGCATTGACGAACCTGAGTCTGGATACCACAAAAGAGCGGTACGGGGTCGTTCCAAGAGTTTACGTCAAAACTAAAAATGATAACACGTTCCCTCTTGCCAAGCAAGAAGAGTTGATAGCCAATTCGCCGCCAGAGAAGATCTACAGTATGGACACAGACCATAGTCCATTCTTCTCTGCACCGGAGATGTTACATAGCCTGTTATTGGAGATCGCCAACACATACTGCTTGTAATTGCAGTTAATCGCATTTGCAATGCAGCAAGAATCTTCATGGACCCCAAGGGAATCATAAATATTATCGTTTGTCACTGCAACAAGCATATCCATCAAGTGAACTGTGCCATTTTCTGCCAGCTTGTTCAAGCCCATGGGTGTTTTAAAATTAGGCTGTTGAAAATGTAGAAACTGCTTTTTTTCATTCCAATGAAGTCTTATTATAGCCCACCGTGGTAAATAATGAAATTATATATATATAGATAGATAGATCGATCTTTTGGATGTAGCTGAGGTAGTTGAGTTGAATGATTGTTACTCTTTTCATCTATGTTCAATTCTTGTAAGTGACACTAGCTCTATGAACCTCTATGAGTGGATTATGTAATCTGGCATACTTTAATTCTACTGAATAATAGAAATCCAAAGTGAATTATGTAATCTAGCTATACCTTAATTCTCTGGAATAGAAGTCCAAAGTTTGAGCATAATTTTTTTTTTCTCTTATCTCTTCATTAAAATATATTTTCCTTAATTAAAAAAAAATCCTTAATACATACATTTATTACATTGATACTTTCTCCTTGACACATTAGTTAAGTTGATATTGTTGCATTTGGCATTCTCTCTAATCAATGCAAAGGTTAATATTGATGAGAGGATGTTATTCCTTTCTCTACATTATTTCCCCATTTCCCTTTTACCATTGTATTATTTGTGACATCTTATCCTTTGTTGAATTTTTGCTTATTTTTCCATTTCCCTCTTACCATTGCATTCTTTGTATTTTTGCTTATTTTTCCATTTCCCTCTTACCATTCCCTTTTACCATTGCATTCTTTGTGACATCTTATCCCTTTGTTGAATTTTTGCTTATGGGTTAGTGGAGGATTGAATTATTCATTAGTTATATTAGTTATCGAAGGGCCAGATTCAAGCTAATAAAGCTATGTAATCTAGGACCTCCCCATAACTTAATCATCTCATAAATGGATTTAGTGGATGCACTATGAACTAGGTTGTGAAATATATCTTGAACAAATTCCCAAACTGCATCTTTACCTTGTAATTTTCCTTGCTTATGAGCCTCACATATATCCTTGCAACCTTTGTACTCTCCCACCAAAGAGATCGCATTTTTAATCTATGTGTATCATTTGCATCTCTTGCAACAATTTTGAGTTCAGTTTGAGTCAAATGGTCCAACCTTCTCCCTTTCCCTGTATCTCTCCCATGTCTTTTGATGTTGCTCCTTGATTCGCGATATAAACACATCCTAAAGTCATCACAATTAGGTATCAACTTACAAAGATTGCATGCCAATGAATCAAAAGGGATTCCTGTTTCAGAAAGCCTCTTGCAATGGATATGTCTTATGTACCATTAATACCACATTCAACACCATAATAACATAGTGTTCTCTTGGTATGTTTCTCTATGGCCCACAATTTTCCACCATGTTGGTCATCCATTAGAACCTTTGTGTCCAATCTCTCCCCTCTTCTATAAAGATAGGGGTCCCAATACCCCCAACATAGTAATATCGGGGGAGGCAGTTGTCCTAGAATAAGATGAAAAAACACATTAGAAAATGATTACGAACTGCTACTAACAAGTAATAACAAATAAAGTAATGTGAAAATTCAAATTCAAATTAAATTAAAACTTGGGTAATTAACACACCTGAAATAGAAGCATGTGAACTTGTAGAAATCCCATGTAATGGTGATGGTAGTGACGGGATCAAGAACTTAGTCAAACTTTGTTGGGACTTAACATTGGTAGGCTTTTTTGGTCTCCCAACTATTCCACTCCTCAACGCAATTGTATCATGCGAAGCCTCAACTGCAGTAGTAGTGCGCTTCCTTGATTTCATGTGTTCATTTAGAGAACTGACAATATTACCACTTATTGCATCGTGTACATTCCACTCTTGCTTTTTTCTTGTCCTCATAGTTTGCAAGTGTTGCTTCCACCACCTTGAACAAATTAGGCTCTTGTGTTTGGTTGAGATCATCTAGAAGTTTGATTGCTTGATCAATCTCAAGTCGATCTCTAGCATTGGTTGTCTACTTTGCTTTGTTACATGAAGGAATTTCATTACTTCCCAACATTGAAATGTGACATTACTTCCCAACATTGAAATGTGATGTTGATGGGATCCTGTTTTCATATGATTGTTTTTGAAGTTATGAACCGTTCGCGTTGCCAAGGATACTTCACTTGTTCCATAATCAATGCCACAAATTTCACAACTGATCTTTATATTAGGTTTTCCATTTTCTGAATATACCTTGAGTGTTAGATTCTCCTTGACAAACTCTTCCATTAAACTATTCACTTTCTGTTCCCAAGATGGCAATACATTAGGATCAACCACTACAACTTGTTCCAACTTGTTCCACTGACTGGAACACATAATCAACCACTTCAACTTGTTCAACTAACTTGGACACATGATCAACTATAAGTTGTTTATGCATAGGTTCCTCCACATTCCCTTCAATGTTTTCAGATATTGACGTTCCTTCCATTACATGTGATTGCAATGATTCAACAACCATTGTGTCTACTTTCCTCTTAATGCCTATATTTGTTGTTGTGGGTTTCCTTTTTTGCTCTTGCTTTGTATTTAAAGGATGTCCAATTGGGCCAATAAAATCAAAAGGATATTCGATGATTTCATCATCCACAATTTCACAATGGATATCAGCATATGTACAACCTTTTCGACACTGAATTGTTCCAAGGACACAATTCTCTTCACCAATAAAAATTGCAAAATTCTCAACATCACTTGGATCCATATACATTTCCATCCATGTGAACCCTTTAGTTGGTTAATAAATGAATAAAATTATAACAATTTTTTCAAAAGTTTAGATATGATATGGCTACAAAGTGAGGTGAGTGAATTCATAAATAAATGAAAAAAATTAATTCAAATTTACACATGCATATTAGTTCATTAATAAAACAAAGAGCTAGGAAGCAAGGTATGTACTTTCAATTCAAATCTCTAGAAAAAGATTGTCACAAGGTGTCAACCATCGATCTGAAGAGTGCGGGTACAAATCATTCAAATTTACACATGCATATTAGTTCATTAATAAAACAAAGAGCTAGGAAGCAAGGTATGTACTTTCAATTCAAATCTCTAGAAAAAGATTGTCACAAGGTGTCAACCATCGATCTGAAGAGTGCGGGTACAAATCTTTCTGCCGCTGATTCTATCAATTCATTTGAGGAATATAACGAGCCTCTCATGCACTTCCTCGCCAAGCTCCCACAGACAGAAAAGGTCCCTGCATTTTCTGTTATACATTCACACTTTATGTTTGAATCTATTTATGTTATAGTTAGAGAAGATTCATGATTATTTATGACTTAGTTTGCCTGATAAATCTTTGTAATTGTCATGGAAAACTCAGATAGTGTTAGTGGAACACAGCATGGGAGGCATCAGCTTAGCCATGCATCGGAAGATTTCCCACATCTCATTGCGGTGGCAATATATGTCTGCGCTTTTATGTTTCGGGGTGGAGTATTTATGCAGCGCGAAAAGAAGCATGTAAGGAGATCTAAATTATAATTAGTATAGTAATAGATTAAGTGTCACAAATAAATAACAGGTTATTTATTTATTTATTTGTTATTTTGAATTTTGAAGATCTATCATAAAATCAATTTATATTTGTCTTATTCTCATGTAATCTAGAAAAATCATAAATGTTAATTCATTCCAAATTTTAAAATTAATTTACATTTGTCTCATCCTCATGCAATCTAGGAAAATCATAAATGCTAATTCATCTCAAATTCTAAAATCAATTTACATTTGTCTCATCCTCATGCTCTTCATGCAATCTAGGAAAATCATAAATACTAATCCATCCTATATTCTAACTGAAAGTATAATATTTGATTGCCTCTGCAGATAGAGCTATACCAAAACATTTTGAAGAAAATTAAATTTACCTTTGGTAATGGAGTTGGAGAGCTTCCGACATCTTCAGTAATGTTAAAAAAGTTCCAAAAGGCTTTCTTCTACGGTACAAGCTCCCCATGGGTAAGTCAATTTTTAACCATTTGGTGGATTGATTCTTTAAAAGGAGTATTACTCAATACAATTTAATTTAATGTTGATAGGATGCGAGTTTGGCTTCTCTGTTACTCTGACCAATTCCATCCATGGCATTGAATCTGAGTCTGGAGACCACAGAAAAGCGGTATGGTGTTGTTCCAAGAATTTATATCAAAACTACCCAAGATAACGCGCTCTCGATTACCAAGCAGGAACATCTCATAGCCAATTCGCCACCAGAGAAGATCTACAGTCTGGACACAGACCATAGTCCATTCTTCTCTGCACCAGAGAAACTGCATAGCCTGCTATTGGAGATTGCCAACACATACTGCTTGTAATTGCTGTTAATCACATTTGCAACGAAGCAAAAATCTCCATGGATCTCAAGGAAATCATAAATATTATAGTTTGTAAGTGCAACAAGCATATCGATCAAGTGAACCGTACCATTTTCTCCCAGTGGGTGTTTTAAAATAAGGCTGTAGAAAATGTCGAAACTGCTTTTTTTTCCCTTCTAAATAGGAAGTTTTATTATAACTTTGAAGATAGTTAAAGTTTATTATATAACTGAGCTATCAACAGTTGTAAGTAATATATATATATATATATATTTATATGACACATATATATATATGACATATCTCTCACTACTATCAGTGTTAACTTCTGAAAGATCTTTTTCTAAGAGATTTTCGAGATGATAATAAAGATGTTATTCTCAATTTTTTTTATTTTTTTATAGATGTATGAGTTAATCAGAGTTGTAAGCAGCAATGTCAATGACAAGATGCAAAATGCGGGTACAAATGTTAAAAGAGAAATATGCAACTAGGATAATAGTATTATAGCAGAAATTCTAGCAGAAAGATACATATCATTAGCAAAAAATACAGTCATTAATAAAAGATATTTGTCATTGGCAAATTAACAATAAAATTAACGTGTTTAGTAACATAAGTCTTTAAAATACTGCCACAATAGGCATTTGAAATTTCTAATTATAATGGCAATTTGGATTTGCAAGATAAATAATACCAAGTTGGAAAGATCATAAGACCACTTTGAAAATTCTCATAAACATTGTGGAAATCTACGCAACCCTTTGCAAACTTGACAATGTTGATGAAATTGTTGAACATTGATCACAGGTGCAATTAGTATAGGCATGATCTGCATAGTGCAGAAGTGAAAGTAAAAGTCCTCACAACTACTACTAATTTGGAAAGATCATAAGACCAATTAGGAAATTCTGGCAGACATTGTGTAAACCTGCACAAACATTCGCAGAAATTAACAATGTTGATGGAACGGTTTACAAAATAGTTTGCATTTGAACTAGATCTCTATGTTCATAGACATGTGTCAAATGGTAATGTTCAATGCCATGGACATTTGTAGAATCGGACAAGAGCATTATGACAAGTTATTTGTCCATTGTGTACTTCAATGAACAGTGAACCAGGGCTGCATTCACAGCATTGGCATGATCAAGCACACGGTGAATCCGAGAAGCATTGTATTCACTTTTATTAGCATCTTTAAAAAAATGGCTAAAATCAATGTACAAATATTTATAGAATTAGCCAAAAGCATAGATTGCAAAGCATTATACAACTATTAGTGACAATGGAAGAGAGTGATACATTAAATATTAACAAATTATGCATTACACATCTACAGATTGTGCATTATAAATTGACATGCACTATACATTCACATGCATTATAGATTCAAAAATTATAGATCTATAAGCTACATATTGTCAAAGGCTAATAGAAAAACTAACGAGATGCATTATGCATTTGCAAAGCAATCATGGGCAAACCATAGATTCATAAATTATAGATTTATTAGCAAATACTATGCAGTCACATGACAATGTAGCCACAACCATTCTAGATGATGTTGTATTTGCTGAGTGGATTTTAGTGAGCTTTGAGTAGAATGTTTTCTACTGTACATGAGCTTGTCAACTAGATTTTTGCTATAAGTCCTAAAGGGTTTAAGTTCTATGCAAGAACGAGTTTCTCAAGATCAATTTTGCTAGAATGATTGTGCAACTGGTTCTAATGGTATGGCATTTGCCTTTGTAGAAGTAGCATCGTTGCACAAGTCAATGCAATTGAGAAGACACGAAAAAAACAAGTTGGCAATGTTCATTTGCCATTGCATGAAGACATTTGAACAGTAGCTTAGTTTAAATATTTTTTATATAAGCTGGTTGGAAAAAGAAATCCACAAATGTCATAAACTAGTTACTTGAGGCACTCATAGTTCAATTATAGATCGATGACAGCGAAATAATTGGCAACATTTGCCCATCCAGTCACTGTACACAATGCACTTGAGATAGTTTGCTGCCACCTGAGCATGAACCACATCACAACAAAGCCAGTTAACTGTATTGCAAGAATGTCCATTCAATTTAATCATAAGGATAAAAAATGAAAAAACTCAAAGAGCCATGCCAACAAAAATTAGGCCAAATGTTTCCATGTTCCTTTCACACTACTTTTGGATGCCATACAACATAAATAATAAATGATAAATATACACAATTTCAAAAAATCCATAGCAAGCTACCAAATAATTGAATCTAGCAAAGTACTCAAACTTTTATAGGATTTGTTCCAGACAAATGTAAAATCTAAATTGTAAAACAGAATAAAAGAACATATGAATGACATCTAAGTAACTCTTGCAAAAAACACCTTAACATATATCAATGCTATAAGCATTTATAGAATTAGCCAAGAGCATTTTGCAAAGATATCCGATGAAAATGCATACATTCACATGCATTATCCATTTACATGCACTATACATTCATACGCATTATAGATTCACAAAGAACAGAGTTATAATCCATTCTAGCAGATGTTGTGCTTGCTTAGTGGATCTCAACACTTTGAGTAGAATGTTTGCTACTGTACATGAGTTTGTCAACTAGTTTTTTGCCGCAGGTGCTAAAGGGTTTAAGTTATATGCAAGAAAGAGAAAACAATGGTTGCAAGAGTCAATTCAATTGAGAAAATACGAAAACTACAATTTGGCAATGTTCATTTGCCAATGCATAGAGACATTTGCTGCTGTTGGAAAATGTTTTTATGGGTATACAAGTGTAGTAAAGGTTTTTAAATTTTTTTAAATAAGTTTGAAAAAGAAAAAAAAAGATGCTCAAGCCCGAATGAAATTTGCTGTAATACAAAAGAGACCAGTTTGCAAAAGTTTTTCCAAAATGCAAATTGCAACAATATTCTGGAACATATAGCTCTTTGATGCATAGGACTGGAAAAAAGTTTGATTTCATTAATGACATTGTTGGGTGATAATATAAATATAGCATGTATGTAGAGAATGTGCAACTGAAAGACAGTGGTTGAAATGCTTTTTGTACAGCTTTTGTAAGAGTTTCTTGTAATTATGAGATGAATAAAGTTTGCTCACATACAAATTATCCAAAATATCTAGAATATAAAGCAATCCATTTAAGAATAATAATATATTGAGTAAAATGTATATATTTGAATGAGATGATGAGATTCCAATTGAGAGCCCTTCGTAAAGAGACATGACCTTTTATTAGGAAAGTGTCTCTTTATTACATATTATTTTATTGAATAATAATTATTGATTTAGTGTTAATGTAATAATTATGCTTTGTCCTCAAAGCATAATTATGGAGGAATTTATCAGTTGTTCTTGCTCATGATTCATTCTCGTGAACTTCTGTGCTCGTAGCTACCAAACGTGTCACGTCCCCTCCCATCCAACAAGCTAGATGGAGAGGATCGTGACGGTTGAACCGTTGAACCGGGCATCCAGCCCCATATATTGAAATCAAACATTCAAATTGAAGAATAAATATGCATACACATTCACATAATACATAAGAGAGATATGAAGATGCATAATTATCAGAAATCACAGCGGAGTAATAAGAATTTCACATCCATCATACATTTAAGATGTTCATCAAATGATAATTGCCAATTTACACAAGAGAATACTTATCTCAATAAGGCAGTCCCACGCAACTGGCTATGCAACTGCAACGTTCCACCCAACCGTAGGCCAGTGTGCTCCTCAATCTTTCGGCACCACTGCCACCCCCGAGCTGGGCATGATCTCTACAAGGAACCAGGGAACAACAGACTCACACATAGCCAAACATACACCAAAATGAGCCAAGCCAATCTACAATTGGGTTTATCAGGCTGCTAGGAGATGGGAAGGAAGAATTGCTAAGCTAGTGAGCTCAACCACAGAGCTATGGGTACCCCTCCCAGATCTATTCAGCTTGGCACTCACAATGCCTACACACCCAACACCAGGAAGTATTCTCTTCACTGCCACACAGTCCCTCAAGCCATACCTTCCTCTCTGGTGCTCTCAGGGTGTGCATAGAAAAGTAGCCAGCCCTCTTGATCTTCTTGAGAGGATATTCCCTACACTAGGTTTATCAAGCTAATTCTGTCCACTACCATTCCAGTTTCTTGCTTACAGGTTCAAATCAAAACCAGGATGCACACAACAGCAAACTACACTTGCTGAGCATGAGAAAACGTTTCCAACAATGGGATATATGAGATGGGGTTTCCTGGACTTTAGAAAAACGTGGGTAGACTCAAAACATGTTGGCACTTGGAAAATTCGACTGGGGAAACAGAACCCATTTCAGAAAAACGCCCCAGGGGCAAAAACGACCTCCCTACAGCCCCCAAAACGTGGCCCTTCACTCCCAGACTACTGTATATGCAAAAACGAACTCCCAGGCATGGGAAGATGCAAGATTTTGCTGAAAAACGTGAAGAGAATGACCCAGATAGCTCCCACTGCGTGAATGAATGAAGACTGCCTATTCCCCATGGCTTTGGGCACCATTTCGTGGGTGGTTTCTTGCCCCACAAGCAAAAACACGATTTTTCCAAGTTGATGGCTTGCCCATGCACGAAAATGGCTTGCCCATACTCTTTCATTCCCAAGGCATTAACTGCCTTAACCAATTTCTTGGAAGAATTAAATGATTGGGTACATGAGACAAAATGGGTAGTTGGTGGTTTATGGGTTTCCCCATTGACACATGGATTAATACCATTGGCTCAAGGGTTTGAATAGTTTCCCTCCCTTTTCCTTGTAGAACCATGCCCCTTCTCTTTTGTTGCATTGCATAGCTAGTTGTGGGTATTTTGCATTAAAATTCGTATTTACATGATGTCTTATATACATTGTGCCCATCTCGCACAAGAACCATAGGCATCTATTTTAATTGCCGATACATAAACGCTAAATCAATGGTGGGGCCTTGGCCTTGAGCTCCTCACCATGATTAAGTTACAATATTTACATCATTTACAAAGGGGGTCAAAATGGGGACGTGACATACCCCTCCCCTTACATTAGCACTGTCCTCAGTGCTCATCAAAATTGAACAAAAATGGATATGCCATCCTCATGGCATCCTCCAACTCCCATGTAGCCTCATCGGGACCGTAGTGCTTCCATTGCACCTTTACCTGTCCGATGGCTCGGTTCCGGAGCAATGTTACTTTCTTGTCTAGGATGCGCAATGGATCGGTTTGGAATTCTCCCTCGGGTTCCACCTGGATCACATCCCAATTAATCACATGGTTAGGATCATGTACATATTTCTTTAGCAAAGAGACATGAAAAACATTATGAGCTTTAGTGCTAGCAGGCAATGCAAGTCTATATGCAACTGGCCCTATTCTTTCAAGCACTTCAAATGGCCCACAATATCTAGGTGATAGCTTGGCACAGCTCCCAAGCTTCAAGGAACTCTTCCTTGATCTTACTCTAAGATACACATGATCCCCAACATTGAATTCCCTATGCATTCTGTGTTTATCTGCATAGCTTTTGTGTCTATCCTGGGCTGCTTTTAAATTTTGTCGGATCTTTACAACCTCTTGCTCCATTTCCTTAAGCAATTCTGGCCCAAGTACAATTCGGTTCACTGGATTGTCCCAAGTCACTGGTGTCCTACACCTTCTGCCGTACAAAGCCTCATATGGACTCATTCCCAATGATTCTTGATGCCCATTATTATATGCAAACTCTACCAGGTGTAAATAATCCTCCCACTTGGATGGCTTGTCCATTACATACATGCGGAGCATGTCTTCAAGTACCTGATTTACTCTTTCTGTTTGCCCGTCTGTTTGAGGATGGTACGCGGTGCTAAAGTTCAACTGTGTACCCAAATCTGCAAAGAGAGCTTTCCAAAAATTGGAAGTGAACTTGGTATCCCTGTCAGAAATTATTGCCTTAGGCAACCCATGTAATCTAAAAATTTCCTTCATGAAAATATCTGCAATGGCATCGGCTTTATGTGTGGACTTAACCGGTATAAAATGTGCTGCCTTGGTTAACTTGTCCACCACAACCATGATGGAATCATGTTGTCTCTTAGTCATTGGCAATCCTGTAATAAAATCCATGGAAATTATTTCCCATTTCCATTCTGGAATTTGCACTGGGTGCAATAAACCTGCTGGGTGTTGGTGTTCAACCTTTACCTGCTGACATTCCATGCACTTAGAGATGCATTCAGCAACGTCCTTCTTCATACCTGGCCAGAAATAATATTTTCTTGCCGTAGCAATTGTTTTCTGATATCCTGGGTGACCAGAGTATGGAGCTTTATGGATCTCATCCATAACCATTCTCCTCAAACCTGCCGCATTTGGAATATAGACCCTATTCTTATAAGTAAGAAGTCCTCCTTCTTCCAAATGATAGCCCTCATACTTCCTTTCAATGTTTTGCTGCTGCAATTTGCTCTTTATCTGCTCATACACTTCATCCTCAACCATATGGTTAACAATCTGCTGCCTCAAATCTGGTTGGCAAGTGCTAAGCGCTGCCACATACATTTCATGTACCTTCCTGCTGAGTGCATCAGCCACCTTGTTTTCTTTCCCTTTTATGTGTTTGATCTCGAAATCAAATTCACACAAAAATTCCAACCATCTAGCTTGCCTAGCATTTAACATTGGCTGATCAAACAAGTACTTCAGACCACAATGGTCTGTCCTTAACTCGAATTTTCTTCCCATTAAGTAATGCCTCCACATCTTCAAGGCATGTACTATGGCTGCAAGTTCTATATCATGAGTAGCATAGTTCTTCTCATGTTCCTTCAACTTTCTTGACTCATAGCATATCACGTGGTTGTCTTGCATAAGAACTCCTCCAAGTCCTTGATTGCATGCATCGGTACACACCACAAAGTCCTTTTCCGGGTCTGCAATCTTCAGAATGGGTGCACTTGTAAGAAGATTCTTCAACCGCTGAAAACTTTCTTCACATCTTGGTGACCATTCAAACTTTATCCCCTTCTTTTGCAAAGAAGTGATCGGGTTAGCAACCTTGGAGAATCCTTCGATAAACCTCCTGTAGTAACCAGCAAGGCCCATAAAAGATCTCACATCAGTCACATTCCTTGGAGTTGGCCAATTCATAATGGCTTCAATCTTCTCAGGGTCTACAGATATTCCTTCGTCGGAGATGATGTGACCCAAATAATGAATTCTATCTTTATAGAAGTCACATTTACTCAACTTTGCATACAGCTTATGCTCCCTTAGTAATTGCATTGTCATTCTCAAATGTTCTTCATGCTCTTCTTCATTCTTAGAATAGATGAGAATGTCGTCTAGGAATACAAGAACAAACTTGTCCAAATACTTGCTAAAAACATTATTCATGAGACACATGAATGTAGCTGGTGCATTTGTGAGACCGAATGGTACCACTACAAATTCATAGTGTCCATACCTCGTTCTAAAGGCTGTCTTATGGATATCTTCTTCTTTGATTCTTACCTGATGGTAACCAGACCTCAAGTCAATCTTTGAAAATACCTTTGCTCCTCTCATTTGATCAAAAAGGTCATCAATTCGGGGCAACGGGTATTTATTCTTCACTGTGACTTTGTTCAACTGCCTGTAGTCAATACATAACCTGAGTGTTCCATCTTTCTTTTTCACAAATAGAACAGGTGCTCCCCACGGGGACACACTTGGCCTAATGTATTTCTTTTCCAGCAACTCTTGTAATTGCATTTTTAATTCTAGCAATTCCGGGGTACTCATCCTGTACGGTGTCTTGGACACTGGTGCCGCTCCTGGCACAAGCTCAATTGTAAAGTCAATGTCTCTCTTTGGAGGAAGTCCTGGAATCTCATCTGGAAAAACATCCCTGAATTCTTGCAATACATGATAGTCCTCCAGCCTAAGAGTTTCACTCTCTGCTGCCTCTAAAACGTGAGCTGCATACAGTTGACATCCCTTCCTACAGAACTTCTTCAGTTGCATGGCTGAAACCTGTCTAACAGAAGTCACCTTTGGAATGCCTTTTACAACCCTCGGGTTTCCTTCTTCGTCCATGCATTCAAATGTCTTATTGTAGCAGTCAAGTTTAACCCTGTGTGCTTCCAACCAATCCATTCCAATGAGAATATCATAGGAACCAAGTGGCAAAATATTCAGATCTGCATAAGTGAATAGCCCATCCATCTCTAATGGACATTTCTCTACTATTTCGCTAACTTTTCTCTTGGTTCCAGTGGCTAGTTGAACTAACCAAGATTTACTATGCTTTAATTTCTTGAAAGCACAAATCTCAACAATTCTAGGAGTGACATAACTGTGAGTAGATCCAGGATCAATCAAAATAGAAACAGATTGCTTAGCAACCTTACCTTCAACTTCAACCACAGTTGACTGATGATCTGCCTGGCGGTCTTCTACTGCTGCATAGATCCTAGGGATTGTCCTTGCCACCTGACCCACAGTTCCAGCTCCTTGGATGTTGTGAACTTGATTTGCATTCCCATTCCTATGTGGACAGTTCCTAAGCATGTGGTCTCCTCCACAACCCCAACATTGAAGTGGTTCTCTTGGCTCCTTTGGATCTCTTGGCTTGTCTCCCATCATCCTAGTTGGCTTAGTCACAACCTGTGATGGTTTCCTTTGCTGATTCCGGAATTGAGGAGGCTTGAACCCCCTCTTCCTTTGATCAAACTTCTCATTTTTCTTATCCTTCCATGCCTTATGGAATTCTGGTTTGCTTCTGTTTTGATCAAAGCAATACTTGGCCTTTCTTATGGTCTCCTCTAGAGTCCGAGGTTCATCAAACTCAATTCTATCTTTATACGACTGGGGCAGTCCACTTAGGAAACGCTGAATTTTCACCTTATCATCTCGAATATACTTAACATACCTCAGCAGCTCCAAGAACTTGTTTGCATATTCTTCCATGGTCGATTGTCCCAATCTCAGCTCATGGAACTCTTTGATCTTATCATCATAGTACCTATCCGAGAGGTACTTCTGCTTGAAGTATTTCGTGAACTGCTTCCACACGATCTTCCTTTCGTTGATCTTCTTCACTTGCCTGGTGTGTTCCCACCATATAGATGCTCTTCCATTCAAGTTGAAGATGGCTACCCTTGCTTTCATATTTCCTGAGTAGTCTTGGACTTGGAAATATTTTCTCATCCCAAGAAGCCAAGCTTCAGCTTCTTGACCAGATTTTACCTCTCCGTCAAATGTAGGAGGTTTTGCCTTCTTAAATTCCCCATGTGAACTGTTCTTGTAGTGCTTCTTCCTCTTACTCATGTGAGATGAAGAGCTTGAACCCTCAATGGATTCTTCAGAGTCAGATGACTCATTGGGAGATATTTCTGGACTATACGTTCTGTCTGTAGAAACTCCTCTTGGGCTACTGGCCCTCTTACGGGAATTTCTTCTAGAGCTGCTCCCACCCCTTTCTGGATTTGTTATCTGATGCCCAGAGTTTATTTGCCTTTGGATGTCTGTTAAACTCTGCAGCATGGCTGCATTCAGCTGATTTTGTTCTTCCTGAGCTTTAATCATCCTTTCATTATCCTCCCTATAGCTTTGCAATTCCACCCTTAGGCTTCTCATGGTGGCTGCAACATCTGGAGGGGTCTCTTGATTTCTTCTCCCATTAGATTCTGTTTCAGCATTCTCAACCTGTATGTTCTCCCCCATGGCATCTGTCTCAGGTTCATAGGGATCCTGTGCATCATTCATGATGTGCATTTTCTTGGCCCAACCAAGATCCAAAATTTTTTTCCACTGTATTATTTAGAGTGTTATCCTGCTGTAACTGTGACTCTCTGAAATGTGTTCATCAAAACAATTGTTAGCTGCATTACATTCTCAGAATTCACAAATTACTTCATGCACGGGGAAAAATGCCATACTAACAACTTGTCAAATCACAACAATGAAATATGAGGGGAGAAGAAAAAGGGGGTCAAGGGGGCTTGCCCCCTTGTGGCTTCCCTGCGCCACAGCAGGGCGGGTCGAGGGCAGCGCCCTCGTTTTTTTTTTTTTTTTTTTTTTAGGAATCACGCCGCATCGGGCGGTTCGCGAATTCCTGCCGCAACGGGCAGTTCGCTGAATCCTGCCGCGATGGGCGGTTCACACACTGCTCCCGCAACTGCGGGGAGGTTCATTATATGCTCCCGTAATGGGCGGGGTGATATGCTGAAGGCTTCCGCAATGCGGGCCGGTTCACTGTGTATTCCCGCGACTGCGGAGAGGTTGGCTGAATGCTGCCGCAATTGCGGGGCGGTTCGGCGACGGCTTCCGCAATTGCGGAGCAGTTCGCCGAACGCTTCCGCAACGGCGGGGCGATCTGCCGAGCGGAGCCATTCGGCGAAGGCTTCCGCAGTTGCGGAACGATTCGCCGAAGTCTTCCGCAGTTGCGGAACGATTCGGCGAACTCTTCCGCGTTTCGGAACGATTCGCCGAAGTCTTCCGCAGTTGCGGAACGATTCGGTGAACTCTTCCGCGTTTCGGAACGATTCGCCGAAGTCTTCCGCAGTTGCGGAACGATTCGGTGAACTCTTCCGCGTTTCGGAACGATTCGCCGAAGTCTTCCGCAGTTGCGGAACGATTCGGTGAACTCTTCCGCGTTTCGGAACGATTCGCCGAAGTCTTCCGCAGTTGCGGAAGGATTCGGTGAACTCTTCCGCGTTTCGGAACGATTCGCCGAAGTCTTCCGCAGTTGCGGAACGATTCGCGGAATCCTTCCGAAATTTCGGAAGAGAATTCCTTCCGCAATTTCGGAAGAGAATTCTTTCCGAAAAATTCCGACACTTAGAAAAATTTTTCATTTAAACAAAAATTTTCTCCGCTGTTTCGGAGCCATTGGCTGAATTCTTCCGCTGTTTCGGAGCGGTTCGCGGAATCCTTCCGAAATTTCGGAAGAGAATTGCTTCCGCAATTTCGGAAGAGAATTCCTTCCGCAATTTCGGAAGAGAATTCCTTCCGAAAAACTTCCCTTCGCAAATTTTCGGAAAAAATTCTCGGAACGCTTCCGAAATTTCGGAACGATTCGCCGAATGCTTCCGCTGTTTCGGAAGGCATTCGGGAATTCCTTCCGAAACAGTCTTAAACCAAAAATTTCCAGAACAGACTTAAAACGGAAATTTTCAAAAACAGACTTAGGAAATTTAAAATCTTCCCTTGTAATTTCTATCAGTTTTGGCCCATAGAGGCCCAATGCTGCAACGCAGCTCTGATACCATTCTATCACGTCCCCTCCCATCCAACAAGCTAGATGGAGAGGATCGTGACGGTTGAACCGTTGAACCGGGCATCCAGCCCCATATATTGAAATCAAACATTCAAATTGAAGAATAAATATGCATACACATTCACATAATACATAAGAGAGATATGAAGATGCATAATTATCAGAAATCACAGCGGAGTAATAAGAATTTCACATCCATCATACATTTAAGATGTTCATCAAATGATAATTGCCAATTTACACAAGAGAATACTTATCTCAATAAGGCAGTCCCACGCAACTGGCTATGCAACTGCAACGTTCCACCCAACCGTAGGCCAGTGTGCTCCTCAATCTTTCGGCACCACTGCCACCCCCGAGCTGGGCATGATCTCTACAAGGAACCAGGGAACAACAGACTCACACATAGCCAAACATACACCAAAATGAGCCAAGCCAATCTACAATTGGGTTTATCAGGCTGCTAGGAGATGGGAAGGAAGAATTGCTAAGCTAGTGAGCTCAACCACAGAGCTATGGGTACCCCTCCCAGATCTATTCAGCTTGGCACTCACAATGCCTACACACCCAACACCAGGAAGTATTCTCTTCACTGCCACACAGTCCCTCAAGCCATACCTTCCTCTCTGGTGCTCTCAGGGTGTGCATAGAAAAGTAGCCAGCCCTCTTGATCTTCTTGAGAGGATATTCCCTACACTAGGTTTATCAAGCTAATTCTGTCCACTACCATTCCAGTTTCTTGCTTACAGGTTCAAATCAAAACCAGGATGCACACAACAGCAAACTACACTTGCTGAGCATGAGAAAACGTTTCCAACAATGGGATATATGAGATGGGGTTTCCTGGACTTTAGAAAAACGTGGGTAGACTCAAAACATGTTGGCACTTGGAAAATTCGACTGGGGAAACAGAACCCATTTCAGAAAAACGCCCCAGGGGCAAAAACGACCTCCCTACAGCCCCCAAAACGTGGCCCTTCACTCCCAGACTACTGTATATGCAAAAACGAACTCCCAGGCATGGGAAGATGCAAGATTTTGCTGAAAAACGTGAAGAGAATGACCCAGATAGCTCCCACTGCGTGAATGAATGAAGACTGCCTATTCCCCATGGCTTTGGGCACCATTTCGTGGGTGGTTTCTTGCCCCACAAGCAAAAACACGATTTTTCCAAGTTGATGGCTTGCCCATGCACGAAAATGGCTTGCCCATACTCTTTCATTCCCAAGGCATTAACTGCCTTAACCAATTTCTTGGAAGAATTAAATGATTGGGTACATGAGACAAAATGGGTAGTTGGTGGTTTATGGGTTTCCCCATTGACACATGGATTAATACCATTGGCTCAAGGGTTTGAATAGTTTCCCTCCCTTTTCCTTGTAGAACCATGCCCCTTCTCTTTTGTTGCATTGCATAGCTAGTTGTGGGTATTTTGCATTAAAATTCGTATTTACATGATGTCTTATATACATTGTGCCCATCTCGCACAAGAACCATAGGCATCTATTTTAATTGCCGATACATAAACGCTAAATCAATGGTGGGGCCTTGGCCTTGAGCTCCTCACCATGATTAAGTTACAATATTTACATCATTTACAAAGGGGGTCAAAATGGGGACGTGACAAAACGAATTCCCAAGTAAAAATGTTGCATGATTTGTGAAGTTGTCCATCCCATATTAACCTTCATTGAGACCTTTTGTTGATTGATTTGTTGGATGGAGCTTCTCTTTTTCTACTTCCACAAAGTTTGTTGATTTTGCTTGATACTTTTCTAAAATCATAACTCATTTATTTATGTTCTTTTTGAACTTCGACTTTATAATTTGGATGAAGATAAGGTATTTTGATCTCTTGTGATTGTTTGTTGGAGACTTAGACTTTTGATATTTGTGGTAATAATTTGGTTGGGTATGTGTTTGTTTCTTTTTCTAATGTTTGGATTTTTATCTCTCACGACTTTTTTGTTTCAAGGAAATTAGTCATTGTTTCTTTATTGACCTTTGGTTCCTTGTTGGTAAGTTGTTCTACCCTTTATTGTAACAAATTTTTATCATGCTTTAGCTTCTTAATTTGTGTAACCGAGCTCTAATTATGAGTCCTTAAGCATGAAAGTTCTTCATTGTTCTCTGGTTTTTCAACCTTATCCTTAAAGTCTTGGTTTACTGATTGTACCTCTTGTAAAAGATTTATTTGCTCGAGCAACCTCTGGGTAAGGTTTCTTAAGCGAGAATTGTCTTCATAATTTTTTTGGATAATTTCTTTTCGAGACCTTGATTTTCTTGTTCTATTTTTTTCGTCTTGTTTTTTTGTCTTTTGACTTCCTGATTTTTGCTAGTAAATCTTGACTTTTATTTGTTAAACATGATATTTCTTCATCCTTCTCTGATAATATTTTCTCGATATCTTCATTAGCTTGTTCCAACTTTCGATTTTGATTTTTTTAAGTGAGAGATTTCTTTGATTCGTTCTAGTAAGCTGTTGTCACTTTTTAATCTCTCAATTTGTGTTATTAATTCCTTAATATTCTCTTTTAGGAAATGATTCTCCTTCTTTGTTAACCCATTAAAATAATTCCCCTTCTCAATCTCAAATTGTAATTGTCTATTGATCACTTTATAATGTCCTAACTCACCCAATACTACTTGTAATTGTGACTGCATTTCTGAATCTACAATTGCCATAGTTTGTGACTTATGGTTCTCTAGTATACTTTGTCGATAATTAAAGGAAACAAAAACTTCAAAAATTCACTTTTATAAAAAATTATACTTATATAAGATTCCTCTTTAATGAATCTCAAATCTTGACTCCTTTTCAATTTAACCTTTTTATATTAAATACAAAGTTAATATAAAATCCTTGATAACCTTAATAAGAAGTCTTTATTTTGTTTACTTTATTTATACCACTTCCATGATGATGTACCCATTTAATAAAATACCATACCCCTAGAGCGGGTGGAATGAAACACCGAAGAGAACTTCGATATGTTGTAAAAATGAGAGAAAATTTGTGTATGTAGATAACATAAGTTTATGTCTTGAAAGCAAGTCTATGAATCCATGGTAGGCATAGCATTCAATTAAATGTACAAAGGAAAATTCTAATGCAAATACTAATAAGAAATAAATAGAAGCCCATGTAATAGATGGCAAGTAAAATGAAATGTACATTAATTTGTCATACGAGAAAGTATACATATGTGAGTAAAACAATGAAGGGCTAAGTATTTATCAAGTTTGACTATAATTACATTGACATTCAACATATATATTTCATTTGGTAGAGGAGTGAAGGGATTGAGGGTTGCAATTTTAAGTGTAAAAGGGATAGAGAATGAAGGCATGCCTCTTCCTTTTTTTGAAGTGTGACATATGTAGTGTCTTTCATCTTTGCGTAGTGGTTGAAGGAGAACGATGGTGCAATTTGCATTCCTTCTAATGTTGTAGTGCGACATTGTCGTAAAGGTCAATCCTTGATGTTCAGTGTTACCAATGTCAATGGTTGATCTTGTTAATGTCAAGCCTTGGGATTTATGAATAGCCAATGCCCAATCCATCTTGAGGGGGATTTGTTTCTTGTTACTTCAATTTATAGGTGGAATTGGTATGTGCTTCGGTTGAGATTGGTCCCATGGAGGGCCAATGTAATTATCAAATGCCACGACAACATAGGTTGGAAACTTAGGAGGGATTGATCTAGGTGTGTATACAATATTCATGACCATTATAAGTGCACTATTTACTAGTGTTGATTGGACCCACAATTGCAATATAGAATTACTTGTAGCACAACATATAGAAATATTTATTTTTCTAGTTGTTGGTCATCATCTTGATGTGCATCTAAACCATTGTTGAAATCTATGATATATGGTGCAATAGGAATAGCCAATGCTTGGAGCATGTATTTATTGTGATTGTTTGCAAGAATGTTCGTTGCAAAGAGATGGATTGTTGGGTCAAAGTTTGAACGCTCCTCTGTTGACAAGAATTTACTAGTCCTAAACTAGAGGAGGGTCCAATATTCCAAGGTTGGTGTAGCATGGTGGATATTTGTCAATAGTTTCCAGAAACGAAGTTGGGTGGTATTAGTGCCCCTTTGATGGATGGATGTTTCCAAAATGATTACAGTGGTAAAGTATGTCCACAAACACTTCCCCATATTTGCTCCTGCATATAGAGGTGTTTCCATCATAGGTGAGAGTTGGCCCAAATCACTGACATAAAATATTCAACAAATGTCGAATGAGTAATTGTTTTGTTCTGGAAAAAACTCACGTAAGTGATTTTCAATCTACACAAACAAGTTAGGCCCCATGAATCTCATTTTATCAATGAGAATGTATTGATATGTTTCATCGCTTCTTGGAACACTGATAGGGAATGTCCTTGTAAAGGCTTCATGTCCTTTATAGGAATATGGAGCCCTACATATATAGTGGGTGCATGTATGTTAAATGTCGCAACTCTAGTAGGGGTTAGGAGAAGTAGTGGACTATGGCCAAAGGTTGCTTAAGAAGATAATGCTTTTTTTATGGTGATTTTAAGTTAGGATTTACATGTGCTTGTAGTTCCTTGGATGATCATCCTCAATTGCTCTTTAGTTCCTTGCACTTGTGAATGTTTTAGGACTATGTCAAATGCAAATTGTTGATTGTGAGATAATGTATTTGTGGAAGTAGGAAGGGGAGTTTTATCTTGTATTGCTTCTTCAAGTTCCTTTGGTTGTAGTCAATGTAGTTTGGTACAGTCTTTAATGCATAGGATAATACTTCTCGATGATTCCATATATGGTTGGAGTCAAAATATCAAAGGCCAAGCATGTGAATCTCATTAATGTGGATATGTAACACACCTGGATTCCTAATTGGTATTATAAGTAAATGGGGTGTAAAAATTTTCCTTCTCCATTGTACAACAAACATATAGGTTCAATCTGGTAATACGAAACATCATTAAACATACTTATTAATTGTAAATAAACCCATTTAACTTGGGGCTCATCATGTAATGATTAGTTTTCCCAAATCAATCTTCAATCTTACTCTGATTAACACACACCCCATGTCGCAAGATTATAAGATTAACCAATCCGACATATAAGAGTATGGTGTTCCTCTTTCATCAACCAAAGTTTAATAGAATAATATAAAAGAGTAATTACTTTATAAGTCAACCCTTATAGGAATATAAAATAACACCTACATTTTGTTCTCATAAGGGACTATAATAAATCATTAGGGATTTCTCCATAACTTATTAAGCCTCAAAGACACCTTCTTACTTACCATGCAAGGTTAGTCTAATAAATTAAGATTTTATCATAGGGATACATAACCCTTTGTCAATATAGTCCAATTATTTATATGATGACCCATACATTTGATATCACTCAGCTTCCTTATGGCCACACCATACTAGATTCACTAAGAATTTGAATTATAAAACATCATAACATAGATCGACATAGTACACTCAACTTTCAATATAACTTTGACTATTGCAAGGTACTACTCTATCATATTCATTTCTTTTACAATGAAAATAATAAATGTATAACTCACACCCTATCATTATGATAATGGCATCGATTGTCTAGATATAAATGTACCTCTTTTACAAAGTAAAATCACACACATTATTATTACAACCAATCTTACAAGTCAATTAAATACAAATGTACTGTCATTAACATGCATTATTTCTACAATATATCATAATAGCTATACATATGAATGAAATCCATTAACACAGAAACTCATGCTGAAATGTACAATTATGAACTTGACATCGTCTAAACAATACAACAATGAAAATACTTATCTCGTTGAATAAACTCATGCCACTGAAGGTTTGACTGTGACTTTCCTCCCAGCCATTTGGCTCTCTTCCTGGTGTATATTTCTACCACCGAGAGGCCACCCCCGAGATGGAAAGGAATATACTAGGGTAGAGATTTTTTATCCAAAACTCTCTTATTCTCATATATCTTTAAAGGAATAAGACTAATCTTACATTAATAGCTATTTGAGATTGAACAAAGATATTAGGGCTATTTCTGTTTTCCATCAATTACACACATTCATTGTATTTAGGACTTGAACTAAGGGTAGCTTTCCTTTTTGGGACTTATACATAATTATAAATATTATGTCTTTAATTATTCCCAAAATAATATCAAGGATATGTCACCATCTTTGTCATATAACGAATTCTTATACACACATAATCTATATTGTCTAAACACTACCATTTTTCAAGCCAAGGTCTATGTCCACTATTAGCTTTGAGTAGGGAATTATTGTAACCTATCAATAATTTCAAAATAACTATACAAGTATAGAGATCACTTCATATAGGTCACTATCAAGCAAAAATAATACATAAATGGATTATCACAAAGAGACCTCCATGAAGAAGCAATACAAAAATTGCTTATCAAATTGAATGAGATGACCCAAAGAGACCTCCATGAAGAAGCAATACAAAAATTGCTTATCAAATTGAATGAGATGACCCAACTTGAATGATCCAATTAGATGCATGTGTATAGCATGGAGTTAGTTCATCTTTGTGCATAATTTTATTGTTATGCCTGTGTTGAATATGTTGATATATGCATGTTGTGTGTGTGTAATTGATTCAATTTCCACTGTGTATCTTTAATATGCATTGCACACGCATTTAATTGTTAATGAATTTGATATCAAAATCCCATATATCGTTCAAGTTCCCTCCACTGGTTTCTTTGGTGGGTGGGGACGTGACATATACCAACCTAGATACAAATCCTAGGCTCTATCAAGGATCGAGAGGGATCAAATCTCCCGAGGTGCAAACCTCTCCTTGAAAAGCTCCTTGAATGCAATACCTGAGAAGAGGTTTGCACCTTGGGAGATTTGATCCCTCTCGGCGCTTGATAGAGTCTAGGATTTGGATCTAGGCTGGTTTCAGTCATGGGCGGTGACCCAAAATTGGAGTTTGATCAGCATTGTAAGGAACAGGTTAAAATGAAAACATAGATATATTTACGAGGATTATCATAATGTAAGTAATAAGTATTAAGGATTGAGTAAATTGTTAAACTGGAAAATAGAGACAATTCGGCTAAATTTTTTTTCGATTTTCTTTTTGTTGATATGCATTTTGTTTGGTTTGTTCTTCTCCTTCTTCTTCTGTCATTTCGTCATTTTGTACATTTTTATTTATTTGTTGTTTTGCAAACTTTTTTTTTGTTCTTCCAATTAATTCAACTTTCTCTCTCGATACGCTCTTTGTCGATCAATGTTTCGTTTTTTTTGTTCTTCTCATTCTTCTGCTGTCAATTCGCCTAACTTTTTTTTTCGATTCTCTTTTTGTTGATCTGCGTTTTGTTTTGTTCGTTCTTTTCCTTCTTCTATTCTCATTTCGTCATTTCGTACACTCAAATCTATGCAAGTATAAAAATCACTTTACATCAAGGATAATTTTAGGGGCGAAATTTAGCCCATGGGCTATTTTAACATGTTTTTTTCCAAAAAACGATTCGCCAATTTGCATTTTTTGAAGCCTCTTTTCGCCCAATTTTGATGGGGTAAACCTTTTTCAGTCTAAAAATCGCCAAATTATTATATAAACTATATAAAATCCTTAGAAATTGAAATAATTTTAGAAAAATATCGCCAAATATTTTATAGTTGACATTTTAGGAATTGGTAAGATTCGCCAAGGTTTATACACTTTTAAATAAATATGGGTCCTTAAAATTATCCCTGCTTTACATGATAGTGAAATTCAATTTATTTACGAAATTCTATATTGAAAAAAAAATAGGTGATCCCGGAGGATTGAACCTTGAACCTCACCCCCATTATCCCAACAACCTTACCACTATACCACATGTAGTTCTTATTATACATAGTAAAGAACTTATATAATTATATGTAAATATTAATATATATTTTAACTTAAATTAAATGTTAATTTAATTTTAAATATAATTTGATGTAGTTGAAATAATAAAATAATTATTAGAAAATAATTAACTTTCATTGTAAATATAAATAGTGTTTGACTTAAAAAATTATAACAAATTAAGAGTTGTTGAATTTGAATGGTTAAAATGATAATAGTAAAATTGTCATTTTAAATTTAATTATTATTTATATAATTTGGTTAAAATTGTTAGCTTAATGTATATGACTATGTCTCTAATTAAAAAATAGAGAAAGTAGATACCTAATGATTAACCCAAATTGTTGTATTTAATTCAAGTAGATACCTAATGATTATGACTGAAATGTGTAAATGTTAAAAGTAATCATTTGAAGCTTATGGATTTCAATTAAAAAATGTAAAGCTAATATTCACGTAAAACTAATATTAATTTGAAACTTATGGATTTCAATTAAAAACAGGCGAATTAGAAAACTAATAGTGAATATTCAATTAAAAACCCTAGAAGCTAGGCGAATTAAAAAATGTAAAGCTAATATTCACGTAAAGCTAATATTCATTTAATATTCATTTGAAATTTATGGATTTCAATTAAAAATAACAGAAGTTAGGCGAATTAAAAAAGTAATAGTGAATATCACGTGAATATTATTTCTTAAAAAAATCATTTGAAGCTTATGGATTTCAATTAAAAAATGTAAAGCAAATAATCAGGTAAACTAATATTCATTTGAAACTTATGGATTTCAATTAAAAACAAGAGAAATTAGGCTAATTAAAAAAACAATAGTGAATATTATAGGGATCATCACGTGAATATTATTTCTTAAAAAAAATCATTTTAAACTTATGGATTTCAATTAGAAAATGTAAAGCTAATATTCACGTAAAACTAATATTCATTTGAAACTTATGGATTTCAATTAAAAACAAGAAAATTTAGGTGAATTAAAAAAGCAATAGTGAATATTATAGCTTATTTCTTAAAAAAAAAATCATTTGAAACTTATGGATTTCAATTAAAAAATGTAAATATAATATTCACGTAAAACTATTATTCATTTGAAACTTATGGATTTCAATTAAAAACAACATAAGTTAGGCGAATTAAAAAATGTAAAGCTAATATTCAATTGAAACTTATGTGAATTAAAAAAGTGATAGTGAATATTATTATGGATTTCAATTAAAAAAAACAGAAGTTAGGCCGAATTAAAAAATGTAAAGCTAATATTCATTTGAAACTTATGCCAAATGGATTTCAATTAAAAAATATAAAGCTAATATTCACGTAAAACTAATATTCATTTGAAATTTATGGATTTCAATTAAAAACAACACAAGTTAGACGAATTAAAAAATGTAAAGCTAATATTCACGTAAAGCTAATATTTATTTGAAACTTATGCGAATTAAAAAAGTAATAGTGAATATTATAGCGATCATCGCGTGAATATTATTTCTTAAAAAAAATCATTTGAAACTTATAGATTTCAATTAAAAAATGTAAAGCTAATATTTGAAAGTAAAACTAATATTCATTTGAAACTTATGGATTTCAATTAAAAACAACAGAAGTTAGGCGAATTAAAAAATGTAAAGCTAATGTTCATTTGAAACTTATGGATTTCACATAAAGCTAATTCTCCTAAATTTTGGTGCAATATATAGCAAGTGTATTTCAAACGGCGTTACATTATTAGGCCGACATAATATTTACTACTTTTTACTTTAATATTACAAACGTTACATTATTAGGCCGACATAATATTTACTACTTTTTACTTTAATATTACAAACGTTACATTTTTACTTTTTTACTTTAATTACTTCAATATTGTTGTAAATTGTTTTTTATGTTTTTTTTTGTTTATATGGCCGACAAGATATTAATTACTTTTTATTGTTTTTTACGTTTTATTAGATGTAACGCTACATCACACACATTACAAGATCTCCCTCATATTATCACTTTTTACGTTTTATTAGATGTAACGCTACATCACACACATTAAAAGATCTCCCTCATATTATCACTTTTTACATTTTATTAGATGTAACGCTACATTTTTATGTTTTATTAGATGTAACTCTATATCACACACATTAGAAGATCTCCCTGGTATTATCACTTTTTACGTTTTATTAGATGTAACGCTACATTTTTACGTTTTATTAGATGTAATGCTACATTTTTACGTTTTATTAGATGTAACGCTACATTTTTACATTTTATTAGATGTAACGCTACATCACATGTTATAAGATCTCCCTCATAGTGGGCTGTAAAGCGCCTCTCAGTGCAATAATTATCATTATTCATGTTTCCTTGACTCAACAAACTTTAAAAAGGTCATGTGCTTAATCCATTGAGGAATTGCAAAAGGAAATCTAGTCAAATGGTGCATATGGAAAGAATTGCTCTGCTACGCCTCCAATAGTTACAAAGAATTTGTCTAAATGTCATAAACGCATGAAATATAGACATGGAAATGTTGGGCCAAGTTTATTGTTACAAGCATATAATTCAGTTTGGTATTTCCTACTAGGGATCTAGATTATGAATTATCGTTTCAAGGAGTACCATGGTATTCATTCCAGGGATGTATGCATATGTAGTAAATTGGTTACAGACAAGCTGCTTACTTGCATTAGGTTTCTAGGTTTTGTAAGTTTCAAATTGCAATTTTATACATAAAAGTGCCATATTGCTTATAACTGTGTAGTGAAAACTGTATGCAATGACCATGGTTGTCCATGCAGCTAGCTTGAACAAGGATTCCTATCATAGAATCTCGCAAAAAAATATTAAAAAAATAAAAATTTGGCATCACTAGTAGATATGCTCCTTCGCCAAATTCTTCTGCATTTGTCAATTTCAATTATGATAAATGTCTACATTCTTCCTTTTGTACCCTTGAAAAGTTAAGGAAGTCTTTATTTGAAATTCCTTCCACAGCCATCCACCTTGCAATGCCACCATTGGATTTGTTTGATATTTTATTGATGGCAAGCAATACACTCACAATGGCTAGAATAGTTATTGTTTTCCTGGTGCCTGCACATTGACTCATTTACTCAGCAACAACCTCATCAAGTCATTGGCCGTCTTTTGCAATTGAAAAAGCATTCAAAAAATAAAATGTATGTGAAAGTATTAAAATCAACCCTGGGGGGCCTAAATAAGGGATAGTCCACAGTTCTTTTGTGAATCATTTCTTTGAATAACAACACTAATTGCTTTGAGTTGAATCTCATTGAAGGCTTCCTTTAGGTACTCCTTCAATGGATTTGGAAACAATTTCACATCTTCACCTTGGGTACCTTGGGTCTGAGTACAAACATCTACAAATTATGTTGCATCTATGTGTGGATTGAGGATGACAGGAAATAAAAAAACATCTTTGACGTTTGAGAGTGACTGGAATTATCTAAGGTGAGGTGTAATGTTCATAAGATGGGTCACACACCATTTACTATGTGCATTGAGATGTAATCTAGCCTTGTCCAGATGGGGAATACCATATTGGAGGTATAACCTTAATAACACAACAATTGACCTTCTTTTAGCATCTCTCTCCCTTACTTCCACTTGCAAACCAATATGCGTTCAGAATTATAGAGAAAATATGCATAATGACACAAAGTCTAGCACAAAAAATACAAAGATTAGTTCTACACTACCTTTCCAATCATATGAACATTCTGAGAAACTAGTTGGAAAGGTTCCCATGAAAGCAAGACCAAGTTATTTTCAGTGCACCCCTAGCTGCAACATCTTCTCTAGTATCTAGCATAAACCGCCCAAGGTGGAACTCATCAAATTTCTCTAAGGATTGCAAGTGCAGACTACTAAACCACATATCTTCTCGTGAAGATACCTCTTCAAATGAATGTCTCATTTTTGCTGTGAATTCCTCCAAAACCAAAGGCCATAAAATATCCATGTAATGATCAGGCGAGAGAAAAGAAGTAGGCACTTGTGCACAGGGGCTTCACTCAATAAACTGCTATCATAGCATGTTCGTTCATGGAATATGAAACAATACCCCTAATTTCACTAAATATTGGAAAATACCTTCCAAAATCATTTTTTTTAACCCCCTCCTAATATGCCTTCCCAATTTAAAAAAAACCCCTATTTTCACTAGCTATTGTATGTATCAATTTTTTCATTAACATTTTTTATACCCCTTTATATTTCTACCTAGTATATTGATATGATACCCCTCTTATGACCCCACATGCATTCTACAATGCACCTTGCTTCTTTCGATGTATATTGTGGATGCACATTACTTAACCCACAATGCAATTACTCAACCACATATCATTATGATGTGCAACATCTAATGGTCTAATGAAGAGATAGGAGATCACTTCTTGTATGTCACTAGAGCCAATGCACATAGTACAACATTTAGATTGCATGTTGCAATTCCCCAATCACTGACTAACCCTGTTGTGGGCTAGGTATCCAAACCCCCAGGGCTTGTAACAAGCTCTAAGAAGCTGAATAAACCTCCCAATGCCTGTAATAGGCACGAGTGGTTGGGTATTCAAACCCCCAAGGCCTATCGAGGGCCTATAACAGGCGCTGGAGGCTTAGAGCCTGCCAAAGCTATTGGTAACAACTCCTTGAGTGCTATTGGTAACAATTGGCTGTCAATGACCACTGTCTCTCGACTATGATTGACTGGAAACCCAGTTCACCAAGAAACCCCCTAACCTCAAGACGCGATTTCCCTGCATACTAGTAAGCCCGAGCCTTGCCTCTACTCGATTTCTCATCTTGCCATGATCCCGCAATCTCCATTTGGTGGATATTTTTCAACCCATCCATATAAAAAAGACCACAAAGTATTTTTGTATTGTTACATTAAATAAATAAAAGCCTTTTCCCATTAATATATAAGCAATATCATTTTTAGGTTTTCATGAATATTTAATACCGCAATATGAATGAACGTGGTATTATATTTCCTTCTAGTGAAGCCCCCGTGCACTTGTGTCAAGTTACTTTCCTGCAAATTCTCTGTTTCACTTCCAGAAAGACTAATTCCTACCACAGGGAAATAGTTTAGTTCTACAATTGGTTTGTACCAATCATCTAGTCTAGGGTATTTATACTTTCTCATCCGACTTTGCAACCTATTTAATCTACCTGTATTGTTCTCCAATGGGATCTGAAGGTAGATCAATTGGAGCTTTGGAGGATTTGGAGGCTTTGGTAATAATGTTTGCACATTTCTTGCAACATCAAATGCAGCTTCAAAAGGATCATCCTTACTAGCAAACACCATCTACTTTAAGAGCAAATAATCACCGAAATTGCAGACAATTGATGGTTTATGCACCTTGGATATTCTAGCTATATTTTCAGCATCATATTTTTGCCCCCAATTCCATGAGACTCTAAACCAGTTCCAACATTTGTTGTATCCCAAGTTCAGTTTAAAATGTATCTTTTGTTAAATTCTTTGAATATTTCTTGTATTTTATGGATAGAAACATGTTTTTCATCACCAATAGTGGGTATAGATGATGAATTATACTCTTATACTATAGGATGTAGAGTGTTGAAAGGAACATACAAAATCATGTCATGAGGTTGTGGGACTATACTGCCTCTGTTTTTAGACTGTCCACATGTAAATGGAGGCTCTATTATACCGTAGTTACCAAACCCCATAGTAGTATCTATAGGACAAATATTGCTAGAGTTTGTAACCAAAGAAAAATCATGTGTTCTATTACTATAACTCTTATAATTATCATCGTTTATGGATATTTTAAAAATGTGTTGGCCTCATTGTCATGAGAAAGATGGCCTTCAAGTTTGATTGATTATCAGAGGTTTTTTCCAATTATAACTATAATTGCATTCTTGGCTGACATAGAAAAAGAAATATTTTATTCTCTATGGCTTTGGATGTTAGGAGAGATGCAATTGCTAAGATTAATGACTTGAAGAAGGGACATACTTCTCAATCTCCCTCCTTGATCCCAAATGATAGCTCCAACAATTCATGATTTAGTGAATTGCCATTGAAAATGAGAATCAATGAACAACCAAGAGGAATCGGGTGACGACCACATGGAAGCATAGATGAGTGGAATCAAGTTGAGCATTGTTTTGCAAAATACACTGGTAAGTTGAATTCCAGTAACACCTCAACCATTTTGGTAGCATTACAATGTTTCCTGTAACACTAGTGTTTAAATTTCAGTACATGACTTATGTTTGATGTTGTCTACAATTATGATAAAATATTTATCGAATGCAAGTCATTCTCTAGAGGACATTATTTAGAAGAATTGTGGTTGGCATTTGCACTATTAACTTGGATCATGAGGAAGGACAAATCCATCCTCCCCTTCAAGCAATTGCATCTTAGTTCAGGCTATGTTTCTTCAGTAGCTCTCCTTTGATCTCTAAGGTTTTCTTTCTTGTGATAACCTACTTGTAAGGCTATGCTTATGTCATCCTTTTTCATGTTTCTCTTAAACTGATTTTCCATTTCATTTCATTTGAGGATTCTTCTTGCATGTCTCTTTTACTGGATTTTATTGTTGATTATATTCACTAGTCCCTTTGGCCTATTTTATTGTTTCATGGAGCAATTCTTAAAGGGTTATAGCTCAATGGAGTTCCTTCCTTACAAGTAGGAGGTTGGGGGTTCGATTCCTCCGTTCCCTAATGATATTGCAATATTGGTATTTCTAATAAAATATTTTTTATGATAATTTATATTAATGGCCACGAGGGGGGTTTATAACTGCCCCGTAGGAGTCTATGAGGGGGGTTTTCAACTGCCCCCGTAGAATTCTACAAGGTGGGTTCACAACTCCCCCCGTATGTTTGTATGAGGGGGGTTCGCAATTGCCCCTATAGGTCTGTATGAGCGGGGTTAGAACCGCCCCCATAGCTTTGTAAGTGGGATTTTAAGAATGGGGGTTGTGAAACTCCATTGTAGATTTTGATGGTGGAGGGGGTTAGGGGCAGTTCTAAACCTCCCTCGTAGGTCTCTACAAGGGCATTTCAAAATTACCTTGTGGGTGTCTATGGGGGGGGGGTTAAACCGTCCCCAAAGGTTTGTAAGAGAAAGTTTTAGGGGGGGTTTGAACTACATCTGTAGGTATCTACGAGGGGGGGATTTATAAATTCCCCCATTGGTGTCTATCAGGGGGTTTAGAACTACACCCAAAGGTTTGTAAGAGGGAGTTTTAAGGGGGGTTCTGAAATTCCCCCATTGGTGTCTACCAGGGGTGTTTGGAACCATCATCAAATATTTGTCAAAGGGAGTTTTAGGGGGGGTTCTAAACCAACCCCATAGGTGTCTATAGGGGGGTTTGGAACTGCCCCCAAAAGTCATTTTTGGGGGTGGTTTAGGTCTCTTAAAAAACCACCCCCAAAAGCTTAGACTTCTAGCTTCGGTGCCTTTGGGGGCAATTTTTCCAAGACCGCCCCTAAAGCCAGAGCTGCCCCCAAAAGTGACTTTTGGGGGTGGAAGACAACCACCCCTAAAAGGGTAATTTGTTGTGGTGTGTACTTCACAAAAAGAAAACATCAAAATTCGATATCAATTTGCAATTTGATTCGAGCAATAACTCATGGAAATCAATGGAAACAAGATCGATTGGAAGAAGATGTTGTTGGGATAATTCACTTCTAATTGACAACATGTCTATTTGATTTGTTAGAGAACAATTTGCAAATGGAAGTATGATTGGTTCTATTTGCAGATGCTTAATGCCTAGTTTCAATTTATATGACAATAATGGCTCAAAGTGTCCACATGATGTAACTTGGTCATGGAACAAAATGTTAAGCTCATGTTCAGATGCACTTCCCTTGAAACATAAGTATTTTTTCTTCTTTTCAAATGAATAGATATATATCGAAAACATTTATCCATTTGAAAACCATTTAACATAGAAAATATCACCCCAAAGGCCATACTCAAGAGGAGTACACAACTCTATAGATGATAACGTCATTCGTTGAAAGTATGCATTTGAGTGTTTGACACCATGCAAATTCTACAAGAAACCATCGTTTAACTCTATTTTCATTGAGTGAAGAGCTTATGGATCTTTGCGATCCAAATTTGTTCTAAAGTGATTTAGAATTCCTTGTCTTATCTCAACATATGAATAGTGGAAATGTAACAAAACTACAAGTGCATCGAACAAACAGACTCCTAGGCAATAGTAGAAATATTTTATCTAAACTAGACCATGCATATCTAATACACAATTGATCTCATACATATCTAGGTTGAAAATTGCAAAAGAACATGTCCTGTTCAAGCAGGCACATATGTAAGAGCTCTCTATTTGTTGATCCATAGCAACAAGTAGAAGATGTGCCTATATAACATGATCAATAGAATAGAGCACTTGTTCTTACACCTAATATATCCATTAATGGTAGGGGCAATCATAAGTAGATTTTTTGGGGGACAACAGACCAACCAAGTCAAAATTGTATATAGTTACATAGATATGGCGATAAGAAAAATACAACTCATGGAAAAAATCAAAGCAGGTATAAAGAAAAGAAAAAGAAAAAAAAAGTTCAAGATGCTTCACACACTACTAGGGTACAAAATTAATTTTTCTTTTAGATAGATGTCCAATTGCTCAAATATTTCATTAATGGATGTATATGGCCAATGCATGTTTGATCCAATTCATGCTAGCACCTATTGTAGCAAGGAACATACAATATAACAATATTGTTGACAATTTGCAATGTGACTATTGCAACGCCATACAATATTGCATCTCTTAACAAAGATAGCCCAAGGAGTATAAAACAATTGTTGACATTGCTTATATGGATGGCTACTATCCAATTGGTCAAAGATGTCATTAATGGATGTATATGGCCAATGCATGTTCGACCCAATTCATGCTAGCACCTGTTGTGTTTGACCCAATTCATGCTAGCACCTGTTGTAGGAAGGAACATACAATATGACAAGATTGTTGACCATTTGCAATGTGACAATTGTAATGTCATACAATATTGCATATCTAAACAAAGATATTCCAAGGAGTATAAAACAATTTTGGATACTTCTCATAAGGATGGCTACTATGTTTCCAAGTACATATCCCAATGTCTCCGTCACAGAGTAGCAATACTATTTCTGGCGAAATTTCGCCAATTGGCTATTTTTTGGGCCTTTTTTCAAAAAAACTATTTGCTATTTGGTCATTTTTAGTCTCTAATATGGCCTATTGATTTACATAAAATGTGTTTTTTTATCATAATATTGGCAAAAATTTAAATGTTTCAATAGTAAATTGTATGTTTCATATTTAATATTCGCCTACCAATCTATATTTATGTATTTTTCAATCCAAAATAATCGCCTAGAATACTACACTTAAGCATACTTTTATAATCCTTAAAAAATACCCTGGTTGGAATGCAACAATAGCTAATGTATTTTTTTTATGGCCAAGCACAGTTTAACAAGCCAAAGAGAAGAACTTGTGACATTGCCAAATAATCAATTTGTCCTAAAGAGGAGACCAAAGATTCAACATTTGCTATGGGCAAGCATCCCACAGAAGCTCCTGCCTTTTTTTTGCATAGTGCATTGAACAACATAATCAAGACAAAGACAATATAAATTGACTCCAGCAAGAATGGAAATAACGAAGCTACGAAAGAGTGGAATGCATATTGAACTTACCGGGGTACAATTTGCCATATCTTTAAGAACATATGCTCTGTGAAGACACTTATGTCATGCCTTTGACATATTGCATTGAACAACAAAATCAAGACAAAAACAACGTAAATTGACTATTGCAAGAATGTAACAACAAAGCTGCGAAATAATGGAATTCATGTTGTACTCTACAGTTATATTTTGCAAACATAGCACTAACATAAATAGCTTGACATTTTAAATTTAAATTTAGTAGTGGACAAACAATAAAGACCATCATAAAGGAAATTTAAATTTTGCACTAGATAGAGTACTAAACTAAAGCTATGTATGCAAACTAAAGCTATCTATTGCATTCAAATGAGAAAGTACTTTGTGATGCATGAATGTATTGCATTGGCCAAGGTTTCTGAGCTCAACATTAATCACAAATTCTAGGTTGCATGACTAGATGACAAAGAGAAATTGAATCTTGCACCATTAATGGAAATAATAAGTGTAAGAACATATGCTCTATGCCCTATCTTTAAGAACATATTCTCTGTGAAGACACTTATGCCCTAGCTTTTGCATAATGCATTGAAAAAAATAAGTTGGCTCTTGCAATAATGGAAGAACAAAGCTGCAAAAGAATGGAATTCATATTTTTTTACGCAAGTAAATTTTGCAAACATAGAACTAACATAAATAGCTTGAAATTTTAAATTTAAGCTTGAATTCAAATTTAAATTTAGTACTAGACACAACATAAATATCAACATAAAGGAAATTTAAATTTAGCACTAGACAGAGTACTAAACTAAATCTATCTATGCAATCCATAGAGCACTAGTGACTGTACACAATGCAGAAGATAGCTTGTTGCTACCTAGGCATGAAGCACATCACAAGAAATCTCAATGACTATATCACAAGAAAGAGCATTCAATTTAAACATAAGGCTAAAAACGGGAACAATTCAAAGAGCCATGTGAACAAAAATCAGGGCAAATGTTTCCATGTTCCTTTCACGTAGCTTTTGGATACCATTCAGTTGAAACAATAAATTATAAATATATAGCTTCAAAAAACACCATAGCAAGCTACCAAATAATTGAAGTCGAGAGTGTACTAAAACTTGTATAAAATTCGATCCAGAAAAATCTAAAATCCAAACTGTAAAACGAAATAAAATAGCGTATGAATTACAACTATCTAATTCTTGCAAAAAACACTGTAGATTCCAATATCAAATTCTTGCATTTGGTGGAAAGCCTAAAAGTTGGTGAGCAATACAATGTTCAGAGATTTTGCAATGGCTGGAAACAAATTTTGAAAATAGAATTCCTATTAAATAATAATAAAAATTATCCAAACAATGAAATTTAGAATGAACTTTGCAGATATACTTAGCAAAAATAGCATCAACATAAATAGGTTCACAATTCAAATCAACACAAAGGAAATTTAAATCTAGGACTAGACAAAGCTAAATATGCAAGGAGAAAATCTTAGAGAAAAACAGATCCAAAGGAAAAGTTGCAGAATGCTTTACAAAGAGACTTGCTACTTCCACCATGCATCGAACTTTGACTATAGACTAGCTATAGTCTCATCTACATGCAACAAAATTTGTCCATTTAGCCACTATAGGGTGTGTGCAAGAAGATGAGGGTCACTTTAGATGCAATCCTACTTTTTCAAAACTCGTTCCTGATACATAAAAACATAACGCGTTTCTGATACTTAGCACCTGCCATGGTAAGAACCGAGCATGACATGTCACTGGACATGTAGGATAGGTAACCATAATGCGTACACGTTATGTAGTTACAAAACCCGTACGCGTTATTGAAATCTAAAATCAATTTAAAAACATAGTACCGACCACCCCCGACCACCCACAGCGCTCTTCACGCATTAGAAATGTGAAATAGAGGTTGGACGAGGACGGTTTGTGTGCCCTGGAGTATCGGTGGAGCTCGATTTAGCTGGAGGGGAGGCAAATTCACCGGTGGATTGTCATCTAATCAGGTAATTCATTCACCCATACCATTTTTTTGTCATTTCTTAACCTAAATTACTATTTCTTTTTTATTTAAAACAACCGAGTTTTGTAATATTGATAAAATTGGGAATAACCCAATCTCTAATTAAATTCTCATCTCCCTCAACCAAGATGAGTGAATAATTAAAATGAATCCCTTTTCAAAAACTCAAAAATTCATAATCCAACCAAAAATTGAAAAAAATAGAACTCCCCCCTTTCTACAATGTATCCATCTAAGTCACCTGACACAAGGACACGGGACACGAGTGTCCCCACGGGACACGGTGACCCCCGGAATTAGGACATGTTTTATATACATATATATAAAATATATTTTTTAAAATATATTAAAATTTAAAAATATAGACATATAGATCCAATAAAATTTAACATTTACAATTACAAATATGAAATATTCATTAGAAATTAGATCATTCACAAATCACAACAGATTTGTCATTCACAATCACAAATCACAAATCACAATGAGACATTAAGACACATAGATGCATGTCAGAGACTCGGAACCATATTTCTCATTAAGTCATCAAAATCAAAATATATTACATAGATGTCGAAATGCCACTGGGCATTGGGAAATGCCAAATAGACTAATAGTCTAATAGTCTAATAGTAAATACAAAAAAGGAGTGGATCAAGATGGAAGAATCCCATCTGTTAATGACTCAATAATCCTCCTCCATGCCTGAATCAATAAACTCATCACTGCCCTGATGCTCCTCCTCCTCCTCCTCCTCCTCTCCGCCAATCTGACTAACTGCATCTGCTGGTGTGGAGGATGACCCCTCCATACGATCACCCTCATCAAAAGTGACCGGCTCTAGCACTGGATCATTAAGATCCATGTTGGCTATTTCCAACTCAGTACTGCTATCCAAACCCATCTCATCAGGAAAGACACCCCTCAAGGCTATCTTTTGTAGAAGAGGGCATGTTTCCCCATGAGTTGTCCACCAAACAAGGGGTTTCTTAACCCCCATGTCTCTAACCACCTCATATCCTCCAAATCTCCCAGTGCCACTAGAAAACTCATAAAATTCCTCCTCCACCACCTCAAGGTGGTCTCTATCTTGAAGTAGCTGTCTAAATGCTATCTTCCTCCCCTTTGAGATCTCTCCATCCATGTGAGGAGGGACTCTGGATGAGGGCCCCGACCCACCACTGAGCCAATACTAAGTGTAGAACCTGGGGTTTAATGAGTGGACCAAGCAATGCAAAGGTGTGCAAACTCATACATATCCATTTCATTCCATGCCACTTTGTCCTCCCCTCCAACCATAAGGCGTGATATTTTGAAATCAATAAATTTAATGTTAGCTTATGAAGTTGATGGAAATATTGTTTTCTGCAATGGACGTAAAGGACAAAACATGTCAAAATAAAACTCCTAAATTCTAAGAATTTTAAACCCAAGTTTGCATGGAAAAGTCACCAATGAGGGTTAAGAAGTGCCTTAACTTCTAGAAAGAAGTTGAACGAAACTTACTTTTTAATTGTTAAATGTTTAATTTTAAGTTTTAAATGTATGTAAGTGAATGCCATTAAATTGCTTACTTGAGTTTGATTTAATACATTTTCGATTTTGAAGAGACTTCATTATATACCATGTATATGTTTCTAATGATTTTCGTATTGATGTCTTTATTGCAGTTGAGGCTATGGACACCAATGCCGAGATACTGATTGAGCTTGCCCACTTGAGGGGCATTAGTGCAGCTTTTAGTGGTGGTAACAGGATTCGCTGCTCGCTTGCATCAACCTTGGATGCAATTGCTGACACCATTTCACAGTCTATCAATGTACTATATGATATTACATCATATAGAGAAAGAAAAAGACAACAATATGCTGATGGGATAGACTACAATTCAATAAAAAAGTTGAAAATATCCAAAGAGCTCATATTTGCATTGTTTAAAGAGCCTTGGACGGGGGAAATCCCAAATGCAAATAGGCCGCATATCTCCATTGAGTGGTGCACGTTTCAACCATTTGTTGATAACTGGATGGACAGATGGTACATGGTTTTTGATATGCCACCACACAACAACAGGGAAATTCCCTTGTATTTCCTTCGAAAGATGTACGTAGAGTACGTGTTACATAAACACGTAAACTATTTTGACATCTTGTAGTTTCAAGGGATCGGTGGGGGGATGCCCCAAAACCGACCCAATGCGAGCCTTCAAGACCAGGATCACCCTATCCCTGCACCTCGCAGGCAGTTGCCTGGGCCAGATGTCCCACCTGCATAGCGTATTATTCCACAGACACGTGAAGCATTTTTGAGTTTGGCATGGGAGGTTGTTCTCCATGGCACTATGGTTCAGCATATGGGTGAGGAAGGGACATCTGTCCCTGGTGTGGTACATACACCAGCTCGTCACCATGTAGGACCATCAGGACCATCCACTAGTGCAGGACCATCAGGACCATCCACTAGTGCAAGACCATCGACACATCCCCATCCTAGTATTGATCCTCACGAGTGCACATCATGTGGTCGTCCCTACTATGGTATTGCCTCAGATGTTGCCTTCAGTGGGTTTTTGAGAGAGGTATGTTGATGGTTAATTGTAATAAATTCTTCATTTATTTTCGTCTTTGTACACATATATATAGTTTAAGCTAATATATTAATATTGTGAACTTGCAATTGATGCTTTATGCCAGCGGCGACACCCCAGAGCCGGATGTTCTAGACTCTACAGGGGGGCATGATGCTACCCATTTGGCAGGCCCATCTTATATGGCACCTATTGTCGTATCTCACACCGAGGTAAACATTTTAAAATTTCATTTTTTTAATACTTGTTATCTTGTTAATTTCCACATACTTTACAGTTTAGTTCACTAATGCTATCTACAGTCTAATATTTACAATTATTAAATGTGTAGATGGCAGATCCTTCACTGGGGAAAGGTAATGTGGAGGTAGCACCCATGGTCGTACCATCCCATGAAACATCTAGGCTCCAGGTATACAATTAAAAATGACATTTTTTAAATACATGTTTGTTTGTTGAATCATGCATGTCTAACTACATGAACACTTGCTGACTGTAGGCACCATCCGAGACATCTGGACCATTTCCTGGATTTGTATCTCCCTCTAGGCCATTCGTGAACAAGGGTCGTGTGTATGTGAGGCGTTCTACTCCTAGAAAGACTCCAGCTTCCCACGACCATGGGTTTACTCACACCATGGTAATGTATATCCTTCGATGATATTTGTTGTTTAACTTGAAATCCAGTGCATAAATCATTTTTGTTAATGTTTGAATTGCATGTTTACTGCATCAGGAACCCGAGTTGTCTACTAAAAACCTCGCATCGATGGTTGATGCAGCAGCCAGTGCCACATCTGCAATGGAAACTGATCACACACAAGTATGTAACTATTTCAACATTATCTTTACATAGTTTATTATTGTTGTCTATTGTTTATTCATGCATTTCTAACTATTTCAACATTTTTTCATTGTAGCCACCACCAGCAGGAGTAGTTCCTGGCCCCCCTGGTTCGACCATCCTGGATGTTCAACCAACGGCTCCATCTGCTACACAAGCAGCACAATCTCTTTTGTCAATTGAGGTGAGATGTCCTTCAATTACCAAGTGTTTCATGCACTTTCCATGCATCAGTTGATAATTGTTGAGCTAATGTATTAGTGTACATAGTTAGTTGAATTTAACAATTGATATTTAATTTGCAGGATCCAGAGATGCACACTGATCCTAGAGATGTGCCTAGAGGATCAACGTTAGGAAAGAACAAGAGGAAGCTTGAGTTTTGATGTGTCTTATGGGATATATGTACATTTGGATACATGTACATGTGGCTTTGATAGTTTTGGATAGTTTTGGACACATGTGCTTTTGGATACTTTTGTATATATATGTACTTTTCGATACATTCACTTTTGGAGACATGTACATTGACTTTATTGTGCATGTACTTTTGGAAACATGTACATTGACTTCATTGGATACATGTACTTTTGGATACTTTTGGATATACATGTACTTTTGGAGACATGCACTTTTGCATACTTTTGGATATATATGTACTTTTGGATACATGAACTTTTGGAGACATGCACATTGACATTTCACTTATAAATGAATGATACATTTCACTTTGTATTTGTTCTTCGGTTTCCACGTGTTCTTGTGTCAATCTAATGTGTTGATTTGTGTGGATTATCTATTACTCATGAATGCGCTATGTCAAAAGAACAAACTATTATATTTAAAGGTTTCAACGAACTCACTACATGCGTGCACTAATTGGTATCTAATTAAAATTTGTGATTTTGGATGATCATTACAAGTTATGTCAAAGTTCGTGCTCGTGTAATTTAATCAAACTAAATGCAATACAATGTTTTTCAAGGTTTCAACGAACTCACTCATGCACACTAATTGGATAGGTGTAATTAAAATTTGTGAGTTTGGATGATTAAATTACAAGTTAAGTCAATGTTCAAGTGTAATTTAATAAAACTAAGTGCAATACATGCTACACATTTCATCAACACCCAATATTTGATTGTACAATTAGATTCAACACTACATATGAGTAACTACATACAAGTTCTCAAAGCAACATTGGTGAAAGAAACAAACGTTACCTCGGGATTCGAGAAATAAAGTGCCTTCTAATGTTGGTTGGGAAGGATATGCTTGGTTATCCTTATGGCTTGGAGGTCATCTTCATGTAGATAAGTACTCTTGTTGTCATGTGTCATTAATGTTTTTTCATGTGGTAAAACCCTTCAGGGTTAGGGTTTGTTCATGGTTTCATTGTACTTGATTTCTAAACATATAATTATTCTAAGAAAGGTTGCTAGGTTTTCTACCCCATGAGGGTTTCACGGGATAAAACGTTGTGTCTCTTGTCCCTGAACAACATTTTCATGCGACTTGTAGCTCGACATAGCCTAGAAACCAGACGTTGGACCGATGAACCCTTGACTCCGTTGGTCCCCTGGCATGCGATTACCTCTAGGGGGCCCTCTCCCTCGTCTCCCCATGGCCCCGTGGCTTCATTGTGCATTCATTTCGTAAACTAGGGTTTTGCTCAATTTCATTGCATGCAATCTCGCATTGGTGGGTCAACTCTGCAAAAAACCTCCCCCGAGCCAGTGTTGGCAGTGTTCCCACGTCGGCATTTCCCACACACACTTGCAGGAGCCAACGACACACAATCTTCCTGCTCTGTTTGCTTTTTGGCTCCTGGGCAGAAATTCACCAAGTGTTCCTAAACGACATTTTCATGTGACTTGCAACTTGACATAACTCAGAAACCGGACGTCGGACCGATGAATCGTCGACTCCATTGGTCTCCTTGCATGCGATTACCTCTAGGCATCCATCTCCCTCATCTCCCCATGGCCCAGTGGATTCATTGTGCATTCATTTCGTAAACTAGGGTTTTGCTCAGTTTAATTGTAGGCAATTTTGCATTGGTGGGTCAACTCTACAAAAACCTCCCCCGAGCCAATGTTGGCAGTGCTCCCACATCGGCATTGCCCACACACACTTGCAGGAGCCAACGACACACAATCTTCCTGCTTTGTTTGCTTTTTGGCTCCTGGATGGAAATTCACCAAGTGTCCCTAAACGACATTTTCATGCGACTTGCAACTCGACATAACTCGGAAACCGGACGTCGGATCGACGAACCGTCGACTCCGTTGGTCTCCTGGCATGTGATTACCTATAGGGGGCCTTCTCCCTCGTCTCCCCATGGCCCAGTGGCTTCATTTCGTAAACTAGAGTTTTTCTCAGTTTAATTGCATGCAATCTCGCATTGGTGGGTCAACTCTGCAAAAACCTCCCCCGAGCCAGTGTTGTTCCCACATCGGCATTGCCCACACACACTTGCAGGAGCCAACGACATGCAATCTTCCTGCTCTGTTTTCTTTTTGGCTCCCAGATGGAAATTCACCAAGTGTACCTAAACGACATTTTCATGCGGCTTGCAACTCGACATAACTCGGAAAGCAGACGTCGGACCGATGAATCGTCGACTCCGTTGGTCTCTTGGTGTGTGATTACCTCTAGGGGGCCCTCTCCCTCATCTCCCCATGGCCCAGTGGCTTGATTGTGCATTCATTTCATAAACTAGGGTTTTGCTCAGTTTAATTCCATGCAATCTTGCATTGGTGGGTCAAGTCTGCAAAAACCTCCCCCGAGCCAGTGTTGGCAGTGTTCCCACGTCAGCATTTCCCACACACACTTGTAGGAGCCAACGGCATGCAATCTTCCTGTTCCGTTTGCTTTTTGGCTCCCGGACGGAAATTCACCAAGTGTCCCTGAACGACATTTTCATGCGACTTGCAACTCGACATAACTCGAAAACTGGACATCGGATCGACAAACCATCAACTCCATTGGTCTCCTGGCATGTGATTACCTCTAAGGGTCCCTCTCCCTCATCTCTTCATGGCCCAGTGGCTTCATTGTGTATTCATTTCGTAAACTAGGGTTTTTCTCAGTTTAATTGCATGCAATCTCGCATTGGTGGGTCAACTTTGCAAAACCCTCCCCCGAGCCATTGTTGGCAGTGTTCCCACATTGGCATTTCCCACACACACTTGCAAGAGCCAACGGCACGCAATCTTCCTGATCCGTTCGCTTTTTGGCTCCCAAACGGAAATTCACCAAGTGTCCCTGAATGACATTTTCATGCGACTTGCAACTCAACATAACTCGGTAACCATACGTTATACCAATGAACCGGCCACTCCGTTGGTCTCCTGGCATGCGATTACCTCTAGGGGGCCCTCTCCCTCGTCTCCCCATGGCCCGGTGGCTTCATTGTGCATTCATTTCGTAAACTAGGGTTTTGCTTAGTTTAATTGCATGCAATCTTGCATTGGTGGGTCAACTCTGCAAAAACCTCCCTCGAGCCAATGTTGGTAGTTTTCCCACATCGGAATTGCCCACACACACTTGCAGGAGCCAACGACATGCAATCTTCCTACTTTGTTTGCTTTTTGGCTCCCGGACGGAAATTCACTAAGTGTCCATGAACGACATTTTCATGCGACTTGCAACTAGAAAATAACTCGGAAACTGGACGTCGGACCAACGAACTGTCGACTCCGTTGTTCTCCTGGCATGCGATTACCTCTAGGGGTCCCTCTCCCTCGTATCCCCATGGCCCAGTGGCTTCATTGTGCATTAATTTCATAAACTAGGGTTTTGCTTAGTTTTATTGCATGCAATCTCACATTGGTGGGTCAACTTTGCAAAACCCTCCCCCGAGCCAGTGTTGGCAGTGTTCCCATGTCGTCATTGCCCACACACACTTGAAAGAGCCAACGGCACACAATCTTGCTGCTCTGTTTGGTTTTTGGCTCCACGACAAAAATTCACCAAGTGTCCCTGAACGACATTTTCATGCGATTTGCAACTCGACATAACTCGAAAACCGGACGTCGGATCGACGAATCGTCGACTCCGTTGGTCTCCTTGTGTGAGATTACCTCTAGGGGGGCCTCTCCCTCGTCTCCCCATGGCCCAGTGGCTTCATTGTGCATTCATTTCGTAAACTAGGGTTTTGCTCAATGTGGGAGTGTGCAATTTTTACACACGGGGGTCAACTTTGGAAAATCATCCACCGGGTAGGTATGGCTAGTGTTCCCAGCCCAAACCTTCCTAGACACACCTGCAGGACTCTCCGGAACCCGATTTTTTTGCACGGTTGGAGTTCTATGCCCTCGACAGGTTTCCCGCAGGTGTCCTTGAAGGCCTTCTGGCAGCGAGATGAGACGAGCCATAGAATGAAGACCGTGGCTCGGATCGATGAACCATCAACTCCATTGGATTCAGCACACCGGGATAGTGCCAGGGGTGCCCCTCCCTCTGGCCTGGTAGCCCATGTGTCACCTTGCAGGTCCATCTTGGAAACTAGGGTTTTGCTCAGTGTGGGAGTGTGCAATTTTTGCACATGAGGGTCAACTTTGGAAAATCATCCACCGGGCGGGTATGGATAGTGTTCCCAGCCCGAACCTGCCTAGACACACATGCAGGATTCCCTGGAACCTGGTTTTGTTGCACGGTTGGATTTCTATGCCCCCGACAGGCATCCCGCAAGTGTCCTTGAAGGCCTTATGGTAGCGAGACAGGACGAGCCATAGAATGAAGATCGTGTTTCAGATCGACGAACCGTCAACTCCGTTGGATTCAACACACCAGGATAGTGCCAGGGGTGCCCCTCCCCTCTGACCTGGTGGCCCATGTGTCACCTTGCAAGTCCATCTTGGAAACTAGGGTTTTTCTTAGTGTGGGAGTGTGCAATTTTTGCACATGGGGGTCAACTTTGGAAAATCATCCACCGGGTGGGTATGGCTAGTGTTCCCAGCCCAAACCTGCCTAGACACACCTACAAGACTCCCCGGAACCCAGTTTTGTTGTATGGTTGGAGTTCTATGCCCCTGGCAGGTATCCAGCAAGTGTCCCTGAAGGCCTTTTGGATGCGAGACAGAACGAGCCATAGAATGACGACCGTGGCTTGGATTGACAAACCATCGACTCCGTTGGATTCAGCACGACGGGATAGTGTCGGGGGTGCCCCTTCCCTCTGGCCCGGTGGCCCATGTGCCACCTTGCAGGTTCATCTTGGAAACTAGGGTTTTGCAGGTCCATGATGAAGATTTTCATGATGATGATGATGGTGATGATGATGAAGATGTTGATGATGATGGATTGGTCTAAGGTGGTGCTCTCAAATAGCTAATTCATTATGAAATATTTAACAAGACATGAATTAAATTTAATATAAGTGTATTGTTTAATATAGTGAGCATGAATTGAATTAATTTTGTTGGGTGAAGCCAATAACCAACATGATGAACATAATATAATTTTAGGGTTTATTGATCATATGTAAAAAATGGCATATTCATAAACTTGACATACAAGAGAACTTTTGGCATATTTATAAGCAACATAAACGTAAATTTGGCATATCAAGAACACAAAATTGACATATTTATATGAAACATACATGTGAAAATTGAGCATATATCAATATTCAATTACAAATAGTATAAATAGTATAGTATTAAAAGTATGTAGCGTATCTCATCATGCTAGATCCCACCTATTATCATACAACCAAGCCCTCTGGATCATCTCTTATACTGATGATCTCCATTAGTCTCTCGTGCTCTGTATCCGGTAAGAAGTAGCGTACCTTCGATGTATTTCGACTAGGAATTATTCATACCTGGAGGTTTGTGCCAATGATTAAGTTGGTAAAGTGATACACACTTGCACCTGGTTTGTAATCCCTGTAAACATATCCACCCTTCTTTCTTGCATTGTTGTCTCATGTCAAGTATTCACCTTTAACAACCATATACCTAGTTGGAAAGTGGTTGTTTTCATCGTCAGTCATGGACATAATGAGGGTTTGCTTTCCATCTATACAGCATGCCAACCAGTAATCATCACCCCATTCAGTATCTTTTGAGGCAACCATTGCGTATATGTGCCCTGCATTATATGATTGTAGGTATATGATCAAAATATTTTTCGTGCGATACAAAGCCATTAATGTGCATTTGAAGACTACGTAAACAAACAAAAAATGTTAAGGAAATGCATCATACCGGGTTGTACAAGGTCTGAGACATGATCAAAATCTGCAGAAATAGATGATTGGTCTTCTTCCAACGGAGTTAACTCAACAATTGCACGCTGATCAAGTGGAAGTGATGTGCGATCCCATCCATCAACCCAATCCAATGATTCACACCCATCCGAGTCACCATCACAACAAGGCGGGAAAAAACAAGCAAGTTTTCTGGTCCAAATTTCAAATACTGGGTTATCAAAGCTTCGAACCGAATGAAAGCCACGAGTCCCAGGCACAGTCTTGCATTCCCATGCATGTGAATGATCTATGTCTACCACCTCCCAAAAAAATCTCTCCACGTGTCTCTTTCTTGTGGATTCTACTCGCATAGTTCATTCCTCTCCCATTACTGACGTGCACCACCTGACTGTAGATTGAGCATTTAGAATAGTACATTCTGTAGATACTTTCAATTCCTCTCTTCGTAGGGATGTTTTGACACATGCTCCAACTCCATCATGCTCTCCTTTACCATGACCAGTCTCAAAATAGTTTCACATATGTGGCACTTTGTAGTTTTTATGCAATGAACACAACCACTGAAATATGCATGCATTTTTTAACTGACCAGCACACCCATCAGACCAAATCCAGTGTCGATCCATCTATATGTTCCTTCCCTTCAAGTGATCATAGAACATGATGAAGTAATGACGTACATAGTGGAAGTCGTGGCACCTATCATCACTTATGTATAAGTGATATTCCTTCAGAATTTCTCTTTGCTCTTCAGTGCTATTTGGGCCATGCCTATATGTGATATGGACCATCAAGGAAACCTGCTCAAAGTGATAATACTGACTTTGGATCTCATTTTGAGGTTGCAAAGTGTAGTTCTCGGAAAAATCAACAACTGAAAGTATAGTACCAAGGGGACATGTATCTCTGCATATTCTAAACTTCTCATCCTGCCATCGTGCCACATGGACATGCTGAACATATTGATGTGTCTTTTCAATAAATTCCTTGATGAAGTCACTAACTTGTACCTGGTGACACAAAATGATCTCAATGTCAAATTTTTGTTGTAAGAAAGGATTGAAATGTAACCGTTACAACATAATTTTATAGGTATAAATGCATACCTGAGATGTCACCAATTGTATTTTTTTGCTTTCTTTCCCTGGGACTATTTCATAGTTGATATATTTGAAACTTTTCATGACTGTAACCATTTTCCCAAATTCACTATCTCCATTCTCGTGCATACATTGGCTCAATAATTCCATTCCAGCACAGTTGGAGCATGTTCCATCCAAACAAGATTTTGCATAGTATGTTTGCCCCTCACGCCTATTGCACATGATGCTATGAATGAATTCTCTTGATGAAGTCGGTGGTATTGTCATGGAGCAATCCTGCACATGGTTAGTATGCAACACACGATGAATGTACAAAAATGTTTCATAGTAATATTCATATTCTACATGGTATCTACAACAACAAGTGTTACGAAGAGTATTTATTCTAACATACCATGGCTTACATTTCTCAAAATATCTTTGCCCCAAGTTCAATTGTCTATGCTCAATCCTAAATTTCTTGTAAAGTTATGCCTGTGTTATATCAAGAAGATGCTTAGTATGTGGTTCACGATCCTTTGAACCCCTTCTCAGTTTGAGTACATCCTTTCGGTTTGAAGAAGGCCTTGTGTGATCATGCCAAAAACTGTGCACTAGTCCCTTTACTGCATCAACTAGCTTCATGTCACGACGTGGAAACCTACCAACAAAGGCCCAAAAATCTATCTAATCGGTTGTGTCAAGATGTTCTCTTCTAATAGAATACCTATGGAGGGTTTTTACATTCAAATTAATTAGTTCGGATGTAGGCCTGAGAATACAAAGGGCCCTGGTGTTCTTATTTGCAATTGCTTGTGACAACACACGACGAGCAGCATTGCAGTCCTTTGAACGTGTGTTCTTACCAATTTTACCAAATGCATCTACTAGTCTTTTAACTATATGAGAACTTGGTTCAGAATTCTTTATCATATTTATCCCTAACTTTTTCCTAACAACATTCATGCTCCTATATTTTAACAATGATAAAAATAATCTACATTTATCTCCATCACATTTAGAAACAAAATATTTATCAAGTTTCTATTGAGTTTGATAAGCAATACTATGTTTAGATAGCATACCTTCAATGGAATTGATGATACTTTCATCAACCTGTATACGCTTCGGAGTTCTTCGATGTGTGCTTGCTAATGGAGGTAAGGGGGTTGGAATTGTACCATGTAGCGCATCACCAAGACACTCTGGAGTTTTAGTAGTAGCTTGGTGTCCTTCATTCCCTTCTTGGTAGTTGGATGGTGGAAGTCCAACATCCTCATCGATGGTCTGTGGAAGTCCAACATCCTCATCAATGGTCTGGATAACATTCTCTTCTTCAACAGTAGGAAAAATGTCCAATGCTTCTCTGACTTCATCGCTTGTATAACCACATCCGGATAGCAAATTTTGTGTTTCTTCATGAGCTTCATCTTGAGATGGTAACTTATCACTTTCACTTGAAGTGAGAATTGAAACATCCCCTAATGAGCATCTTTGTTTTGCTTCTTGATTACTTCCATGGGGTGCTTGTTCAACAACTATTGTGGAAATTGAAGGTCCCTCTTGTCGTGGATTAATAGGATGAACCGTGGTATCCTCTACAATTGGATTTAGATTAGTTTCCAAAGAAAGCCTCCGATTCATCATGTATATTCTTTTGTTTTCTTTCTCTTCTTCAATGACTTCTTAAGGTCTCTTCTTCCTTGTTGATTTGTTTACTCGGTTATGTGCATTCCCTATCACCACAATTTTCAATTCAATATAGTTTGTTTTTGTTGCTCCTCAATTACAAGCTCCTCAATAATAAGCAAATGGAAGTTAGATCATAAATTGTTTGGGCTCTTTGATTCTCTTGTACAGTTGTGTATATCCACCATCACCATGAAATGGTATTGAAGCTTGATATCTTATCTTGTGTGCTCCTCAAATATAGGTCAAATGAATCTTTCAAAGACGTTATCTTTGGTGTTATTCAATTGGAGATTCTTCAAGCTTGCTGATTATCTTCTTCAAATATGGCCATATAACTCAACACCACACTAAGCAACCATGAAAGATGTCCTCAATGCTGCACCTGCATAAAAAAATAATGATGGAGATGGTGTAGAATGTGAGAATTTCCAATGGCGGGCTTGTGCTGTTCGAAAAATTGCCGGAGTGTTGTTTTGGCTCGGACAGAGTGAAGTTGCTCTCAGACAGGGACTGTTCACTATTTATAGAGTTACAAAATGAGCAGGTGTTATATAAAGAAAGAACGCGTGCGTGATATGTAGTGTAAAAATGCATATGCAATATTGTCAAGCACAATAAATAGGTTAGGTGCACGGCTAGGGAAACGAACAAAATCAAAAGAAAACTAATATTTTATATGGTTACATACATTGTAAAGCATACCCCACTCTCCATCTCTCCACCTTCTCTTTATCTTCGTCATTATCCCTCCCTATAGCACTCTCTCCCTTCTTCTCCCTTAATCACTAACCCTCTATGCCTTTATCCCTCCCCCCTGCCCTCTCTATCTTACCTTGTTCCTAGAGCCCCTCCCCCATAAAGGCCTTTAGACCCTCTTCTAAACATTAATCCCTAAGTGCATAAGTGCACAAGATGATGATGAGGAGGAGGGTGATGACAATGAAGATGAGCATGATGTAGATGAAGATGATAAAGACGATGATGAGGAGGAGGGTGATGACAATGAAGATGATCATGATGCAGATGAAGATGATAAAGATGATGATGTTGATGAAGATGATGGTGATGATGATGAAGATGTTGATGATGTTGGTGATGGTGATGTTCGGATGATGATGATGATGATTATGATGATGATGATGATGAAGATGATGGTGACATGATGGAGATGTTGATCTGATGAGGAAGATGATGATGATGATGATGGTTATGATGATGAAGATGTTGATGATGATGATGATGGTGATGACGATGATGATGATGAAGAAGATGATGATGATGGAGATGTTGTGTTGATGGGGAACCTAGAGATGACAATGATGATGAAGATGGTGATGGTGATGGTGATGACGATGAAGATTTTTATGATGATGGTGATGGTGATGATGAGGATGATGTTGACGATGATGGTGATGGTGATGTTTAGATGATGATCATGATGATGTTTAGAAGATAATGATGGTGATGATGTTGACGATGATGGAGAAGATGACGATGATGGATATGTTGATGAGGAACCTACAAATGCCAATGATGATGATGATGATGGTGATGAAGATGATGATGGTGGAGATGTTGATGAGGAACCTACAGATGCCAATGATGATGGTGATAATGATGAGGATGTCGATGATGATGCTACTGGTAATGATTATGAAGATGTTGATGATGATGGTGATGGTGATGTTCGGATGATGATGATGATGATGATGGTGACATGATGGAGATGTTGATCCGATGAGGAAGATGATGATGATGATGATGGTGATGATGATGAATATGTTGTTGATGATGATGATGGTGATGAAGATGATGATGATGAAGAAGATGATGATGATGGAGATGTTGTGTTGATGGGGAACCTAGAGATGACAATGATGATGAAGATGGTGATGGTGATGGTGATGGTGATGGTGATGGTGATGACGATGGTGATGACGATAAATATTTTGATGATGATGCTGATGGTCATGATGATGAAGATGTTGACGACGATGGTGATGGTGATGTTTAGATGATGATCATGATGATGTTCAGAAGATCATGATGGTGATGATGGTGATGATGATGGAGAAGATGATGATGATAGATATGTTGATGAGGAACCTACAGATGCCAATAATGATGATGATGATGGTGATGAAGATGATGATGGTGATGAAGATGATGATGGTGGAGATGTTGATGAGGAACCTACAGATGCCAATGATGATGGTGATGATGATGATGATGGTGCTGGTAATGATGATGAATATGTTGATGATGATGGTGGTGGTGATGTTCGGATGATGATGATGATGAAGATGATGGTGACATGATGGAGATGTTGATTCGATGAGGAAGATGATGATGATGATGATGGTGATGATGATGAAGATGTTGATGATGATGATGATGGTGATGAAGATGATGATGATAAAGAAGATGATGATAATGGAGATGTTGTGTTGATGGGGAACCTAGAGATGACAATGATGATGAAGATGGTGATGGTGATGGTGATGGTGATGACGATGAATATTTTGCTGATGATGTTGATGGTGATGATGATGAAGATGTTGACGATGATTGTGATGGTGATGGTGATGTTTAGATGATGATCATGATGATGTTCAAAAGATCATGATGGTGATGATGGTGGAGAAGATGACGATGATGATGGAGAAGATGATGATGATGGATATGTTGATGAGGAACCTACAGATTCCAATGATGATGATGATGGTGGTGATGAAGATGATGATGATGGAGATCTTGATGAGGAACCTACAGATGCCAATGATGATGGTGATGACGATGAGGATGTCGATGATGATGGTGCTGGTAATGATAACGAAGATGTTGATGATGATGGTGATGGTGATGTTCGGATGATGATGATGATGATGATGATGATGGTGACATGATGGTGATGTTGATCCGATGAGGAAGATGATGATGATGATGATGGTGATGATGATGAGGATGTTGATGATGATGAGTATGGTGATGAAGATGATGATGATGATGAAGATGATGATGATGGAGATGTTGTGTTGACGGGGAACCTAGAGATGACAATGATGATGAAGATGGTGATGGTGATGGTGATGGTGATGACAATGAAGATTTTGATGATGATGGTGATGATGATGATGATGAAGATGGTGATGGTGATGTTTAGATGATGATCATGATGATGTTCAGAAGATGATGATGATGATGATGGATATGCTGATTTGATGAGGAATATGATGATGATGATGATGGTGATGATGATGAAGATGTTGATGATGACGATGATGGTCATGAAGATGATGATGATGATGGAGATGTTGATGGAGAACCTAGAGGTGAAACTGATGATGAAGATGTTGATGATGATGATGACGGTGATGGTGATGATGATGAAGATGTTGATGATGATGGTGTCGGTGATGAAGATGATGATGAAGATGTTGATGATGGAGATGTTGATGAGGAAGGGGGAGATGACAATGATTATGAAGATGTTTATGGTGATGAAGATGTTCATGATGATGGTGATGGTGATGAAGATGATGATGAAGATGATAAGGATGAAGAAGATGATGATGATGGAGATGTTGATCAGGAACCTAGAGATGACAACGATGATGAATATGTTGATGATGATGATGATGGTGATGATGATGAAGATGGTGATGGTGATGAAGATGATGATGAGGAGGGTACCCACCTTATGTATATATTCACAAATATACAAGTCCCTATAGAACTCTCTCCCTTTGATCGCCCTTAATCACAAACCCTATGTGCCTTTATCCCTTCCCCCTTCCCTCTCTATCTCACCTTGTATCCCTCTCTCCCTATCTCTTTCTCTAGATCTGTTCCTGGTTATGTCCTGCACTCCCTTTACCTCCCTCCCTCTATGTCGCTTTCTCTCCCTTACACCATCTTCGTCCCTGGCACCCCACTAATTCCTCCTTCCCTATCACACACACACACACACACACAACCTCCCACTTTCTTTGTCACTCACAACTCCCTCTAGTCTCTCTCTCCCCAACCATCTCTCTCTCTCTCTCTCTCTCTCTCTCTCTCTCTCAAACACACACACACACACACATTATGTCCCTTTCCATTCTCAAACCCATCCCCCCTCCATCCATATCTATATCCACCTTTCTCCCTCCATCCCTCACCCTACCTTCTCTCCCTCCCTCTCTCATCAACTGTCTCTCTCTCACCTTCTATCCCTCCCTCATGTTATCTGTCCCTCAACCTATCTCAATCTCTCCATCACTCCCTCTCTCTCACACACTTTATGTCCCTTCTCTCTCTCTCTCTCTCTCTCTCTCTCGCCACCACTCCCTGCATGTCTCCCACCAACACTTTCTGTCTCTCCCTTCCTGTCTCTTTATTTCATTCTATCCCCATCTATCTCTCACTCCCTCTAAATCCATTCCTCCCCATTTTCCCTCTCCCTCCCTTGCTCTATGTCTCCCCCCCCCTTGTATTCTTTATTTCTCTCTCACATCCCCCTTGCCTCCATCCATTTCCCCTTGTCACTCAAGTCTCACTTTCAATTTCTAACCCTATACCTCTTCAGAACCTATTCTACTCCTAATAGTGCTCCCAATCTTCACTTCCCTTCAACCCCTGTAGCCCATCATGTTCTCATTCCCTTCATCTCTCAAACTCAAGCTTCCAACATCCTTCTAAGCCTTTGACCATTTCCCACCCCTGTTAAATATTAACCATAGATTCCCTTGACCCTTCCCCACCCCTTCTCAAATATTAAACAAAAATTCCCTTGAGTCTTCCACACCCCTTCTTTCTCAAGTATTAAACATGTATTTTATGATTTAAATAATGCGAGGGCATTTTTTAACTATATAATGCGTACGCGTTATGTAGTTATATAACGTGTGCGTGTTATGTACATCTAAAGGTGCGGCAATAATTTTGAATTTGGAGTTTGCTCGCATGTCAACAGTAATCCTACGTGTATGCTTCGGAGTTTGCTTCAGTAATTCCAAACCCGTGCAATGTTAATGAAAAACCAAAGCTAATTGGGTATTTCTTCCAGTTTCTGGAGAAGCCTGTGCTTATCCACTCATTACAATATGCTACACAGTCATTTTTGACGAAATCTTAGACACAAATAGCATTTTTTTTGTAGATTCCAAATATGTAACTTTTATTTTGAAATCTTAATTTTTCCTATTTTCTTTCAATTTCTTTTCTGTCATACTTCCTTAACTCATGAAACACACTATTAGTGTTTCTTCCATAACTTTTTCAATTCTCAATCATTTCAAAAAAAAATTGTATGGTGCACAAGAGGACACTAACCTCCACGTTCTATGAAAAAACCATGTCAAGATTTTTGCATTAAGACCTTCAAAGGCTCTACTCACAAAAGATGTACTATTTTCGAAGTTTGATCACTTAGACAATTATAAAAAAATTATAAAATTACTAATTTAATTTTCGAAAAATAATGGCGCACAAGTGCTATGTGTTCTCTACATGCATGCCGATTTTTGTAGCTTGATTCCATCATTTAGGCCTTCAAAGGCTCAACCCACAAAAACATATACCTTATCATTTGCCTGAAAAATAAAAAGTGTTCGTTAGGAAAAATGAAACTTGACATAACTATGCAAATTTTCAATACATAAAAGTTATATATTCAGAAACGTGATTGAATTTTCTTACATTTCATCTTTTTTACTCAATTCAATATATTTTGCGTAAGTAGCTCAAAAAATCCAAGTAAGTTGAGGGATGCTTGTTTTTTCAGTTTTCTATTGCATCTAACACGCCAAAAGTGACCCTCATTAGCTTGCACTGACCCTATACACAATGGAAAAGATGGATTGTCCATAGAACAACATGGAAAGCACATTGCCATGAGAACTTAGATCAGCTTTAGGTCAACTGCTTATTGCAATGGGAAGAGTTGAAATCAAAAGCAACATGCACCACACAACAACTGAAGACAATGCCTTGACCTCAACACACTCCACACTATAGAAATATGTAAGCAAATGCCTCAACAATAGATCGAAGACTAATGCCATATCTATTCGACAACAATCCAAGACAATGACAAAATCACTAATGCCAATTGGAAAGAACTTTTGCTCTTGCATGAACAACATGTGGGTCGTGCAAGAAAGCCTTATTCTAAGCAATGTGAACATGGATATGCAAGCATGAGACAAATACTAATAACCCCATGCAAGTACATATTTTGCCAATGTCTCAACTCTACATAAATGCAAGGAAACCACAAAATCACTAATGCCAGTTGAAAAGACCTTTCGATGATGCACTAGTAACATGACTATAGACTAGCCATAGTCTTGTCTAGATGCAACAAATTTTTTCTCCATTAATCCACTCTACACAATGCAAAAGATGGACTGTCCATAGAACAACCGGGAAAGCACATTGCCAAAACCTAGATCAACTCTAGGAAAACTGTTGACTGCAATGGAAGCAACATTCACCACGCAACAAATGAAGACAATTCTTTGTCCTCATCACACTCTGCACTATAGAAATCTGTAAGCAAATGCCTCAACAACAAACCAAATACCAATGCCATATCTATTCAACAATAATCCAAACCAACGACAAAATCACTAATGCCAATTCAAAATACCTTTTGATCTTGCACTAGCAACATGCAAGCCATGCAAGAGAGCCTTAATCTAAGCAATGTGAACATGGATATGCAAGCAGGATGAAAATCACTAATGCCAATTGAAAAGACCTTTTGACGGTGCAACAATAACATGTCAATTGTACAATAATACAAGCAAACAAAATATCAACGCACAGTTGAGGGAAGCAAGCACCGATTCAACTTCTGTTGAAAAGTTCAGTTATGGGAAACAAACCCTTAATCTAAGCAATGTGAACATGACTATGCAGGCAGGAGGAAGAATTGTCTTTGGATCTAGGAACGCATCACTTCATATGGTTCCATGGTTTTCTACATGTCTTTGGATCAACATTTGAATACCAGTTAGCCCATGCAATTACATATTTTTGCTAATGACTCACAAAATTCACAAGATAATGGCCAGCAATTGATTAAAACGAGTGCATATATCTTTTCCTTGAATTTTTCACTACGCCACATTGGCAATATTCTCGTCTACATATAGTCTATCTAATGCACAATGCATTGGCTCCGAGACTATGGAAAACAGTTTCCTATAACCCTCAACTAGGCATTTCAATGTCAAAAAGAGAACTACAGCAAAAAAAACTCAAATGCCTGTTATCCAATTTCTTGCCCGTAGAGGTCGGAGACGAAAGTTCTATTGAGTTTGCTAGAATTAATACAATCCGTGGACAAAGTTGAATTGCAGTGCAGAAGGAACCTTAACATTCATGTGAAATAGATGTGATGGAGTTAGTCATGAAAATATAAACATGTAAAATCCCGTTAACTCAGCTGGTTAATGTCCATGGGTTATAGGTTATAGTTTCTAGTAAGTAATGTATCGTTCATGTTATCAAATTAAGGAACGATGGTTCAGTATCGGTAAGTGAAGGGGGAGGTGTAAACAAGTTAGGGAGATTCAAGCAAACAAAAAAAAGAAATTAATCAATTGGATAATATCGTTTAGATTAAAACTTAAATCATACAAATGAAATTGATGAAGTTTAAAATGTTTTTGGATCATCTAAATCCCTAGGGCTTAGGATATCTTTCCAAACATTTAGATATAAGATATTAACCCTACTTATATATACAACTAAATAGTCATGAGTGTGATAATAGATAGTAGTTAGGTCCCGCAAATAATAATAATCTATATTTAAGTCATAGCTAAGCCAAACACCAATTTGGTATATGCAACTCCTTTGTTTGTGGGATAATGGACCCCCCTCTAGCAACGATGTAACTACTAAAGTCTACAGAGGTGTACCTACTCTACCCACTTTGAACTGAACATATGACTTCCTAGGATGTTCTTAACCATTAGGCCACTCAAGTTGTACTAATAATAATCTATTTTTAAGGTCACAACAAAGCCAAACACTAATTTGTTATATGAGACCCCCTCCTTTGTGGATCAAGGGACCTCATCTATGCACCAATGTAAATGCTAAAGTCTACAAAAGTGTACATATCCTATCCTCTCCGAAATTGAACCTATGACCTCCTAAAAAAAAACACATGTTCTTAATCATTAGGCGAAAACAAACTCACAATACAAAATTTTAAATTTTAAATATTTCTTCTTAATTTCATCTTAAATTATAAAAAATAAAAATAAAACAAAAATAAAACCATTAATTAATAAAAAATTATAAAAATAATATAATTGTAATTGTAATATATACTACAAAATTTGCATAGCTTTAACTCAAAAAGAACAATTAACAAAAACTTAAATTATAAAGAATGACTAAAGTAAGAATAATAAATTAAATAATATATGTTGATATACAAATTTTTAAAATAATATGTAGATTTGTAACTTGTTAACCACACATGCTCATTTCCTTACTATGTCACAATTTTAATCATGATTTTTAAAATGGATGGGTTTTAAAATGTTTATGTGTTTTTATTTTTATAAAGAATAAGTGGATAATTTTTAAATTATTTTTTTTTAAATGAAGTTTTGTTTTTAATAAAATATTTTTTAAATAAAATACAATTTTATTATTAAATATTTTATAAACAAAGAAAATTATATTTTTTAACAAAATTTCTATTAATTATTTCAAAAGTATTTATCCATCACACAAATTTGATTTCAAAATAAATATAAAATAATCCATTAAAACAGATTTTTGTTTCAAAATTCTTAATAAAATTAATATTTTTATCATTCCCTAAATAAAAAATACATACCATTTTTCTACTTTTCTCTATGAATGAAAGATATACCATTCTTCATATTGTTGTTACATGTCCTACCAATTATGGACTACGTCCATAGCATGGATTTTTCACGTTATTACTTTGATTTTTAAGGATTAAGGTATTTTTCTAAAATTTTTGAAATAAATCTATATTTATCAAGCATTGAGAGGGATCCAATTTCTTGAGGTGTATTCCTTTTTTTAAATTTAAACTCGAGAAATTTGATCTTTCTTGATTGATAGATCCGGGTGTAATTTTTAAGTTTTTATTTTATAAACGAACATCTATTTTTTAATTACTTTTCATAATATTTTATTTTATGAACCAACATGGATTTTTTTTTTAAATACTTTCCATAATTTTTTATTTTATGAGCCAACATGAATTTTTTTAATTATTTTGTTACATCAAAAATGTAATGTTACATCACACGTTACAACATCTCCCCCATATCAAACTGTAAAACACGACTAAAATTATTTTTAATAAAAATTAACTACCAACACCATTATAATAATTATTATATATATATATATATATATATATATATATATATATTTAATTATAATTAAATTAATTGAATTTTAATCTTTTTCTTATTTTTTATAATAAAAAATTAACTTATATGTTATTATCCTAATATAAATTTATTTTAATTCTAAATTTTTATCAAACATTCACAAGTCATTTTTTTTAAATATAAAGTTTTGTTAATTTAAAATGAATTCAAACAAAACTAAAATAAATAACAATATTTATATCCAAATATCATATAAAATGTGCATATTAAATATCTCTCACATATATATAAACATATGGTCTTACTATTATTTCTTACTAGTATTAGATTTTTTAAAGCTAATATATAAATCTTATTCCTTTTATTGAAGAAATGAATAATCTATTGAAAAAATAATAATGGAAAGAATGTCTATAAGAAAAATTAAGATATTTTAAATTTCAACATAATTTACATCCAAAAGATTTATTATAATAATTATAAATTTATTTTTTAAAATAAAAATATATATTTTCAATTAAGATGTATATTTGTTACATATTACAATCTAAAGTAAATAATATTTTATTTTGTATTTGTTACATTTTAGAGATATGATTATATACCAATTATTTTTTTAAATTAATAAATTTATATTTATATTTATATAAATTTAAAATTTAAATTATTAAACAAAATAATAAAAATTTAAGTCTTATTTAAGACTTCATACAATAATCTAATTATATAAATGTATATGTATTTTTAAGATTTGTCCAATACAATATTTAAATATGTTTTTATCAAGTTTTTTCTCATAAGGTATCATTCATGAATCAACTATCTTGAATTTATGATGGATTAACTATTCTAGGTGTGAAATGTGAAGTTTATCTCTACCGAGTAATTTTATTGTCTTTCAATAAAAGTTCATTTAAATTAATATTCATTAGTTTAACACTCATCTAATTATATAAATGTATATGTATTTTTAATATTTGTCCAATATAATATTTAAATATGTTTTTATCAAGTTTTTTCTCATAAGGTATCATTCATGAATCAACTATCTTGAATTTATGATGGATTAACTATTCTAGGTGTGAAATGTGAAGTTTATCTTTATCTAGTAATTTTATTGTCTTTCAATTAAAGTTCATTTAAATTAATATTCATTAGTTTAATTTCAATTGATGATGATGATGATGATGATGATGATGATGATGATGATGATGATGATGATGATGATGATGATGATGATGATGATGATGATGATGATGATGATGATGATGATGATGATGATGATGATGATGATGATGATGATGATGATGATGATGATGATGATGATTTTATTTTAAAAAAGACATTGATAATTATTTTTAAAAGTCCAATGTAAAATAATAAACATTTTCAAAAAATGATGATGATGATGATGATGATGATGATGATGATGATGACGACGATGACGACGACGACGACGACGATGACAACGACGATGACGACGACGACGACGATGACGACGACGAGGACGATGACGAGGATGATGACGATGACGACGATGACTATGGCGACGATGACGATGATGACGATGAAGAATACAATGATGACAACGACGCTGACGATGATGACGACGATGACGACGACGATGATGACGACGACGAGGACGACGATGGACGACGATGACGATGACGACGACGACAGATGACGATGGCGACGGTTTCTTAGTAAAAAATGATGATGATGTTGACGATGATGATGATGATGGTTTCTTAATTTCCTTTTAACCTCTAATTATTTATCATCCAACATTTTCTCTTTAAACTTAGAAGTGATAATATTTTTAGTGGTACCGATGTCTTGCAAAGTGGTAGTTTTTTTTATCCCCCAATGATTTAACCATGCCATGACATCCTTATACCAACCTCTTTTGAGCTGAAGATGGTCTTGACTGGATTTTACAATAATTTTAGGAAGTATATGGTCTCACATATTATTTATCATGTACTTGTACATCAATTATCTAGTCAACAATATTCTCAATGGGTGGGGGGAACCCACTTCTAGAAAGTTCAAAAAGTGCCAATATGGAGTTCAAAAAGGGCCAATATGAGGTTTAAAAACTGCATTTTTGGGTTTGAAATTGGCACTTTTGAAATGCATTTTGCACTTTTTGCTCCCAATATTGACACTTTTGAAATTGATTTTGGAAGTTTTTGCATCCAATATTGTCACATTTTGAATCGGCTTTTGCAGTTTTGAAAACCAAGACTAGCATTTTTAGAATCTAATTTTTCTAATCTTAAAAACCCCAAAACTAGATAGCACCACACATAGAGAAGACTATGAAGATAAAAAATGGCAGCACATTATTCAACAACCAAATATCATTTTTTTTTCCACAAATGATCTTCATCATCAGCACCATTAAGGCGTAGCAAAAAAGGACATGATTGATCTAACAAGAATGTGTCATTCCCATCATCACAATTATATCTCTTTGCAATTATGTAGTTTCCTTCATCATTACAAACATGTTTTTCTTATGAATCATCCACAATGACCGTGTTACTAGCATCATAAGCATAGTTTAACATCTTCTAGACATTATCTAAAGGTTTGAGATATACATTTAGATTTCCACCTCCAACATTGCCCTTTTGTGGTTTGGTGTCATAGTGATCTTGTGTTAGTATGACTTTAAATTTCTCTTTTTTCAATTATGTTTTGTCTAAAAGTCCTGGAAAAAATTCATTCACATTTTAGGTTTCCACAGATTTCCATAAACCAACCTCAAAAATAGTAAGACATAGTTTAAGAAAATCCTTTAACCTTGGACGTAGAAAATAAACCTTTATCTATATTGTTGTAAACTAACTTGTTTGATAATGTAGTCTTATGAATATCATGTAACACTACTCCATTTAAATCGAATATTATCAATCGTTTATCTAATATAAAACATTTGCACGCAAAAACCATAAAAAACACTCTAATTAATGAACACATTTTTAACATGCAAAATAAAGAATATATATACTACCAATATGAAAGGGATTTTCTAAAAATTCCAACACTTAAACAATTTCGGTCATTATTTGTAAAAAAAAAAATTAACAAAAGCTATTTCATGTAAACAAACAAAATTTCAACTAAATAAATTGTGGAATAAGGTGGATGTGTTGTATGACTATGCTAAGATAACTCTACGGTAAAGGAAGGATCATAGGAGACTTCAAAAATATTTCACATTTTCGGGAAAACGTAAGATTGGAGGAGAATGTTTAGGCATGTGCAGTATAGTACTATACATGCAAAGACCATATACATAATAACAAAATAAGAATTGACCGATATTGTATAGGAATCGATCTCTTTGGTGGATCCATCAACGTAACAAAGATACAAAAGATCCAAAATTATAAAAAGAATCATCCACACCACCATGATAGATACGTTGAACAACCCATGTTGTTTATTTTCTCTAGGAGAATACTATGAAGGCTAAGTGTTGTCTCACACTGCCATGTCAAGCTTACACTAAACGAAGGATCGACCAACACTTTCAAAATTCAGATCTAGTTTCCTGTACAATAAAACATTGGAAGAGGATGGCTCAATGTATACACAAACATGGTTGGAGACAATGTATACTTAATGACAAAGTACACCATATATGTTTTCCTTGGGGAGTGTCGGTGAATCCTTCTTTTATATCCTGGCTTACTGATGATCACTTAATGAAAAAAGAAAATATCAGTCGATCCTTCTTTCCTTTTATGGTTTCTTGATATCCACTTAATGACAAAGGAAAAGATCAACCGATCATTTCCCCGGATACACCCTACAATGATGTCTAACATTTTCGCTTCAAACTTAGAGTGAAAGAAGAATCAGATGACACTCCTAAAACATATCTGGGTTCCTAGACGATACAATACTGTAGGAGGATGGCTCCATGTATACATAAGCGTCATTGGAGACAAAGTATACTTAATGACAAAGGAAACCATTTATGTTTTCCTTGGGGAGTGTCGGGTGATCCTTCTTTTATTTCTCGGTTTCCTAATAATCACTTAATGACAAAGGAAAAGATCGGTCGATCCTTATTTCCTTTTCTGGTTTCCTGATATCCACTTAATGACTAAGAAAAATATCGATTGATCCTTTCATCGGATACACCTTACACCACGATCTGACACTGCCACATCAACCTTGCAGTCAAAGAAGGATCAATTGGCACTCTTAAAAAAATCTGGTTTCCTAGATGATTCAACATAGGAGGACAACTATGTGTATACATAAGCATGGTTGGAGACAATATATACTTAATGACAAAGGAAACCATATAGGTTTTCCTTGGGGAGTGTCGACCGATCCTTCTTTTATTTCTTGGTTTCTTGATAATCACTTTATTGAAAAAGGAAAATACTAGCCCATCCTTCATTCCTTATCCTTTTTCTTGATATCCAATTAATGAAAAAATAAAATATAAGCCGATCATTTCCTCGAATACACCTATTTCGTATTGACGGTTAAATGTGCTACGAAATGAAAATATATTTCAATCCTCCCCAATTTTGTCATCTAAATTTGAATATTTTCAACCAGTGAATCATGTTTTGATGAGGCCCAAGGTGTTTTAAAGGAGAACACTACATTGTTTTCACATTTTTATCTCTCTCAACTAACCATCACATCTCCAACTTGATGGAATTATTAAATAGTTTTCTTCGCTATTTTCTTATGAATGGTATTGACAGTCAATAATATTAGCTTAGAAATTTATATTAAAATGTTTAAAGTTTCATGTTACACAATCATTTTATCCCTAAAAGAGGAGAAAAGTTCCTTATACGAGATGTTGATTGTATTTTACAAAGATACTACCATAATCACGCTAATATATTAGTTTCATCTCAAGGGATTTATAAGGGTTCACAACTATGCAATTTTCAAAAGGATTCCCTTGTTGAGCTCCTCACCCTTCAAAACAAGCATCATCATGTTCATCTCAAATAAATATTTTCCAAACATACTCCAAAATGTTTCCAAATTTTTGACATATTTACCCTCATTATATTTATCATATTTATCAGTGAACCAAACAAACTTAAATTGATCTAGAATTATTTTTTTTCCCAAGAAATTTATGAAGCAAGGGAAGTCCATCACTTCTGGTTTTGGTTGACCATATTCTAGTATGGAATCTCCCCACACATAACTCCAAGAAATCTAATGCATTTACCCACTGTTGATATTTTTTTTTTGAGTTTAGGATTAATATTATCCTAGTCTAAACTCCCAAACACTTCTTTTGTCATGGTGGAGGATTCCAAAGTAATGAAAAATTCCTCCAACTCTAATATCAAGAGTCCCTACTTTTTATTTGAATCTGCACCAGGAAAGTGTCCATCACATATTACATAATACTATGTCCTATAGTTCACGAAGACCATACAAAGTAACGGAAATGGAGTGCCATATTTAACATTATAAATTCTTTACAGTTTTTGATGCCCATACAAAGAATCATTAGCTTTCTGACCTATGGATGGGTGAGGAACAAAACTAGATCCAACTTCTATGCTAGACTTTCTTATTACTTCATTTTCATGTCTCTCAATTGTCTCGCCAAGCCCTATAGAACAATAACAACAATAAAGGTAAACATCGGAAGCTTAAGCCAAGAAAGATGTGCAATATTGGTGAACTCTAAAGTATTATTGCTTAAATCATATAAAACTACCTTATTTTTCCTTTCCAATTTCCTTATCTTTATCTTGCCAATGTCAAATTTGGCGAGATTATGCATCGCCATAGATTTCTTGACCGTGATTTGAATTCTTGACTAAAGATTGTTCCATTGCATTTGTGTGAGAAATAGTTACATCTGGTTAAATGTTTTTAAGATGTGGAATATTGGTGAAATCTAATGCATTATTTCTTAAATCATATAAAACTACCTTCTTTTTCCTTACTAATTTTCTTATCTCGATCTTGCAAATGTGAAATTTGGAGAGATTCTGCATTGCCACAAATTTCTTAATTGTGGTAATTTGAATTCTTAATTGAAGATTGTTTTGTTGCATTTGTGTGAACAATAGTTACATATGGTTAAACATATTAAAAACATTTTAAGAATTAAAAGGCAATAGGAAAAAATAAACTGCTAATTAATTTTCAAAAAAAAATCAGCACAACTTAAATACCATTTTGTTGACAAAGGAATCCAAAATATGCGTTCATAAACTTCTCTTGCTGAATTGTATCCACGAATGAGACAATCATTCATTTTTATGAGTAGCTCAATGAATGAATAAATCTACATCTAGCATATAATGAAAGAACAACTATGCCCTTAGGTGAAGCAAACATGTCCACAATGTTATCCCAGAATGATGAAATCTGTTCCTTTGCAAAAACATAATTTCTAGGATCCAATTTAAATCCCATTAAAGGTAAAATATAAATAATTTGATCATAATCATCCTTCCAATCCATATCCATATCCAAAAGAAATATCATTTATCCTACGTGTCCAATTCTCCAACAATGTATAGCAGAGAACCCCACATAACAACCTTCTGAGTAATTTCTATAAACGTCGTAGAATGCGTACTCTTTGTGAGGCCTTTTCTATTTCTTTGAGAATTGAGTGAATGCTCTACTGATTAAATATGACATGCCAACATCAACTAAAAAATTATGGTGCATGTTTCAACATTTGAATCAAGATAAATCAACAATTCAAGAAAATCACTCTCCATCCACTGGTGAAGACAATTACTCATATCAACAAAAACAAGTTCACAACAGAGTCTAGGCTGAAGTAATATAATGTCCTTCAATGTTCTAGATAAAGAAAATGGAAAACAACATCAACAAGTAAAATGAGACATCTATTGGTTAGATCCATCTACGACAATTGCCTCCCTTTCCTAAATATAGAGATCTAAAATATATGTGGCCGTTGTAGGAATTTTAGGCTCATATTCATCCTACTCTGCCTTTTTTTGCTTCGCCGGATTTTTTGTTGACTTTTCTTGGCATAAAATACATTGCAACTATTGGAAATGATCTGGAGCAATTTTGTAGACTTCAACAACATTTACATTGTGAGAAGTATAAGATTCTTTATCCACTTTTCTATAATAATCACAAATGATTTTTTTTTGAAGCTCTTTCATTTTTAATCCTCTTACAATACTGTGCCAATGTTTCAACTAGAGAAGAACGATCAACTTTTGTGGATAACAAATAGATCCTCCCATTATTTTATCTACTAAAATATGTAATTGTCCGTTATCTAGGTTGCGTAATGGTCTAAAGAAATTTGAACTGTATTGCTTTATTTTATTATGTACACAATCATCTTGCATAATACTCTTAGGTGAACATGCAAAGGAACCATTTTTATAAAGCTCAAAAACATTCCACCATTTGTTCCACAAATCTTCAGATCTCGATACAAGAACCATCTTGTCTTTAATACTGTCCTTGCTTGCAACTTCAAAAATATCAACAAATTCATTCATGAAACTTTGCAACCAAATAAAGTAAAATATTTTGAAAATTTTTAATTACCAAAACACTTAATAAAAAATATTGACTTAAACTGGTAAAAAATTAATGTATACGTGCCATTGATCTGATGGAACGTGCCCCTTCCCAAGGAAGGATGGTCTATCACTATAAATCGACTTCATATGTGTTTAAATTCCAGTATTGCAAATGCATAGGGTCTACTTCACATCGAGTGATATTGATGGAGAATAGTTTCTCATCAAAAATAAAATATTCAATTTGTTCCCTTCGACTCCCTTCAGATCTATCAAAAATTTACCCTCCCTCTGCATGATGGTCTTTGAAGAACTAGGTTTCAATGTTTTGAGGGTATATTTTGAAATATATTTTTCTAAATCTTCTAAACAATATCATCTGAGATATATTAGAATACTTTCATGACTAATATTTGGGATCTTGTCCATCATATTCGACAAATGTAACACAGAGGAGGATTTTTTTTGAAACAAACACATTTTTTAAAACAACTAGAATGCCATTTTTCAAATCACTAGAGCTTCTTATACCTAACATGTTTGATCGATCGTATGATGACAAAAACCACCCCCGATTTTCACATGATATAGTGACATCTCTTGTAACCCTCTCCATAAGATATGGACGATATTTAGAAACTAAAATATTGGGTTGAAGCAGAAAGCATGTGTTATTCTCAACAACCTTCACCTGAACACGCCATATATTATCACTGATAACATTTGTAGCAATGAATATCCCAACATGATGTTTTTTCCCCATCTCAAATGAAAAGAGATCTAAATATTCGGGTCAGTGCAAGCTAATGAGGGTCACTTTTGGCACGTTAGATGCAATAGAAAACTGAAAAAGCAGGCATCCCTCAACTTACTTGGATTTTCTGATCTACTTAGGCAAAATATCTTGCATTGAGTAAAAAAGATGAAATGTAGGAAATTGAATCACGTTTCTGAATATATAACTTTTATGTATTGAAAATTTGCATAGCTATGTCAAGTTTCATTTTTCCTAATAGACACTTTTTATTTTTCAGGAAAATGATAAGGTATATGTTTTTGTGGGTAGAGCCTTTGAGGGCCTAAATGATGGAATCAAGCTACAAAAATCGGCATGCATGTAGAGAACACATAGCACTTGTGCGCCATTATTTTTCGAAAATTAAATTAGTAATTTTATAATTTTTTTGTAATTGTCTAAGTGATCAAACCTCGAAAATAGTACCTCTTTTGTGGGTAGAGCCTTTGAAGGTCTTAATGCAAAAATCTTGAAATGGGTTTTTCATAGAACGTGGAGGTTAGTGTCCTCTTATGCACCATACAATTTTTTTTTGAAATGATTGAGAATTGAAAAAGTTATGGAAGAAACACTAACAGTGTGTTTCACGATTTAAGGAGGTAGGACAGAAAAGAAATTGAAAGAAAATAGGAAAAATTAATATTTCAAAATAAAAGTTACATATTTGGAATCTACTGAAAAAATGCTATTTGTGTCTAAGATTTCATCAAAAATGACTCTGTGTAGCATATTGTAACGAGTGGCTAAGCACGGGCTTCTCCAGAAAGTGGAAGAAATACCCAATTAGCTTTGGTTTTTCATTAACATAGCACAGGTTTGGAATTACCGAAGCAAACTCCAAAGCATACACATAGGATTATTGTTGACATGTGAGCATGTGACTCGGCCTGTTTAAATTCAAAAATATTGCCGCGCTTTTAGATGTAAATAATGCATACGCGTTATATAACTACATAACGCGTGCGCGTTATATAAATACTTAACGCGTACGCGTTATATAACTACATAACACGTACGCATTATATAGTTACAAAACGCGCTCGCGTTATTCAAATCATAAAATACATGTTTAATACTTGAGAAAGAGGGGGTGTGGAAGTCAACAAAATTTTTGTTTAATATTTGAGAAGGGGCGGGGAAGGGTCAAGGGAATCTATGGTTAATATTTAATAGGGGTGGGAAAGGGTCAAGGGCTTAGAAGGATGTTGGAAGCTTGAGTGGGGAGAGATGAAGGGAATGAGAACATGATGGGCTACAGGGGTTGAAGGGAAGTCGAGCTTGAGAGCACTATTAGGAGTAGAATAGGTTCTGAAGAGGTATAGGGTTAGAAGTTGAAAGTGAGACTTGAGTGACAAGGGGGAATGGATGGAGGCAAGGGGGATGTGAGAGAGAAATAAAGAATACAAGGGGGGGAGAGACATAGAGCAAGGGAGGGAGAGGGACAATGGGGAGGAATGGATTTGGAGGGAGTGAGAGATAGATGGGGATAGAATGAAATAAGAGATAGGGAGGGAGGGATAGAAAGTGTTGGTGGGAGACATGCAGAGAGTGGTGGCGATGGAGAGATTGGGATAGGTTGAGGGAAAGATGAGGGAGGGATAGAAGGTGAGAGACAGGCGATGAGAGAGGGAGGGAGAGAAGGTAGGGTGAGGGATGGAGGGAGAAAGTTGGAGATAGATATGGATGGAGGGGGGATGGGTTTGAGAATGGAAAGTGACATAATGTGTGTGTATGTGTGTGTGTTTGAGAGAGAGAGAGAGAGAGAGAGAGAGAGAGAGAGAGAGAGATTGATGGTTGGGGAGAGAGAGACTAGAGGGAGTTGTGAGAATCATATTCTCCATCAGCATCATATTCTTCATCATCATCATCTTCATGACCATCATCGTCATCATCAACATCTTCATCATCATCACCATCATCATCATCATCATCATATTCCTCATCAAATCAACATCTCCATCATCATTATCATCATCTTCTGAACATCATCATGATCATCATCTAAACATCACCATCACCATCATCATCAACATCTTCATCATCATCACCATCACCATCATCATCAAAATCTTCATCGTCATCACCATCACCATCACCATCACCATATTCATCATCATTGTCATCTCTAGGTTCCCCATCAACATCAACATCTCCATCATCATCATCTTCTTCATCATCATCATCTTCATCACCATCATCATCATTATCAACATCTTCATCATCATCACCATCATCATCATCATCATCATCTTCCTTGAATTAGATCAACATCTCCATCATGTCACCATCATCTTCTTCATCATCATCATCATCCAAACATCACCATCACCATCACCATCATCATCATCATCTTCATCATCATTACCATCACCATCATCATCAACATCTTCATTGTCATCACCATCATCATCATCATCATCATTGGCATTTGTAGGTTCCTCATCAACATCTCCATCATCATCATCTTCTTCATCATCATCATCTTCGTCACCATCATCATCAGCATCAACATCTTCATCATCATCACCATAATCATCATCTTCATCGTCATCAGGTCAACATCTCCATCATCATCATCTTCTTCATCATCTTCACCATCATCATCATCATCATCATCATCTTCATCGCCATCTCCATCATCTTCAACATCTCCATCATCATCACCATCACCATCATCATCATTTTCATGACCATAAACATCTTCATCATCATTGTCATCTCCCCCTTCCTCATCAACATCTCCATCATCATCATCATCATCATCACCATCTGAACATCACCATCACCATCATCGTCAACATCTTCATCATCATCATCATCATCATCATCATCATCATCATCATCATCATCATCATCATCATCAACATCAACATCATCATCAAAATCTTCATCGTCATCACCATCACCATCTTCATCATCATTGTCATCTCTAGGTTCCCCATCAACACATCTCCATCATCGTCATCTTCTTCATCATCATCATCTTCATCACCATCATCATCGTCATCTTCTTCATCATCATCATCTTCATCACCATCATCATCGTCATCAACATCTTCATCATCATCACCATCATCATCATCATCATCTTCCTCATCAGATCAACATCTCCATCATGTCACCATCATATTCATCTTCATCATCATCATCATCATCATCATCATCATTACTAGCACCATCATCATCAACATCTTCATCGTCATCACCATCATCATTGGCATCTGTAGGTTCCTCATCAACATCTCCATCATCGTCATCATTGGCATCTGCAGGTTCCTCATCAACATATCCATCATCGTCATTTTCTCCATCATCATCACCATCATCACCATCATGATCTTCTGAACATCATCATGATCATCATCTAAACATCACCATCACCATCATCGTCAACATCTTCATCATCATCGCCATCAGCATCATCATCAAAATCTTCATCGTCATCACCATAACCATCTTCATCATCATTGTCATCTCTAGGTTCCCCATCAACACATCTCCATCATCATCATCTTCATCATCATCATCATCATCTTCATCACCGTCATCATCGTCATCAACATCTTCATCATCATCACCATCATCATCATCATCATCTTCCTCATCAGATCAACATCTCCATCATGTCACCATCATCATCATCATCATCCGAACATCACCACCACCATCATCATCAACATATTCATCATCATTACCAGCACCATCATCATCATCATCACCATCATCATTGGCATCTGTAGGTTCCTCATCAACATCTCCACCATCATCATCTTCATCACCATCATCATCATCATTATTGGCATCTGTAGGTTCCTCATCAACATATCTATCATCATCATCTTCTCCATCATCATCACCATCATCACCATCATCACCATCATGATCTTCTGAACATCATCATGATCATCATCTAAACATCACCATCACCATCATCGTCAACATCTTCATCATCATCGCCATCAGCATCATCATCAAAATCTTCATCGTCATCACCATCACCATCACCATCACCATATTCATCATCATTGTCATCTCTAGGTTCCCCATCAACATCAACATCTCCATCATCATCATCTTCTTCATCATTATCATCTTCATCACCATCATCATCATCATCAACATCTTCATCATCATCACCATCATCATCATCATCATCATCTTCCTTGAATCAGATCAACATCTCCATCATGTCACCATCATCTTCTTCATCATCTTCTTCATCATCATCATCATCATCCAAACATCACCATCACCATCACCATCATCATCATCATCTTCATCATCATTACCATCACCATCATCATCAACATCTTCATTGTCATCACCATCATCATCATCATCATCATTGGCATTTGTAGGTTCCTCATCAACATCTCCATCATCATCATCTTCGTCACCATCATCATCAGCATCAACATCTTCATCATCATCACCATAATCATCATCTTCATCGTCATCAGGTCAACATCTCCATCATCATCATCTTCTTCATCATCTTCACCATCATCATCATCATCATCATCTTCATCGCCATCTCCATCATCTTCAACATCTCCATCATCATCACCATCACCATCATCATCATCTTCATGACCATAAACATCTTCATCGTCATTGTCATCTCCCCCTTCCTCATCAACATCTCCATCATCATCATCATCATCATCACCATCTGAACATCACCATCACCATCATCGTCATCATCATCATCATCATCATCATCATCATCATCATCATCATCATCAACATCAGCATCATCATCAAAATCTTCATCGTCATCACCATCACCATCTTCATCATCATTGTCATCTCTAGGTTCCCCATCAACACATCTCCGTCATCGTCATCTTCCTCATCATCATCATCTTCATCACCATCATCATCGTCATCTTCTTCATCATCGTCATCTTCATCACCATCATCATCGTCATCAACATCTTCATCATCATCACCATCATCATCATCATCATCTTCCTCATCAGATCAACATCTCCATCATGTCACCATCATCTTCATCATCATCATCATCATCATCATCATCATCATCATTACCAGCACCATCATCATCATCAACATCTTCATCGTCATCACCATCATCATTGGCATCTGTAGGTTCCTCATCAACATCTCCATCATCGTCATCATTGGCATCTGCAGGTTCCTCATCAACATATCCATCATCGTCATTTTCTCCATCATCATCACCATCATCACCATCATGATCTTCTGAACATCATCATGATCATCATCTAAACATCACCATCACCATCATCGTCAACATCTTCATCATCATCGCCATCAGCATCATCATCAAAATCTTCATCGTCATCACCATCACCATCTTCATCATCATTGTCATCTCTAGGTTCCCCATCAACACATCTCCATCATCATCATCTTCTTCATCATCATCATCTTCATCACCGTCATCATCGTCATCAACATCTTCATCATCATCACCATCATCATCATCATCATCTTCCTCATCAGATCAACATCTCCATCATGTCACCATCATCTTCATCTTCATCATCATCATCATCATTACCAACACCATCATCATCAACATCTTCATCGTCATCACCATCATCATTGGCATCTGTAGGTTCCTCATCAACATCTCCATCATCATCATCATTGGCATCTGCAGGTTCCTCATCAACATATCCATCATTGTCATTTTCTCCATCATCATCACCATCATCACCATCATGATCTTCTGAACATCATCATGATCATCATCTAAACATCACCATCACCATCATCGTCAACATCTTCATCATCATCGCCATCAGCATCATCATCAAAATCTTCATCGTCATCACCATCACCATCACCATCACCATCTTTATCATCATTGTCATCTCTAGGTTCCCCATCAACACAACATCTCCATCATCATCATCTTCTTCATCATCATCATCTTCATCTCCATCATCGTCCTCATCAACATCATCTTCCTCATCATATCAACATCTCCATCATGTCACCATCATCTTCATCATCATCATCATCATCATCCGAACATCACCATCACCATCATCATCAACATCTTCATCATCATCACCATCATCTTCATCAACATTATCATCTTTATCATCTTCATCTGCATCATGATCATCTTCATTGTCATCACCCTCCTCCTCCTCATCATCTTTATCATCTTCATCTACATCATGATCATCTTCATTGTCATTACCCTCCTCCTCCTCATCATCTTGTGCACTTATGCACTTAGGGATTAATGTTTAGAAGATGGTCTAAAGGCCTTTATGGGGGAGGGGCTCTAGGAACAAGGTAAGACAAAGAGGGCAGGGGGGAGGGATAAAGGCGTAGAGGGTTAGTGATTAAGGGAGAAGAAGGGAGAGAGTGCTATAGGGAGGGATAATGACGAAGATAAAGAGAAGGTGGAGAGATGGAGAGTGGGGTGGTAGAGACATGGCTGGAGTAAGGGAGAGAAAGAAACATGAAAGAAACATGTAGGGAGGGATGTAGGGAGAATGAGGGACAGATATTTAGAAAGAGATAGGGGGTATCTAGGGATTATTGGGAGAGAGCTAGGGGGTATTAAACCATACAAAACATTTGTTTTGTATGCAACCATATAAATTATTAGTTTTCTTTGATTTTGTTCGTTGCCCTAGCCGTGCACCTAACCTATTTATTGTGCTTGACTATATCGCGTTCGCGTTTTTTCACTACATATCGCTCATGCGTTTTGTACTTCTATAACGCATGCGTGTTTTGTAACTCCAGAAATAATGGACTGTTGCTGTCCGAGAGAAAATTCACTCTGTCCGAATGAAAGCAACAATCCCGCGATTTTTCGAACAGCACGAGCCCGCCTCTGAAAATTTTCACATTCTACACCAACTCCATCATTTTTTTTTATGCAGGTGCAGCATTGAGGACATCTTTCATGGTTGCTCACTGTGGTGTTGGGTTATATGGCCATATTTGAAGAAAATAATCAGCAAGCTTGAAGAATCACCAATTGAAGAACACCAAAGATAAGGCCTTTGAAAGATTCATTTTGCCTATATTTGAGGAGCACACAAGATAAGATATCAAGCTTCAAGACCAACAAGGAAGAACTTCCATTTGCTTATTATTGAAGAGCTTGTAATTGAGGAGCAACAAAAACAAACTATATTGAATTGATCATTGTGGTGATGGGGAATGCACGTAACCGAGTAAACAAATCAACAAGGAAGAAGAGACCTCAAGAAGTCATTGAAGAAGAGAAAGAAAAGAAAAGAATATACATGATGAATCAGAGGCTTTCTTTGGAAACTAATCCAAATCCAATTGTAGAGGATACCATGGTTCATCCTATTAATCCACGACAAGAGGGACCTTCAATTTCCACAATAGTTGTTGAACAAGCACCCCATGGAAGTAATCAAGAAGCAAAATGTAGGTGCTCATTAGGGGATGTTTCAATTCCCACTTCAAGTCAAAGTGATAAGTTACCATCTCAAGATGAAGCTCACGAAGAAACACCCAATTTGCTATCCGGATGTGGTTATACAAGCGATGAAGTCAGAGAGGCGTTGGACATTTTTCCTACTGTTGAAGAAGAGAATGTTATCCACACCATCGATGAGGATGTTGGACTTCCACAAGGGGATGTTGGACTTCCACCATCCAACTACCAAGAAGAGAATGAAGGACACCAAGCTACTACTGAAACGCCAGAGCCTCTTGGTGATGCGCTACATGGTACAATTCCAACCCCCTTACCTCCATTAGCAAGCACACGTCGAAGAACTCCGAAGCGTATACAGGTTGATGAAAGACTTATGAATTTCATTGAAGGTACGCTATCTAAACGTAGTATTGCTTATCAAACTCAACAGATACTTGATAAATATTTTGTTTCTAAATGTGATGGAGATAAATGTAGATTATTTTTATCATTGTTAAAATCTAGGAGCATGAATGTTGTTAGGAAAAAGTTAGGGATAAAGATGATAAAGAATTATGAACCAAGTTCTCATATAGTTAAAAGCCTAGTAGATGCATTTGGTAAAATTGGTAAGAACACACGTTCAAAGGACCGCAATGCTGCTCGTCGTGTGTTGTCACAATCAATTGCAAATAAGAACACCAGGGCCCTTTATATTCTCAGGCCTACATCCGAACTAGTTAATTTGAATGTAAAAACCCTCCGTAGGTATTCTATTAGAAGAGAACATCTTGACACAACCGATCAGACAGATTTTTGGGCCTTTGTTGGTCGGTTTCCACGTCGTGACATGAAGCTAGTTGATGCAGTAAAGGGACTAGTGCACAGTTTTTGGCATGATCACACAAGGCCTTCTTCAAACCGAAAGGATGTACTAAAACTAAGAAGGGGTTCAAAGGATCGTGAACCACATACTAAGCATCTTCTTGATATAACACAGACAGAGCTTTACGAGAAATTTAAGATTGAGCATAGACAATTGAACTTGGGGCAAAGATCTTTTGAGAAATGTAAGCCATGGTATGTTAGAATAAATACTCTTCGTAACACTTGTTGTTGTAGATACCATGTAGAATATGAATATTACTATGAAACATTTTTGTACATTCGTCGTGTGTTGCATACTAACATTGTGCAGGATTGCTCCATGACAATACCACCGACTTCATCAAGAGAATTCATTCATAGCATCATGTGCAATAGGCCCGAGGGGCAAACATACTATGCAAAATCTTGTTTGGATGGAACATGCTCCAACTGTGCTGGAATGGCATTATTGAGCCAATGTATGCACGAGAATGGAGACGGTGAATTTGGGAAAATGGTTACAGACATGAAAAGTTTCAAATATATCAACTATGAAATAGTCCCAGGGAAAGAAAGCAAAAAAATACAATTGGTGACATCTCAGGTATGCATTTATATCTATAAAATTATGTTGTAACGGTTACATTTCAATCCTTACGTACAACAAAAAACTAACATTGAGATCATTTTGTGTCACCAGGTACAAGTTAGTGACTTCATCAAGGAATTTATTGAAAAGACACATCAATATGTTCAGCATGTCCACGTGGCACGATGGCAGGATGAGAAGTTTAGAATATGCAGAGATACATTTCCCCTTGGTACTATACTTTCAGTTGTTGTTTTCCGAGAACTACACTCTGCAACCTCAAAATGAGATCCAAAGTCAATATTATCACTCTGAGCAGGTTTCCTTGATGGTCCATATCACATATAGGCATGGCCCAAATAGCACTGAAGAGCAAAGAGAAATTCAGAAGGAATATCACTTCTACATAAGTGATGATAGGTGCCACGACTTCCACTATGTACGTCATTGCTTCATCATGTTCTATGATCACTTGAAGGGAAGGAACATACAGATGGACCGACACTGGATTTGGTCTGATGGGTGTGCTGGTCAGTTCAAAAATGCACGCATATTTCAGTGGTTGTGTTCATTGCATAAAAACTACAAAGTGCCACATATGTGGAACTATTTTGAGACTGGGCATGGTAAAGGAGAGCATGATGGAGCCGGAGCATGTGTCAAAACAGCCCTATGAAGAGAGGAATTGAAAGTATCTACAGAATCTACTATTTTAAATGCTCAATCTATAGTCAGGTGGTGCACGTCAGTAATGGGAGAGGAATCAACTATGCGAGTAGAATCCACAAGAAAGAGACATGTGGAGATATTTTTTTGGGAGGTGGTAGACATAGATCATTCACATGCATGGGAATGAAAGACTGTGCCTGGGACTCGTGGCTTTCATTCGGTTCGAAGCTCTAATAACCCAGTATTTGAAATTTGGACCAGAAAACTCGCTTGTTTTTGCCCGCCTTGTTGTGATGGTGACTGGGATGGGTGTGAATCATTGGATTGGGTTGATGGATGGGATCGCATATCACTTCCACTTGATCAGCGTGCAATTGTTGAGTTAACTCCGTTGGAAGAAGACCAATCATGTATTTCTGCAGATTTTGATCATGTCTCAGACCTTGTACAACCCGGTATGATGCATTTCCTTAACATTTTTTGTTTGTTTACGTAGTCTTCAAATGCACATTAATGGCCTTGTATCGCGCGAAAAATATTTTGATCATATACCTACAATCATATAATGCAGGGCACATATACGCAGTGGTTGCCTCAAAATATACTGAATGGGGTGATGAATACTAGTTGGCACGCTGTATAGATGGAAAGCAAACCCTCATTGTGTCCATGACTGATGATGAAAACAACCACTTTCCAACTGGGTCTATGGTTGTTAAAGGTGAATACTTGACACGGGACAGCAATGGAAGAAAGAATGGTGGATATGTTTACATGGATTACAAACCAGGTGCAAGTGTGTATCACTTTACCAACTTAATCATTGGCACAAACCTTCAGGTACGAACAATGCCTAGTCGAAATACATCGAAGGTACGCTACTTCTTACCGGATACAGAGCACGAGAGACTAATGGAGACCATCAGTATAAGAGATGATCCGGAGGGCTTGGTTGTATGATAATAGGTGGGATCTAGCATGATGAGGTACGTTACATACTTTTAATACTATACTATTTATACTATTTGTAATTGAATATTGATATATGCTCAATTTTCACATGTATGTTTCATATGAATATGTCAATTTTGCGTTCTTGATATGCCAAAAGTTCTCTTGTATGTCAAGTTTATGAATATGCCATTTTTTACATATGATCAGTAAACCCTAAAATTATATTATGTTCATCATGTTGGTTATTGGCTTCACCCAACAAAATTAATTCAATTCATGCTCACTATATTAAACAATACACTTATATTAAATTTAATTCATGTCTTGTTAAATATTTCATAATGAATTAGCTATTTGAGAGCACCACCTTAGACCAAGCCATCATCATCAACATCTTCATCATCATCACCATCATCATCATCATGGACCTGCAAAACCCTAGTTTCCAAAGTGTCTAGGCAGGTTCAGGTAAGGAACACTAGCCATACCCGCCCGGTGGATGATTTTCCAAAGTTGACCCCCGTGTGCAAAAATTGCACACTCCCACACTGAGCAAAACCCTAGTTTCAAAGATGGACCTGCAAGGTGACACATGGGCCACCGGGTAGGAGGGGAGGGGCACCCCTGGCACTATCCCGGTGTGCTGAATCCAACGGAGTCGATGGTTCGTCGATCTGAGCCACGGTCTTCATTCTATGGCTTGTCCCGTCTCACTACTAGAAGGCCTTCAGGGACACCTGCTGGATACCTACCAGGGGCATAGAACTCCAACCATGCAACAAAACTGGGTTCCGGGGAGTCCTACAGGTGTGTCTAGACAGGTTCGGGCTAGGAACACTAGCCATACTTTCCCGGTGGATGATTTTCCAAAGTTGACCCCCGTGTGCAAAAATTGCACACTCCCACACTGACCAAAACCCTAGTTTCTAAGATGGACCTGCAAGGTGACACATAGGCCACCGGGTAGGAGGGGAGGGGCACCCCTGGCACTATCCCGGTGTGTTGAATCCAACGGAGTCGACGGTTCGTCGATTCGAGCCACGGTCTTCATTCTATGGCTCGTCTCGTCTCACTACCAGAAGGCCTTCAGGGACACCTGCTGGATACCTACCGGGGGCATAGAACTCCAACCATGCAACAAAACCGGGTTCCAGGGAGTCCTGCAGGTGTGTCTAAACAGGTTCAGGCTAGGAACACTAGCCATACTTGCTTGGTGGATGATTTTCCAAAGTTGACCCCCGTGTGCAAAAATTGCACACTCCCACACTGAGCAAAACCCTAGTTTACGAAATGAATGCACAATGAAGCCACTGGGCCATGGGGAGACGAGGGAGAGGGCCCCCTAGAGGTAATTGCACGCTAGGAGACCAACGGAGTCGACGGTTCGTCGGTCCGACGTCCAGTTTCCAAGTTATGTCGAGTTGCAAGGCGCATGAAAATGTCGTTCAGGGACACTTGGTGAATTTTCGTCCAGGAGCCAAAAATCAAATGAAGCAGGAAGATTGCGTGCCGTTGGCTCCTGCAAGTGTGTGTGGGCAATGCCGATGTGGGAACACTGCCAAAACTGGCTCGTGGGAGGTTTTTGCAGAGTTGACCCACCAATGCGAGATTGCATGCAATTACACTGAGCAAAACCCTAGTTTACGAAATGAATGTGCAATGAAGCCACTGGGCCATGGAGAGATGAGGGAGAGGGCCCCCTAGAGGTAATCGCACGCCAGGAGACCAACGGATTCGACGGTTTGTCGGTCCGACGTCCGGTTTCCGAGTTATGTCGAGTTGCAAGTCGCATGAAAATGTCGTTCAGGGACACTTGGTGAATTTCCGTCTGGGAGCCAAAAAGCAAACGGAGCAGGAAGATTGCGTGCCGTTGGCTCCCACAAGTGTGTGTGGGAAATGTCGACGTGGGAACACTGCCAACACTGGCTCGGGGGAGGTTTTTGCAGAGTTGACCCACCAATGCGAGATTGCATGCAATTACACTGAGCAAAACCCTAGTTTATGAAATGAATGCACAATGAAGCCACTGGGCCATGGGCAGATGAGGGAGAGGCCCCCCTAGAGGTAATCGCACGCCAGGAGACCAACGGAGTCGACGGTTCGTCGGTACGACTTCCGGTTTCTGAGTTATGTCGAGTTGCAAGTCACATGAAAATGTCGTTCAGGGACACTTGGTGAATTTCCGTCCGGGAGCCAAAAAGCAAACGGAGCAAGAAGATTGCGTGCCGTTGGCTCCCGCAAGTGTGTGTGGGCAATGCCGACGTGGGAACACTGCCAACACTGGCTCAGAGGAGGTTTTTGCAGAGTTGACCCACCAATGCGAGATTGCATGCAATTAAACTGAGCAAAACCCTAGTTTACGAAATGAATGCACAATGAAGCCGTTGGGCCATGGGGAGATGAGGGAGAGGGCCCCCTAGCGGTAATCGCATGCCAGGAGACCAACAGAGTCGATGCTTCGTTGGTCCGACGTCCGATTTCCGAGTTATGTCGAGTTGCAAGTCGCATGAAAATGTCGTTCAGGGACACTTGGTGAATTTCCGTCCGGGAGCCAAAAAGCAAACGGAGTAGGAAGATTGCGTGTCGTTGGATCCCGCAAGTGTGTGTGGGAAATGTCGATGTGGGAACACTGCCAACACTGGCTCGGGGGAGGTTTTTGCAGATTTGACCCACCAATGCGAGATTGCATGCAATTAAACTGAGCAAAACCCTAGTTTACGAAATGAATGCACAATGAAGCCGCTGGGCCATGGGGAGACGAGGGAGAGGGCCCCCTAGAGGCAATCGCATGCTAGGAGACCAACGGAGTTGACGGTTCGTCGATCCGACGTCTTGTTTCCGAGTTATGTCGAGTTGCAAGTCGCATGAAAATGTCGTTCAGGGAGACTTGGTGAATTTCCGCCCATTTTATAATTTAAGCCACTTTTAAATATTTGAACTTCCATATTATTTTTGAAAGAGTATAATATTTCAAAACTCCTAAAGAGACAAAAAAAATGATCAAAACTCCTAAGGCTGCAATTTAGAGTAGCAATAATGGGGGTGATGGAGTTGAATTTGATCCTATGGAAGATAATGATACTAATATTATTGAGAATAAAGGGATAATAGGTTGATCCATGACACCTTTGTTTGCATGGATGAGGATGCACCTATGTATGAGACCTATGATAATATTCATGATGTACATCTTATTGATAAGGCACACAAAGGCCTATACAAGAGATCAAAGATGAGTCACTTTGTCTACTAATTTGATGTTGATAAAATTGAAGGTATTGAATGACATTTCAAACAATGGTATGACAAAGATCCTAATGTATACACAATAACTCTAATGATAAATATAAGTTTTTAATATTTTTTGTGATTGTAATAACTACATTGCGATATCCATTATTTAGTACATAAATTGATTTTTTCTTATAGATTGTTAGGTAATATTTTCCTATAACCATCAAATACTTTACCTTGCACATATTGAGAATTGTGTGCCCTTATGAAAGATACAAGAAAGGAGTATCAAGCAATTGATGCATGTCCTAATTATGATCAAATGATATATTATGGATAGCATGCAACAAATTTAAAATGCCATGAATGTGGGATCAATAGATATTGAACTAATTAGGTAATATATAAGGTGCCCCATAAGGTTCTTTGTCATATCCCTATAATTCTAGGTTTTTGATGATTGTTTAGGTTAAAAAACATAGCACATTATATGGATTATCATGTACAAAGATAAGTGAAGATGGTATTATATGAGTGGCCACAAATGGTTCTCAATTTACGATCATCAAGGAAATATTACCCATTTTTAAAGAAGAACCTCATAATGTTAGACTTTCATTGGTAGTTGATGGAAATGGGTGTGCATGAGTGAGTTCGTTGAAACCTTGAAACATTGTATTGCATTTAGTTTGATTAAATTACACGAGAAAGAACTTTGACATAACTTGTAATGATCATCCAAAATCACAAATTTTAATTAGATACCAATTAGTGCATGCATGTAGTGAATTTGTTGAAACCTTTGAATATAATAGTTTGTTCTTTTGACATAGTGCATTCATGAGTAATAGATAATCCACACAAATCAACACATTAGATTGACACAAGTACATGTATCCAAGAGTACATATATATCCAAAAGTATCCAAAAGTGCATGTCTCCAAAAGTACATGTATATCCAAAAGTATCCAAAAGTGCATGTCTCCAAAAGTGCATGTCTCCAAAAGTACATGTATATCCAAAAGTATCCAAAAGTACATGTATCCAATGAAGTCAATGTACATGTCTCCAAAAGTACATGCACAATAAAGTCAATGTACATGTCTCCAAAACTGAATGTATCGAAAAGTACATATATATACAAAAGTATCCAAAAGCACATGTGTCCAAAACTATCAAAACTCAAGCTTCCTTTTGTTCTTTCCCGACGTTGATCCTCTAGGCACATCCCTAGGATCAATGTGCATCCCTGGATCCTGCAAATTAAATATCAATTGTTAAATTCAACTAACTATGTACACTAATACATTAGCTCAACAATTATCAACTGGTGCATGGAAAGTGCATGAAACACTTGGTCACTGAAGGACATCTCACCTCAACTGACAAAGGAGATTGCGTTGCTTGTGTAGTAGATGGAGCCGTTGGTTGAACATCCAGGATGGTCGAACCAGGGGGGGCAGGAACTGCTCCTGCTGGTGGTGGCTACAATGAAAAAATGTTGAAATAGTTAGAAATGCATGAATAAACAATAGGTCCAACAATAATAAACTATGTAAAGATAATGTTGAGATAGTTACATACCTGTGTGTGATCAGTCGCCATTGCAGATGCGGCACTAACTGCTGCATCAACCATCGATGCGAGGTTCTCAGTAAACAACTCGGGTTCCTGATGCAGTAAACATGCAATTCAAACATTAACAAAAACGATTTATGCACTGGATTTCAAGTTAAACAACAAATATCATCGAAGGATATACATTACCATGGTGTGAGTAAGCCCATGGTCGTGGGTAGCTGGAGTCTTTCTAGGAGTAGAACGCCTCACATACACACGACCCTTGTTCACGAATTTCCTGGAGGGAGATACAAATCCAGGCAATGGGCCAGATGTCTCGGATGGTGCCTACAGTCAGCAAGTGTTCATGTAGTTAGACATGCATGATTCAACAAACAAACATGTATTTAAAAAATGTCATTTTTAATTGTTTACCTGGAGCCCAGATGTTTCAGGGGATGGTATGACCATGGGTACTACCTCCACATTACCTTGCCCCATTGAAGGATCTTCCATCTACAAGTTTAATAATTGTAAATATTAGACCCTAGATAGCATTAATGAACTAAAATGTAAAGTATGTGGAAATTAACAAATTAACAAGTATTAAAAAACTGAAATTTTAAAATGTGTACCTCGGTGTGAGATACGGCAATAGGTGGTACATAAGATGGGCCTACCGAATGGGTAGCATCATGCCCCCCTGTAGAGTCTGGAACATCCGGCTCTGGGGTGTCACTGCCGGCATAAAGCATCAACTGCAAGTTCACAAAATTAATATATTAGCTCAAACTATATATATGTGTACAAAGACGAAAATAAATGAAGAATTTATTACAATTAACCATCAACATACCTTTCTCAAAAACCCACTGAAGGCAACATCTGAGGCAATACCATAGTAGGGATGACCACATGATGTGCACTCGTGAGGATCAGTACTAGGATGGGGATGTGTCGATGGTCTTGCACTAGTGGATGGTCCTGATGGTCCTGCACTAGTGGATGGTCCTGATGGTCCTGCATGGTGACGAGCTGGTGTATGTACCACACCAGGGACAGATGTCCCTTCCTCACCCATATGTTGAACCATCGTGCCATGGTGAACAACCGCCCGTGCCAAACTCAAAAATGCATCCCATGTCTGCGGAATAATGCGATGTGCTGGTGGGACATCTGGCCCAGGCAACTGCCTGCGAGGTGCAGGGATAGGGCGATCCTGGTCTCGAAGCCTGGCATTGGGTCGGTTTTGGGGCATCCCCCCACCGATCCCCTGAAACTGTAAGATGTCAAAATAGTTAACGTGTTTATGCAACACGAACTCTGCGTACATCTTTCAAAGGAAATATAAGGGAATTTCCCTGTTGTTGTGTGGTGGCATATCAAAAACCATGTACCATATGTCCATCCAGTTATCAACAAATGGTTGAAACATGCACCACTCAATGGAGATATGCGGCTTTCTTGCATTTGGGATTTCCCCCGTCCGAGGGTCCCTAAACAATGCAAATATAAGCTCTTTGGATATTTTCAACTTTTTTACTGCATTGTAATCTAGCCCATCAGCATTATGTTGTCTTTTTCTTTCTCTGTAAGATGCAATATCATATAGGACATTCGTAGATTGTGAAATGGTGTCCACAATTGCATCCAAGGTTGATGCAAGTGAACGACGAATCCTGTCACCACCACTAAAATCTGCATGTATGCCCCTCAATTGGGCAAGCTCAATCAATATCTCGGCATTGGTATCCATAGCCGCAACTGCAATAAAGACATTAATATGAAAATCATTAGAAACATATACATCGTATATAATGACGTCTCTTCAAAATTGAACATGTATTAAATCAAACTCACATAAGCAATTTAATGGCATTCACTTACATACATTTAAAACTTAAAATTAAACATTTGACAATTAAGAAGTAAGTTAGTCAGATTGGCAGAGAGGAGGAGGAGGAGGATCAGGGCAGTGATGAGTTTGTTGATTCAGGCATGGAGGAGGAGGATCAGGGTAGTGATGAGTTTGCATCTATGTGTCTCAATGTCTCATTGTGATTTGTGATTGTGAATGAAAAATGTGTTGTGATTTGTGAATGATATAATTTCTATTGAATATTTCATATTTGTAATTGTAAATGTAATTTCTATTGAATATTTGTAATTGTAAATGTTAAATTTTATTGGATCTATATGTCTATATTTTTAAATTTTAATATATTTTTAAAATATATTAATTCTGGGGGTCACCGTGTCCTACGTGTCATAATTCCGGGGGTCACCGTGTCCAGTGGGGACCAGGGATCAAATTTGAAGGGTGGGGTCCCATTTCACTATGAAGGGTTATGAGATATTGAACACTATTGAAGGGCTATGAGAAATTTATTAATATTTATTCTATGTGTATATATGGATGTGTTCATGTTGCATGGATTGGATTCTAGGTTAACTGAGGCCTTTTTAGAGCAAAGAATGGTGTAATTACTATTTGGGAACAAGTTTTTTATCAAATGTAAATTGTGGTGATGGAAGATATTGAGGGTGCCACATGTTGTGGAGAAAGTAGTATTGATTCCTATGACGTAATAGGGAGTTCAAAAAGTCTGGTTTCAAGTATTGTCATGTGTAGCTCGATTGATTTTTCTCACGCTAGGGTTGTAGCAACTGTTATGGCTATTACTGTTAAAAGGATTGATGGGGTGGAATCCCGTGAAATGATGAGTTCTTTTGTTAAGACGTAGATTCAGTGAAATTTGGTGGGAGTCTTATGTTCATTTTATGCACAAAATTCGATTACTTGATTTTGTTGCATTGTTAACTCTCCTCCTAGTCATAGCTACAATCTCTTATATAATTGTGAAGGTTATCAATCCACTCAATATATTAAAGTTGTAGTAGGACAAAATCATCAATATATTTATTGTACTCACAAATGTTGACATTCCAATTTCTATGTAGAGCGCCCATTAACATTAGATTGTATGGGACATGTTTTTGAGGCATGATGTCATTATCTCATAACAACAAGCTTTTTATCCATAAATATGTCATCTACAAGCCAACGGAATTGTTCCTAATCCTTTATAAAACTTTGTCATAATTATATCAATACCAACATCCCTACATATTGACTTAGCTTAGAAGATATTACACCTTCGGATAACCAAACCTGATTCCAAGGTTGGTAATCATAAATGTAAAAGCATCATCATAAGGAAATAGCATGTTGTGTTGAGGAAATTCCTTTTTTTTCCATTTCCTTCTCAGGATAATATTTGGTTGTGGATCATTTAAAATGTATAATTTATTTTAATATTGGGAAGCTAAATTCAAATTCATTAATATATTAATATGATTTGATTTTTTTATTAATAATAAGTTATTCTTTTCATTTGAAAATGTAATAGTACATCAAAATTTCAATGTTTACTGACGTAGTAAAGTTGAGAGGCTTTATTTTTCAGTGGATATAGCAGACCTGTAAATTCATAGGATGTCAAAAATCTAGTCAGCCTTGAAGTTGAGCTCCTCAAAGAAAACGAATTTCTTTAAATATGTTTATGGCAGGCTGGCATTGCCAGCTTCGCTCCGCAAACTATCCTGGAGAACTGGAGGAGATAGGGTAGGTGGAACTTGGAAGTAGCTCAACCACAGTGGAATAGGGGTATAAGAAAAAGCTTGTTTCTATTCATGCAATATTATATATTGATGGTCGGAGCCATGGAAGCATGGAATTCGAGCATTGACTTGATACAACAAAGAAAACAAAAGGTGGAACTCGGGAGCTACAGGATTGACTTGATACAACAAAGAAAACACAGGGTGTGAGGCTGGGAGCCGTAGACGGTAGGATTAACTTGATACAACAAAGAAAACACAGGGCTATAGGTAGGGGCCACGGGCAGGAGCAACAACTTGCAACATTACAAGAAGTTTTGGATTGTGGATTTTGTCTAAAATGCCAAATTTGCGGGGGCACATTAACATAATATATTATACATTGAATACTCAATTAACTCACGGAGTTAGCATTCACGAATTGGTATGTGATAACTTGTAACTTGGTAAGCCTGCTAGCAACAACACGTATGAGCCACCTTCCAGGTTTAATAATTTTGTTGATGCCATTAAATGTGTTAAACACGTAAGCGCTCGCTACAAACACGAGAACTTCGAAGCGTTCAAGCCATGGGCTACTCAGTGTAAGCCCGTCCACGTAAGTTGCTCAATGATATTATTAGAGGCCCAATGGTCCATGATCCATGGATGATAGAACACGTGGATATTGGAGAGTAACCGAGTCCCACTCCCAAGTCACCTAGCTAGTAGCCGCATTCCCAATTTCCCACTAAAAATTGTTGATGGGTGAAATTTGAAGCTACCCTTCTGTTGCAATTTTAAACAGTAGTGGTTAATTTAATTATTGAAGGGCTTACCATGAAATTAATTTTTTTTTGCATGGTAAAATTTGAAGTGGCCTTCTATGACGCGTGGGTAAAATTTGAAGTGGCCTGAAGGCTTCAAATTTGAAGCTTGGTGGGGACACTCGTGTCCCATGTCCTCGTGTCGGGTGACTTAGATGAATACATTGTAGAAAGGGGGGAGTTTTATTTTTTTCAATTTTTGGTTTGATTATGAATTTTTGAGTTTTTGAAAAGGGTTTCATTTTAATTATTCACTAATATTGGTTGAGGGGGGTGTGAATTTAATTAGAAATTGGGTTCTTCCCAATTTGATCAATATTACAAAACTAGGTTGTTTTAAACAATAAAAAAATAGTAATTTGGGTTAAAAAATCACAAAAAAATGGTATGGGTGAATGAATTATCTGATTAGATGACAATCCACCTGTGAATTTGTCTCCCCTCCAGCTAAATTGAGCAACACGGATACTTGAGTGGGCCACAAACCATCCTCGTCCAGGGTCAATTTCGCCTCTATTTCGCGTTTTTGATGCGTGAGTGCCGCGGGTGGTCGGCAATCGTCGGGACTGTGTATTTAAATTCATTTTTATATTTACATAACGCGTACGCGTTTTGTAACTACATAACGCGTACGCATTATGGTTACCTAGCCTACATGTCCAATGACATGTTAGGCTCGGGTCTTACCATGACAGGTGCTAAATATCAGAAACGCGTTATGTTTTAGGTATCAGGAACGAGATTTGAAAAAAGTAGCATTGCATCTAAAGTGACCCTCATCTTCTTGCACACACCCATTCATAATAATTTATTGGCTCGACCACCTCAAAGAACCGTTCTTCTTCAAATTCTCCAATATTATGGTCTAGTGATATACATAGAAATGGAATTTCCCTGAACTTGGAGCGAGATACATGTTTTGACATTTTTATATGGATTAGAACAATATTAATATATCAATATTCTCAGTAACTAAGAAAATATAGAAGACATATTTTAATGCAATAAAAGCAACAATATTCAAGTAAAATAACATTAAAAAATGTTTGACTAAAAAATAATACCAACAATAAGGTAGTGTTTAGAAGGAAATACATATCAATATTTGACTAGTGACTATTCCTCATTAATAATGTTGTGGGGGAGAATAATCCCTTTCAAAGAATATTGTATTTTGAGAAACTACAATATGAAAAGTGGGTTGGTAGAATCATTTGCAGCATTCTTTTGAAAATAACGGTTGTCCATTCAACAAGATAATTCTCGATAGAAAATCCAAAATTATGTAAAATTCCTCTAATTATGACATTGTCTTTTCAGAGGAATGGATTTCAACATAATTAAATTCGAATAGACCTATTTGAGGTTTCATGGAGAGATAAAAATTTTGTTAACAAGATAGAGTATCGTCTGACCCTTCTGTCTAACCAAGCTATATAAAAATAGATATTTTCAAATATTATAGAAAGGTACCAATGATATATAAAGAGAGATATCGACACAATCAATTTTTTTGGATGTTAACAAGACCAAATCGTGAAAACTCAGTAGACTGTGGAAGAAATGAAGGAATGGTATACGATTAGGGAAGGAGAGTGGCACAGCTTGAAGAGGATCCGAATGCACATCTCCAAGATTTAGACTCTGATCTGACACCTATCAATGAGCTCAGAAGCCTCCATCGATGTGATCTGATATTATCCTACCCTTCCATATATTTTGACTACAAAAGAAGGCATACGCTCTAACTTTGTGGAAAGGGGCTTACCAAATAAAAAGGAATTGACAAAATTGCATACGAAGTGTCCTCTGACACTTCTAATGTAACATACCCTCGTTACTCATACACACAATTTACAAATTGTAAAACAATAAAATAAAATTTCCTTTTGAGCAACTAATTAATAGCTTCATAATTCTCATTATTAGGCCCAAAAACATAATTCAAACACAGACAGTCAGAAGCATGCCATCTGCACCCAGAAACATATCAGAGTTTAATTCTATCTTTTCCTAATTCTCAATGAAGACTACCATCCCTAGGAGAGCCCAGTTGAAGGATAATTTATAAGGAAACATAAGAATGACACAGAGCGAGATAGACATATCAAAGCTTGTTGAGTTAGCAACATAAAACAACCTTAATCATGGGGAAACATCCAATCATGCATTCAATCATTATACCCAGTTTTATGTCTATTTTTGTATGAGTCAAAGAATGAGCTTTCCATTCATCTTTCACATGCAAGATTCATAGCACAAATATAACATGCAATTGAAGGAAACATCCTACAAGTATACCGCCTTCTACACCGGCATAAGCATAGCATATTCATGTCTTACATTTATTTACACATTCATTCCACAGACTGAACATATCAAGTATAATAAAACACATGAACATTATAATTCATACACAGATACACTTATATGAAATTCACATGAATGTGGCAACTGCTACATGTGAGCCACGCTCCACCCAACCTTAGAACTTGTCCAACCTGTACTATTTCAGCTCCCAAGTTCACCCTCAAACCGAGATCCAGACATTAACCCAAGTTTTCTCACTAACCTCCTTATCTCAGTAACAAATTCAAAGGTGGAAATAACAGAGAGAATGGGTATTCACAGAGGGTCAACAAAACAACGGGATAACAACCAATTCTATGTCAATTCTACAATTGACCCACCTGATTTCCTTGCCAAAACACACAGTGACACACTTCACTGCAAACGTCGGGATTCCCTCTGGGTCTCATGCTTCATTGTCAATTGATTGGTGTATTCAACCAAGGAATTCATGGCCAGTTCGGTTATCACAACAATTCGGGTTTAGGTTTGTCACAGCAATTCGGGTTCAGGTTTGTCATAGGAAATATTTCCCAGTTTTCTTCACTCTAAGAGAAATCAAAATGCACAGTGAACCTCTTCACTATCCATGTATGAAATTACTCTCTGGTTCTCCCCCTCCTTCTTGCACTCTACAGACACCCCCCCAGTACTCTGTGTGCATCATCCTCCTATCCAACATCCAACCACCCCCGGCCGTGCGTAGCAACAACCTTCTACTTCTTCTATATCAATGAGGCCACCCCATTTCCCCTTTGGGATCCCACGTGGCCATCCCAAAGGAACACATCCTCCCATCCATAATCACGATTAGCCACTAAATCTATAGACTAATTAATAATTAATAATAATTAATTAATAATTAATCCCCCACTAAGAATATGGATTAGGGGTATGGGTTTTGGGTTTATCATAAGTTTTTAGAACAATGGTTTAGGGAACAAGGTACATAAGTCAACCTTACCCCCTCACAACCCTCAGTTAATATCTGGATATCCTCTTCAGTGTTTTTCTCCCCATGCAACCAACTGGTATTTATATTAAAAATAATATCATGCTATGTAACTCATAGCCACAATGTTCAATTACAATAACAAGTCTAACCCGGGCCAGGGGGTGTTACATCTAACTTCTTTAAAGAAAAATAATCTATGATGTAGAATTTTTTGTTAAATACTCTATGTGAATGATGTTGTGCATAAACTATTGGAATAGCCATCATTAAATTTTGTTGAACACAATATCAGAATCCATTATGTTACATCTATAGTGAAGGAAGGATCATCCAACCCTTCGAAAACATTATGTTTGTTTATCAAGGTAAAATGTTTAAAATGATGAGTCATTTGACTCATTTTGTGTGGAATGATTGCAAAAAGTTCAGTCATCCCTACATCTAGATTAGACATTTTTCATAAATTTGATATTGATATTTTATCCTCAATGATAGTTCGGAATTATTGCAACGGTAGTATTGGCCAGCCCTTCTGTAATATTCACCTAAAGGAGAATGCATACACTCGATAATTGCATATATGTGCTTATAGTAAATAATTTCGAGCCTCAACAAAACCATTTAGGTAGTGTCAGTTGATCCTTCCACCTTCTCTACAATCATAAGTACTCTTTGCAAAATTATAATTCATTAAAATATTATACAGGAATTATGTTTTGGAACAATTGTCGTAACGCACATGGAAGTGATTTTTATGTTGGAGGTAGTGTCATCTAACCCTTCCTGGTAGACACCCTTTCGAAGAGATTATGACTAAGAAAAAATATTGTTTAGGCCACCAATGTACAGGAAACAAGCAAAAGGATCGTCCAACCCTTCAACCTATTTTCTCTCGACGGTTCATCCATCACCAAAGAAATGTCCTATGACCCCTTCAATCTATTCTTTGATGCCTTGTCACCTTTGTTTAGAATGAGTCATTGCTAGCTTCCTCCCTTACGTATACCCACACGAGAAGTGTAGTGTGTTATGTTATGCATGAAATATTGGAATACCCATCATTCCATTTTGTTGAACATAATATCAGAATCCATTACATTACATATATAGTGAAGAAAGGATCGTTCAACCCTTTGAAAATGCTATGTTTGTTTCTCAAGTTAAAATGTTTAAAAGGATGAGTCTTTTGTCTCATTTTGTGTGGAATGATTGTGATAAGTTCGGATGTCCCTTCCTCATGATTAGATCTTTTTCATTGTGCATATTGATATTTTATCATCAATGATAGTTCAGAAGAATTATAGGGGTAGTATTGGCCGACAGTTCTGGAAAATTCACCAAATGGAGAATGCATCTCTCAATAATTGCATACATGTGCTTACAGTAGATGAGGATGGGTCTCAATAAAACCATTTAGGTAGTGTTGATTGATCCTTCCACCTTCTCTTCTATCATAATTACTCTTTGCACCATTATGCTTTTTTAAAATATTCTATGGGAATTATGTTCTGAAACCATTGTTGTGACACACATCGAAGTTTTTTTTATATTGGAGGTAGTCTCGTCCAACCCTTCCTGGCAAATACCCTTATGAATAGAGTACGACTAAAAAAAATATTGTTTAGGCCACCAATGTACATGAATCAAGCAAAAGGATCAATTGACCCTTCAACACATTTTCTCTTGACGATTAATCCATCATCGAAGAAATTTCGAATGACCCCTTCAATCTATTCTTTGATACCTTGTCACCATTGTTTAGAATGATTCAGCCATAGCTTCATCTGTTCTCTCTAGCCGCATGAGTAGTGCAGTTAATTATGTTGTGCAAAAACTATCAAAATGCCCATCATTCCATTTTGTTGAAAATAATATCAAACTCCATTACATTACTATAACTTACAACTATAGTGAAAAAATGATCGTTTGACCCTTCGAAAACATTACGTTTGTTGATTACGATAAAGTGTTTAAAAAGACGAGTATTTTGACTCATTTTGTTTGGAATGCTTGTGAAAAATTTCAGTCATCCCTACCTCAAGATTGGACATTTTTCATTTTCTATATTGATATTATATCTTCAATGATATTTCGGAAGTATTACAGTTGTAGTATCGACCGACCCTTCTATCAGATTCACCTAAAGGAGAATGCATACACTTGATAATTGCATACATGTGCTTATAGTATATAAGGATTGGTCTCGAAAAGACCATTTAGGTAGTATCGGTTGATCCTTCAACCTTCTCATCTATCATAATTACTCTTTGGACCATTATGCTTTGCTAAAATATTCTACGGTAATTATGTTCTGGAACCATTGTCGTAACACACATCGAAGGGATTTTTATATTGGAGTTAGTGTCATCCAACCCTTCCTTGTAAACACCCTTTCCAAGATATTATGACTAAGAAAAAATATTGTTTATGCCACCAATGTATAGGAAGCAAGAAAAAGGATCGGTCGACCCTTCAACCCGTTTTCTCTAGATAGTTCATCCATCATCGGAAAAATGTCCGACTACCCCTTCAAACTATTCTTCGATGCCTTGTCACCATTTTTTAGAATGAGTCATCCCTAGATTCCTACTTTATGCTACCCACATGAGGAGTGTAGTGCGTTATGTTGTGCATAAACTATCAAAATACCCATCATTCCATTTTGTTGAACATAATATCAAAATCCATTACGTTACATCTATAATGAAGAAAGGATCATTCGACCCTTCAAAAATGTTAAGTTTGTTGATCAATATAAAATGTTTAAAAGGATGAGTCTTTTGACTCATTTTGTGTGGAATTCTTGCAAGAAGTTTGGACATACCTACCTCAAGATTAGACCTTTTCCATTATGAATATCGGTAATTTATCATCAATGATAGTTAAGAAGAATTACAGTGGTAGTATTGGCCGACCCTTCCAAATGGAGAACGCATAATCTCAATAATTACATACATGTGCTTACAGTATATAAGGATGGGTCTCGATAAAACCATTTAGGTAGCATTGACCGAATCATCCATCCACCTTCTCTTCTATCATAATTACTATTTGCACCATTATGCTATGTTAAAATATTATATGGGAATTATGTTCTGAAACCATTGTTGTGACACACATCGAAGGGTTTTTTATATTGGAGGTAGTATCATCTGACCCTTCCTGGTAAATACCCTTCCGAGGAGCGTACGACTAAAAAAAATATTTTTTTTAGGCCACCAATGTATAGGAATCAAGCAAAAGGATCAGCCAACCCTTCAACCTATTTTCTCTCGACGATTGATCCATCATCAAATAAATGTCCAATTATCCCTTCAATCTATTCTTCGACGCCTTGTCACCATTGTTTAGAATGAGTTGGCCCTAGAAGTATTATCCCTCCAATTATCCCTTCATTTTCTATGTCAATATTTTATCTTGAATGATATTTTAGAAGTATTACACTCTATAATTGCATACATGTGCTTACATTATATAAGGATTGGTATCGAAAAAAACATTTAGGTAGTGTCGGTCGATCCTTCCACCTTATCGTCTATCATAATTACTCTTGGGACCATTCTACTTCATTAAAATATTTTACGGTGATTATGTTCTGGAACAATTGTTGTAAAACACATCGAATGTATTTTTATATTGGAGGTAGTGTCGTTTTCCCCTTCCAGCTTGTAAAATCCCTTTCCAATAGATTATGACTAAGAAAAAATATTGTTTAGGCCACCAATGTACATGAAGCAAGAAAAATTATCGGCTGATCCTTCAACCTATTTTCTCTAGATGGTTCATCCATCATCAAAAAAATGTTCGATAACCCCTTCAAACTATTCTTCGATGCGTTTTCACCATTGTTTAGAGTGATTCGGCCCTATCTTCTTCCATTCTATCTACCCACATGACCAGTGTACTGCATTATGTTGTGCATAAACTATCGAAATACCCATCATTCCATTTTGTTGATCACAATTTCATACTCCATTACGTTACATCTGTAGTGAAGGAAATCATATGACCTTTCGAAAACATTACGTTTCTTGATCAAGGTGAAATGTTTAAAAGGACCAGTCTTTTGAATCATTTTGTGTGGAATGATTTCAGAATGTTTGGTCATCCCTACCTCAAGATTTGAGATTTTTCATTTTCTATGCAATATGTTTTCTTCAATGAAATTTCAAATGTATTACAGTGGTAGTTTCGGTCGACCCTTTTGTTAGATTCAACTAAAGGAGATGCATACACATGATAATTGCATACATGTTTTTACATTATATTCTTTAGATAGTGTCAACCAATAAAACCATATAGGTAGTGTTGGTCGATCCTTCCAACTTCTCTTCTATCATAATTACTCTTTGCATTATATGCTTCGTTAAAATATTCTACTGGAATTATATTCTAGATCCATTTTCGTGACACACATCAAAGGGATTTTTAAATTGGAGGTAGTGTCTTCCGACCCTTCTAGGTAAATATCCTTTCAAAGAGATTACGAGTAAGAAAAAATAATGTTTAGGCCACCAATGTACAGGAAGCAAGAAAAAGGATCAGTCGATCCTTCAACCTATTTTATCTCGACAGTTTATCCATCATCATAGAAATTTCAAACAAACCCTTTAATCTACTATTCGATTCCTTGTCACCATTGTTTAGAATGTGTTGGTATTAGCTTCCTCCATTATGTTTACCCGCACAAGCAATGTAATGAAGATATGTCAGTCGTCCCTTACCATAAAATTCTATGATCAAGAAAGGGTCAGCTAACCCTTCAATAAATCCCCACTTTGAGAATAGTAAAATGGATAATATGGTGTTGACGTCACCACAATGTCAACAAAATCATATAAAGTAAATAGATTTTATTTACCTAAAAAATTACCCTCCACAAGACTCTATGCAGGAAATGGTTAGTCTCTATTTCCTTTCATTTTCACATTGTTAAGAGCATGTAAAGGAGTAATTTTTCCCGTGTCTCACTCTCCTTAAATAAAATACAGTAAAGGATTAATTTACTGATAATGTTCGGTATATGTTTCATAATTAATTAAGTTTTGGGTTTCACACAAATAGATTTGAGGGTGATAGGACTTGCACTGCATTTCACACAATTAAGTAGTTTCCTTTGCCACTTGATCCCATTATTTAATTTTGAATTTTTTAATGAAAAAAAATTGCGTATGAGGTGCACCCTTGCAATTGGATGGTGATATTATCACTGTAGGAGGTGACCACACATTTGGAGAAGAGGGTGGTGTTCGACTTTTCAAATGCAGTTTGAAGAACCCATGAACTAGGCACAACCTCCATCTTGTTGATGAATTGGAGTTGATAGGTGATGATGTGTCCACACAAAAATAAGAGGTTATTGAAAGTGTTATCCAAACTAGGTTTAAACAAGACCCAATATGACAATTAATGAGACAAGTAGCACTGAAGAAAGAGGATGGTCTACATGTGTATTCATTGGTCAACTAGAATGTTGAGGCATGTAAAAAATGTGCACATTCTGGATGAGGGGTTGTAGGAACACTCTAAAGGTGTCTGTTTCACTTTGCAATGGTAGTTGGCTTTCATTAAATGAAAACATAATTAAGATATTAGCTAAGTTGGAAACAAGTTACTCAAAAATATTTCCACTTAGAATATCTAGAAGGGCTCTTGCTTGACATCCCTGTCCATGGAACGTATCTCAATACTTGACCTTAGGAAACACAAGCATATAATTCCAAACACCGTCTAATGACCTCAATTAATACTGACTGCACAAAATAATATGCCTACTACACAAGCAAAGAAAACAAGATACAAACCTTAGTCAAAACATGATGCTAGTAGGGTTCAATCAATATCGAGGAAGACAATCCTTCTAGAGTATCTGACACTCAATGTCAACCCATCATAGCTACATGTCCTCTCTGTTATCTATTGGAATATAGATTTTATTTAAGTATGCTCCATAATCGAGGTACTCCACTTAGTTCATGTGGAGGATTGTTGAGCTAGGATCCATGTTGGGGTTGCAGGGCTAATACATGGGAAGGTACATCGTTAGCCTGGATTGAATGGTAGAAACCATCACCCACAACAATCGTCGATGTACATTCAACTGGTGCTAATTTGGTGGCCTATATAGTCACAGTTGTTGTCGGTAACTACCTAATTGTTACCATGTATGTAGATTGTGGTTGTTGATGTTCCAACATGGTTGAGACATTCTCCTTGGGACTGGGAGAATGGTGGAGCTCTCCATGCAATGGAGAGATGATGAAGTCTCAAATGAGGTTTTATTCGTTGTGATCCCACATGAGGTTGTATCCCTTGTGTATATCATGAGGTTGTATCCCTTGACATGATGGGGTAGTCTCACACGAGATTGTATCCCTTGTGATCCCACATGAGGTTGTATCCCTTGTGATCCCACATGAGGTTGTAGTCCTTGTGAGCCCACATGAGGTTGTATACCTTGTGGATATCATGAGGTTGTATCCGTTGACATGTTGTTGAAAGTATCACATGAGGTTATAGCCCTAGTGAAACCACATGGGGTTGTATCCCTTGTGGACATCATGAAGATGTAGCCCATGATGTAATGATTAAGGTCCATAATGGTTTTAGCCTTATGGACATGATGCCTTTCCTATGAAAAATATAAGACCAATATAATGACCATTGAACATTGAAGGAAACCCCAAGAACCTCCAATAAAGACCCAAGGAACCTTAAGGAACCCCCGAGATCAACCTATGTGACCATGAGCCTACAATTCAAAAGGTCACATTGGTTGATGAGTTACTTGATCACACATATATATAAGAGATCACACTTCATTTGTGAGAGATGATGTGGGGGATCTCTAGCTTTATTTTTTTTCCCTCTTGGAGAAGGCTCTACTACCTTACTACATCTAGAAATATCTGGGAATTAATCTTCCCTATTTACAACTCAACCCTCACGTGGAAGAATTTTTCTATACCTGCTATCTATTACAGCTCGCTAGACTAGAACAAATTGCTATATTTAGTGGAGACGTATGCCTGTAATGTCCCAAAAATAGCAAAAATTTAAAATTTTTGTCCATCCCTGTAATATATGTTGATTGAGAATAAAATAGTCGCGAGTTAATTTTAATACTAGGAAAATATGTAAATGCTTATTGTAGGTAAAAGAAAGTCTACCATTCCTAAATAATCATGGTCTCTCTAGCTTTTTACATTTTCAATCCTGTGGAAGCAATGTGGAATTAAATATTGATGTATCCTGGTTACGAATCTACAATTGCCGGTGTGACTGTAATAGCAATTCTTTCATACTATTTTAATGAAATCATATGAATGTGTTATGAATGTTTGAAATGGCACCTTTAGGTGATATGGATTTTGTTGATGAGATGTTGAGTACATGGTGGAACCTGTATCAATTAAGGGCAGGAAAACACACCCCGGTAGGGTTGCCGAGAGGTAAGAGTACTCTTGGGTGTTTCTGGACTTACTTAGCGCTCTTGTTAATGTCATTTTCTCATGATTATGTTTGCAGATGTTCATCTTGTGACAGTGCTACCCTAGAGGCTAGATCTATACTCCATCAAAGGGTTAAGTTGTTTTAAAGGCTAAGTGTGGTGGATATTTCCTTAGTGGATATACAATTACTAAAGCACCAAATGGATTCAATAATGCAATGTTATGGTAGGAAGACATTTGAAATTATACATGTATTTCCAAGCGAATTCGTGGCTAAACCACACGATTTATAGTCTCATACTATATACTTGCTTATATGGTGGAATGATATTTTTTTTGGTCAACACTTGTATTACCATGCCACTTCGTTGTTAAACCACACGACTAAAACTATAGGCTTGTATGGAAAAATTAAGACTCCACTAGCGCAGAGGTTGATGCAGCATTAATGGCACTTTACATGAAGTGGGTGACAGGATGGAAGAGGGTTTCGAATTGGGGTTTTTCCTTATGACCATGACTCCTGCATTTTCAGTTTGGTTTGCTGCACTTTGTGTTTTTCTGGAGGTGGCTTTGTGCCCTGACCTGAGCTGTGCTAATGGTCAATGCACCTTGACGATGGTAGCTTTACCTAATGGCATAGAGATGCTTTCCTCCTGCTCAGGTATGACACACAATGCTCACTGAGCTATTGCATTATCAAATTCCTATATGCACAGGTAGCAAGGTCTTTCACTTATGGTTTGCTTGTTTGTTTTGGCAAGCAACAAAAGTCTTGGCGTGGTTTTCTTTTGCATGTTCAGGAGATTCATCGGCGCGGTCATTGGTAGTGGTAAGTCCAGCTACCATACCTACTAGTCCGCTTCTCGCATCCCTGTTGGTGTACTGTGTGTTTTCGTGGTGGGGTTTTGATGAGCATGATACAAGGCTTCTTTTTTTTTGCTTTCAACAAGTCGCCTTAATGGCTGGACTTTGTAAATGGTGATAACCTTTGTGAATGTGGCTCCTATGTAATTTTTTTATAAAGCTAAGGCTTAATGAATACTTGTTTGTTTTGATGCTGAGAATAAAGTGTTGGGGGCCTGGTTTTGAAAACCATTGTTTGGCAAAAAAGTTGTAATATTGAGGCCTGTTATGAAATTGGGGTTTACATAGGGGAATCTCTCATGTATAATGTATGGTGTTCCAACGTATGTTTTGGGTGTGAAATAAAGACTACAACGTTTCTACTATTATCTCCTATCAATGTAATCTTTTGGTTTAAATAATGAAGATGTGGTTCAACCGATTTATGTGGTTGTACTAACTTCTTATTTCGATTTTCGTTCTGGGTGTTCACGATTTTGATGTGGAAAGTAGATGAATGCATCAGGGTTTCATAATGTAGCTACTCCTGTATTGTAGCTAGAAATCTAGGAACCCTATGGTTTTTATCCTATGTCTGCATTGGATTGATTTCTAGTTCTATGATGATTCTATGTGATTTATGAATTTGTCATGCAAATTTAGATGAATGCTAATGGGTCTCATGCGCCTCTATTTCTGAGATGTAGCTAGGGTGTAAGAAATGGTGGTTTCGATTCGTTGACATCTTTCTTTGACTCAGAATGTACTCATGTTTGGGCTTTCTTGTTTACTGTGGGTCCTGCAGGAAGAATGCTATTGACTCCTAACTTGGGTTATGAACTTATGGCGTAGGATAAGTAGAATGAAATCTATTCTGTTGAAATCGTGTATCTTGGGAAAGGTCTGTATAAAGTTTCATGTAATCGTTGAACTGTTTGGTATAAGATTAGAATGTTGTATGCTATGTTTATAAATCGTGAAGCCTATAGAATGCATTTTTCTATAAGTTTTGGCTAGAATGTTTTTGTAACATTGTTGCAAAACATTTTGAATGGTGTAGATGAAGTTTCGATGCCTGGTCTAAAAATAAATTTTGATTTGCAGTAGCTAAGATAATACTTTTCGATTCTAAAATAATTTAATGAACAGATGCGAAAAAGAAATAGGAACAACTACTTAAAAACAATATTTAGTGATAAACCTAACTTTAGAAAGTAAAAATACGTTTGGCTAGCAAAGGCTAGCTGGGATAGACCTGCTAGACAACGCCACTGGATTTTGGGAAGAATCTTGAATTAATACTGACAATGAGAACAATACTGACATAACTTTAAATTATAAAAATAATTTGTTTGAAGGTCTTGTAAGTTTTGCATACCTGCTTATTTCTGTAGCTTGCTCCTGACTGTAATGACCTGCACACTCAGTCAAATAGTTAGTGGAAAACTGCTGAACTTTTAACTGACCTGAAAAATTATCTTTGAACCAGATAACCTTGGGACTACCACGTTCCTCCCAACCATGATCTTACAACCATTCCTGGTTCAGTATGGATCCCCCCGAGCTGGTTCCAACATGCAAACTGAGAGATAGAGGTCCTAGGTTCATAGCTAATTAATATCTGGAAATTGATGTGGGAATGCTTCACTTCTTGGAGCAGAGAGGTTCTCTTTTGTTTTCTAAGAGAATTATCAAAAAAGATGATCCCCAAACTTTGGTGCTTGTCCTCTTTATGTAGGGGAAATCTTGAATTAGGACTGTTGGAATAATTGGTTTCTTTAAATTAAATAACTAAATTTTCAAAAGAATATTTGTTTAATTAATCACTAGTTCTTTTGGAACCATGACTTTTCAATTTGTTTAACTAGAGTGCTTCTGATTTAAGCCTTTTCATATTTGTAATAACAAAGTTTATATTTTAATTAAATAATTAATGCATCATTGATATATTAATTAAATGAATAACTATATAAAATAAATATATTTTATAAATAAATAAAACCAACATTATTTTTAAAGTTATTAATAATAACCTTATCCTTGAGGATTTTAAGCATGTTAACCATAGTAAACTACTATTAGTTAATTTATGCTTTAAGTGGTGATGTTGTCTTTTATGTATCTTCACATTATACTTCTTTTTCATTTGTTTTAAGGATAGGGTCCACTTCTTTGGACGGTCTCGGTAGGCTAGGATAGGCACCTCTAGTCTCTCCCTTTACATGTCAGATTCCCTCGTTTTAACATGGTAGTTCCCGCAGTACTTGATGATAATAAGATTTATTTAATTAATTTGAATAGTTGTGGTAAGACACTTAAGTGCTATTCAGAATCCTTCAGACTCAACACTTGAGATCTAGTAACCCCAAGTGCTCTTCAGAGCCTTTTAACTCAACACTCTCACATGGGCGTTACGCTAGTGCAATTCCTGAGCCTCTGCTCAACACTACAACTAGAATGTGGTTGTGAGGTAGATCTAGATTATTTAAGTAGCCTCGGATCCGGTATTCATTTTCTTTCAAGCTTGGAGTGCTCCAGGGTTTATTCCCAACACTCAGTGTACAGCAGGGCTTACTCGTAGTACATAAACATTCATCTCGGTACCTCGGGGCTTTCACCCAGTACGTAGGTAATTTATGTGTTTCTGAGTCCACGCTCAACACACCACATAAGTCAATTATGTCATTCACATCATTGCACAGTATGTAATAAAAAGATCAACTCAGTATATTAGGGTTTTTTACCCATATCAAAACATAATAAGAACATTAGGGTTTCCTTGCCCAGTATATAATCAAATAATGAAATTCAATCAGGGTCCATGCCCAATATGTCAGTCTACAAAAGAATACATCATAGGTGCTGGGGCCATGGCCCAATATAACATCATAAAATAGTTAGTCCAAAATTCAGGATATTACATCCCTCCCCCCTTAGGACAACACTATCCCGGTGTTTCTAGGGACTAGGAATGAAGTCATGAAACAAGGCAGGGTATGCCTATTTCATGGTGGCCTCATTCTCCCAAGTAGCCTCATCTAGTCCAAAGTGCCTCCATTGCACTTTCAACTGAGTAATGGTCCTCCTCCTAAGCTGGACCTATCTCTTGTCCAAAATGTGGAGTGGTTATGGCGTGAACTCCCCTTCGGGCTCCACCTATAATAAGGACCAATCAATAACATGTTTAGAATCATATGCATATTTCTTTATTAATGAAGCATGAAAAACATTATGAACTTTTATATGGGCTGGTAGGGCTAACTCATAAGCTACTGGGCCCTTCTTGACCAGTATTTCAAAAGGTCCACAAGACCTTGGGGCTAATTTACCGCAACGTCCCAAGCTCAACGAGCTTCGTTTTGCTTTTATTTTTAGAAACACATGTTCCCCGACTTGGTAGTCTTTGTCCTTTCTTTTCTTGTCCGCATAACTCTTTTGGCAGTCTTGAGCTTCTTTTAAGTTTAGTTGCACCTTGGAAACTAACCGTTCCAATTCTTTTAGTAAATCTGGTCCTAGCATAAGTCTGTCCACCGGACTGTCCCAATTCATGGGGGTCCGACACTTTCATCCATAGAGCACCTCAAAAGGGCTCATTTTGGCCAAGGTTTGATAACCATTCTTGCACGCAAATTCTGCGAGGTGTAAATAGTCTTCCCACTTAGTGGGATTGTTCATGACATACATTCTCAGCATATCCTCAAGAATTTGGTTTACTCGTTCTGTCTGTCCGTCGGTTTGGGGGTGGTATGTGGTACTGAATTGTAACTGGGTCTCCAAACCGGAGAAAAATGCTCTCCAGAAGTTGCTAGTGAACTTTGTGTATCAATCGAAAATGATTGCTTTGGGTATCCCATGCAATTGAAATATTTCCTTCAAGAATATTTCTGCGATGTGAACTGTTTTGTAGGTGGATTTTATTGGTATGAAGTGGCCTGCTTTAGACAACTTGTCCACCACTACAAACATGGAGTCATTCAATTTCTTACTCTTGGGTAAGCCTGTAATGAATTCCATACTTATTACCTCCCATTTCCATTCCGGAATGGGTAAAGGTTGAAGTAATCCGGAGGGGTGTTGATGTTCCGGTTTGACCAATTGGCATTCTTGACAGTTTGCGATGAACATGGAGATGTCAGCCTTCAACTTAGGCCAAAAGTAATGTTTCTTTACTGCCGATATCATCTTTTGATATCCGAGGTGCCCTGAATAGGGTTTCTAGTGAAATTCTGTGAGGATGTTTGATCTAATGTCTCCACTCTTGGGGACGTAAAGTCTCTCTTTCAACCATAGTAGTCCTGACTTATCTATCTTATACTCTTTATATTGTTGAAAGAGTCTATCTTCCTGAATATTTGCGAGGATTTCCGTATAATAACGGTCACTCTTACATGTCGTTCGAATTATGTGGTGTAATTCTAAGTCGGTTTGGCTCACCATGACCTTGTAAAGCATATGTGCTCAATGGCTTAAGGCATCCACAATTTTGTTTTCCTTGTCTTTTATATGTTTTAGTTCGAAATGGTACTCACTAAGGAAGGCCAACCACCTGGCCTGCCTGGCATTTAGGTCGGGCTGATCGAAAAGGTACTTTAAGCTCATGTTATCAGTCATCAATAAGAATTTCTTTCCCATGAGATAATGACGCCACATTTTCAGAGTGTGGATGATGGCGGCTAGTTCGAGGTCATGAGTAGGGTATTTCTTCTCATGCTCTTTTAGTTTCTTCGATTCATAGCATATGGAAAATTTATCTTGCATAAGGACTCCCACGAGTCCTTCCTTGCTTGCATCCGTGCAAAAGACGAAATCCCTCTTGGGATCCATGATATGCAAAATCGGTGCACTAATCAGTAGCTGCTTCAGCTTCTGAAATCTTTCTTTGCACTTAGCCATCCAAATAAACTTGTTTGCCTTCCTTTGTAAGGCGGTCATGGGACATGCGATACGTGAGAAGTTCTCAATGAACTTTCGATAGTAACCGGCTAGACCTAAGAATGATCTTATATCAAAAACACACATAGGTGTGGGCCACTCCTCGATAGCCTTGATCTTTTCGGGGTCGACGGCTATTCCCTTCTCGAAAATGATGTGTCCTAAGTATTGGATCTGGGGTTTGTAGAAATCGCACTTACTAAACTTGGCGTAAAGTTGGTGTTCCCGTAATGTACGTAACACAATATGGAGGTGTTCCTCGTGTTCTACTTCATTCTTGGAGTAGATCAGAATGTCGTTGATAAAGACTAGGACGAATTTATCGAGGTAGTTACTAAATATACTGTTCATCATGCACATATAGTTGGCTGGTGCGTTTGTCAACCCAAAGGGCATCACTGCAAATCATAGTGGTCGTAACGGGTTCGAAACACGGTCTTGTTGATATCCTCATCCTCACCTGGTGATATCCAGATCGTAAGTTGATCTTTGAGAAGATCTTTGCTCCTCCTACTTGGTCAAACAAGTCATCGATTATAGGGAGTGGATAGCGATTCTTAATGGTCATCTTGTTGAGTTGGCAGTAATCGATGCACATCTGCATCATGCCATATTTCTTCTTGACGAAGAGAATCGATGCACCCCAAGGGGACACACTAGGTTGGATATACCCTTTGTCAATTATTTCTTGCAACTGAAGTTTGAGCTCCACCAATTCTGGTGTGCTCATGTGGTACGGGGCTTTGGAAGCCGGTACCGACCCGGGTGTTAGCTCGATGGAGAAGTCTAAGTCTCGTCTAGGTGGTAATCCCAGTATTTCCTCGGGAAATACATCCTTAAATTCTACGAGAACTAGAAAGTTCTCGATCTTTTGTTCAATTTCAATTTCTAAGTTTTGGATGTTAACAACAAAGAGCTTACAGCCCTTCCTAATGCATTTCTTTGCTTGTAATGCAGAAATCTGTCTTACAGACACCTTCCTAGGGATACCCTAAATCGTCTCCTGATTCCCTTGGTCATTCCTGTAGAGTAGGGTCTTGTTTGCACAGTCTAGTGGGACATGCTATTCTTCTATCCAATCCATGCCTATAAGTACATCGTACGATCCTAGGGGTAGAATATTTAACTCTAACCTAGTTGGGAATCCATTTAAGTCTATCTCACAACTTTTAACTGACTCAGAGACCCTTCATTTCGTACTAGTGGCTAGTTGTATTGGCCACGGTTTCTCGTGATGTTCTCGGTTCAACTTACAGGTATCCACTATCTTAGGGGAGATATAACTCCGGCAAGTGCTGGAATCTATTAGAACTGAAACGGCAGTGTTAGATATCTTACCCTCAATTTCCACCATGGTGGCTTGATGATCTTCCTGTCGTCCATCAAGTGCGGCATAAATCCTAGGTGTCTTTGCCATGTCCCCTACGGTCGGCTCTGTTTGGATGTTGTGTAAAACCCCATCTATCTTGCTGGGACAGTCTCTATAGTAGTGTGGCCCTTGGCACTTCCAACAAGAAACAGTTGGTGGGACTACTTTGGTCCCTTTGTTGAATGCTGGTCTGCTGACAGGTGGTGGGGGTGCACTTGGCCGTGCCTGAGTTCGGTTGAAGCCTTTGTTAGGTGGAAAACTGTTGTTGTGTTTTCGGAATGGTGGAGGTTTAAAACTCGGTCTGTGGTTGTCTGAGAAGGTTCTGAACCTGTCTCTATTCTGGTTGATGTTGTCCACGGGGGCTTCACTAGAAGGCAATATAATACCACGTTCATTCATATTGCGATATTAAATATTCATGAAAACCTAAAAATTATATTGCTTATATATTAAGGGGCAAAGGGTTTTTTTTATTTGATGTAACAATACAAAAATACTTTGGGTCTTTTTTATATGGGCGGGCTACCAAATATCCTCCAAATGGAGTTGGCGGGATCACGGTCGGATGAGAAATCGGTTTGAGGCAAGGCTCGGGCTTACCAGTGCGCAGGGAAATCATGTCTTGAGGCATGCTTGAGTCCAAGGGGTTTCGTGGTGAAGTGGGTTTCTAGTCGATCATAGTCGAGAGATAGTGGTTATTGACAGCCAATTGTTACCAATAGCACTCAGCCAGTTGTTACCAATAGCCTTGGGAGTCTCTAAACCTCCAAGGCCTGTTATAGGCCCTCGATAGGCCTTGGGGGCTTGAATACCCAACCAATCATGCCTATTACATGCCTTGGGAGGTTTAGTCAGCCTCCTAGAGCTTGTTACAGGCCCTGGGGGCTTGGATACCTAGCCCACAATAGGCCTAGTTAGCGATTGGGGAACTGTAACATGCAATATAAATGTTGTACTATGTGCATTGGCTATAGTGACATACAAGAAGTGATCTCCTATCTCTTCATTAGACCATTAGATGTTGCAAATCAGAATGATATGTGGTTGAGTAATTGCATTGTGGGTGAAGTAATGTGCATCCACAATATACATCGAAAGAAGCAAGGTGCATTTTAGAATGCATGTGGGATCATAAGAGGGGTATCATACCAATATACTAGGTAAAAATATAAAGGGGTATAAAAAATGTTAATGAAAAAATTGATACATAAAATATCTAGTGAAAATAGGGGTTTTTTTAAATTGGGAAGGCATATTGGGAGGGGGTTAAAAAAATGATTTTGGAAGGTATTTTCCAATATTTAGTGAAATTAGGGGTATTGTTTCATATGCCATGATCGAACGTGCTATGATAACGGTTTATTGAGTGAAGCCCCCGTGATGTTGTCATTCCTTGGGTGTTCATGCTCATAACACAACCTTGCTTTATGTAGGGTTATATCTAGGGTTTTAGGCATATCAAATTCTATCTTCTCGCTAAATTTTGGTGGCAGCCCTCCCAAGAACTGTTGAATCTTTACCTTCTCGTCCTTAATATAAGGCACATAGTGCAGCAAGTCTAAGAACCGGTTTATGAATGCTTCCATAGTCAGGGAGCCCATTTTTAACTCATGGAATTCTTTTATTTTCTTGTCAAAGAACCTTTCAGACATATACTTGTCCTGGAATATTCTGTTGAAGATATCCCAGTTTATGTCTCTTAATTCTTGCCCCTTAGTGTCTTTCAAGTCCTGCCACCATCTAGTAGCTTTACCATTTAGGTTGTATATGGTGAGTCGGGCTTGCATTTCCCTGCAGTAATTATGAACTTTGAAGTATTTGTTCATCCCTAGCAGCCACTCTTCATCCTTCTCCCCAGAGTTTATCTCTCTGTCATAGGTTGGGGCTCTTATCTTCCTGAATTCCCCTTGTAGACTGTCATCACTTCTTCTCCTTTTCTTGCAAGGAGATGGTGAACCCTTATCGTTGGAAGAGCTCTTACAATCTCTTTCCAATGTTTTAGGTATGTGTTCTCCCTATTATTCTCCCTTAGGGATGGAAGTCCTTTTTGTGTGACTATTTCCCTTTTTGGAGGTGTTGACTGAGAGTGAGGGCTGTCCGAGAGGGTTAGCCTTTGTTAAGGTCTGAAGGAGTGCCTCATTTATGGCCTACTGTTCTCTTCTTTCCTGCATATTTTCCTCTCGGAAGCTTTGGAACTCTGCCTGTAGTTTTTGCATAGATTGTCTCCAATCTGAGTTTAATTCGACTAGCACCTCTTGCTCTCGGGGTAGTGAGTCCAGATTGCCATGAATGCTGCTGCTCTATTCTGTATTCATACTTCCTGACAGTGTTTGTACCTGAAATGTCATATAAGCGTAGAGGACAGAAACTTTTGTTAGTTTAATCATAAAAAAAATAGAATGCAAATGAATATTTCTATCTGTTGTGTTTCTACAGCGGATGTTTGTAATGAGCCCAATAGGTCACTTAGTTTTTGTAACTAGGCTCTAATACCACTTGTAATGTCCCAAAAATAGCAAAAATTTAAAAAATTTGTTCATCCCTATAATAGATGCTGATTGAGAATAAAATAGTCGCAAGTTAATTTTAATACTAGGAAAATATGTAAATGCTTATTGTAGGTAAAAGAAAGTCTACCATTCCTAAATAATCATGGTCTCTCTAGCTTTTTACATTTTCAATCCTGCAGAAGCAATGTGGAATTAAATATTGATGTATCCAGGTTACGAATCTACAATTGCCAATGTGACTGTAATAGCAATTCTTTCATACTATTTTAATGAAATCATATGAATGTGTTATGAATGTTTGAAATGGCACCTTCAGGTGATATGGCTTTTGTTGAAGAGATGTTGAGTACATGGTGGAACCTGTATCAATCAAGGGGAGGAAAAAATAGCCTGGCAAGGTTGCCGAGAGGTAAGAGTACTCTTGGGTTTTTTTGGACTTACTTAGCACTCTTGCTAATGTCATTTTCTCATGATTGTGTTTGTAGATGTTCACCTTGTGACAGTGCTACCCTAGAGGCTCACTCTATACTCCATCAAAGGGTTAAGTTGTTGTAAAGGCTAAGTGTGGTGGATATTTCCTTAGTGGATATACAATTACTAAAGCACCAAATGGATTCAATAATGCAATGTTATGGTAGGAAGACATTTGCAATTATACATGTATTGCCAAGCGAATTCATGGCTAAACCACACGATTTATAGTCTCAAACTATAGACTTGCTTGTATGGTGGAATGAGATTATTTTTGGTCAACACTTGTATTACCATGCCACTTCGTTGTTAAACCACACAACTCAAACTATAGGCTTGTATGGAAAAATTAAGACTTTACTAGCGCAGAGGTTGATGCAGCATTAATGGCACTTTAAATGAAGTGGGTGACAGGATGGAAGAGAGTTTCGAATTGGGGTTTTGCCTTATGACCATGACTCCTGCGTTTTCAGTTTGGTTTGCTGCACTTCGTGTTTTTTTGGAGCTGGCTTTGTGCCCTGACCTGAGCTGCGCTCATGGTCAGTGCACCTTGACGATGGTAGCTTTACCTGATGGCGTAGAGATGCTTTCCTCCTACTCAAGTATGACATGCAATGCTCACTGAGCTATTGCATTATCAAATTCTTATATGCATAGGTAGCAGGGTCTTTCACTTATGGTTTGCTTGTTTGTTTTGGCAAACAACAAAAGTCTTGGTGTGGTTTGCTTGCGCATGTTCAAGAGATTCATCGGTGTGGTCGTTGGTAGTGGTAAGTCGAACTACTGTCCCTGCTACTCTACTTCTTGTATCCCTGTTGGTGTACTATGTGTTTTCATGGTGGGGTTTTGATGAGCATGATACAGGGATTATTTTTTTCTTTCTTTCAACAAGTCACCTTAATGGCTGGACTATGTAAGCGGTGATAACCTTTGTGAATGTGGCTCCTATGTAATTTTTTTATGAAACTAAGGCTCAATGAGTACTTGTTTGTTTTGATGCTGAGACTAAAGTGTTGGGGGCCTGGTTTTGAAAACCATTGTTTGGAAAAAACATTGTAATATTGAGGCCTGTTATGAAATTGGGGTTTACACAGGGGACTCTCTCCTGTATAATGTATGGTGTTCGAATGTATGTTTTGGGTGTGAAATAAATACTACAACGTTTCTACTATTATCTCCTATCAATGTAATCTTTTGGTTTAAAGAATGAAGATGTGGCTCAGCCAATTTATGTGGTTGTATTAACTTATTATTTCGATTTTCGTTTTGGGTGTTCACGATTTTGATGTGGAAAGTAGATGAATGCGTCAGGGTTTCATAATGTAGCTACTCCTATATTGTAGCTAGAAATCAAGGAACCCTATGGTTTTTATCCTATGTCTGCGTTGGATTGATTTCTAGTTCTATGATGATTCTGTGTGATTTATGAATTTGTCGTGCAAATTTAGATGAATGCTAATGGGTCTCATGCACCTCTATTTCTGAGATGTAGCTAGGGTTTAAGAAATTATGGTTTCAATTCGTTGACGTCTGTGTTTGACAGAATGTACTCATGTTTGAGCTTTCTTGTTTACTGTGGGTCCTGCACAAATAGTGCTATTGACTCCTAACTTGGGTTATGAACTTATGGCGTAGGATAAGTAGAATGAAATCTATTCTGTTGAAATCGTGTATATTGGGAAAGGTCTGTATAAAGTTTCATGTAATCGTTGAACTATTTGGTATAAGATTAGAATGTTGTATGCTACGTTTATAAATCGTGAAGCCTGTAGAATGCGTTTTTCTGTAAGTTTTGGCTAGATATGTTTGTGTAACGTTGTTACAAAATGTTTTGAATGGTGTAGATGAAGTTTCGATGCCTGGTCTAAAAATAAATGTTGATTTGTAGTAGCTAAGATAATACTTTTCGTTTCTAAAAGAATTTAATGAAAAGGTGCAAAAAAGAAATAGGAATAGCTACTTAAAAACAATATTTAGTGATAATCCTAACTTTAGAAAGTAAAAATACATTTGGCTAGCAAAGGCTAGCTGGGCTAGACCTGCTAGACAATGCCACTGGATTCTGGGAAGAATCTTGAATTAATACTGACAATGAGAACAATACTGACATAAGGTTAAATTCTGAAAATAATTTGTTTGAAGGTCTTGTAAGTTTTGCATACCTGCTTATTTATGTAGCTTGCTCCTAACTATAACGACCTGCACACTCAGTCAAATAATTAGTGGAAAACTGCTGAACTTTTAACTAACCTGACAATTGATCTTGGAACCAGATAACCTTGGTACTACCACGTTCCTCCCAACCATGATCCTACAACCGTTCCTGGTTCAGTATGGATCCCCCCGAGCGGGTTCTGACATGAAAATTGAGAGATAGAGGTCCTAGGTTCATAGCTGATTCAGATTTGGAAATTGATGTGGGAATGCTTCACTTCTTGGAGCAGAGAGGTTCTCTTTTGTTTTCTAAGAGAATTATCAAAAAAGATGATCCCCAAACTTTGGGGCATGTCCTCTTTATGCAGGGGAAATCTTGAATTAGGACTATTGGAATAATTGGTTTCTTTAAATTAAATAACTAAATTTTCAAAATAATATTTGTTAAATTAATCACTAGTTCTTTTTGAATCATGGCTTTTCAATTTGTTTAACTAGAGTGCTTCTGATTTAAGCCTTTTTCATATTTGTAATAACAAAGTTTATATTTTAATTAAATAATTAATGCATCATTGATATATTAATTAAATGAATAACTATATAAAATAAATATATTTTATAAATAAATAAAACCAACATTATTTTTAAATTTATTAATAATAACCTTAGCCTTGAGACTTTTAAGCATGTTAACCATAGGAAACTACTATTAGTTAATTTATGCTTTAAGTGGTGATGTTTTCTTTTATGTATCTTCACATGATACTTCTTTTTAATTTTTTTTAAGGATAGGGTCCACTTCTTTGGACAGTCTCGGTAGGCTAGGATAGGCACCTCTAGTCTCTCCCTTTGCATGTCAGATTCCCTCGTTTTAACATGTCAGATTCCCTCGTTTTAACATGGTATTTCCCGCAGTACTTGATGATAATAAGATTTATTTAATTAATTCAAATAGTTGTGATAAGACACTTAAGTGCTGTTCAAAATCCTTCATACTCAACACTTGAGATCTAGTAACCCCGAGTGCTCTTCAAATCCTTTTAACTCAACACTCTCACATGGGCGTTACGCTAGTGCAATTCCAGAGCCTCTGCTCAACACTATAGCTAAAATGTGGTTGTGAGGCACATCTATATTATTTAAGTGGCCTCGGATCCAGTATTCAATTTCTTTCAAGCTTGGAGTGCTCCAGGGCTTATGCCCAACACTCAGTGTACATCAAGGCTTACTCATAGTACATAAACATTCATCTAGGTACCTCGGGGCTTTCGCCTAGTATGCAGGTAATTTGTGTGTTTCTAAGTCCACGCTCAACACACCACATAAGTCAATTATGTCATTCACATCACTTCACAGTATGTAATAAAAAGGTCAACTCAGTATATTAGGATTTTGTACCCATATCAAAACATAATCAGAACATTGGGGCTTCCTTGCCCAGTATATAATCAAATAATGAAATTCAGTCAGGGTCCATGCCCAATATGTCAGTCTACAAAAGAATACATCATAGGTGCTAGGGACGTGGCCCAATATAACATCATAAAACAATTAGTCCAAAATTCGGGATATTACAATTCCCTTGCTACTCGCTATACTTAGTGGAGAAGTTTGTCCTTCTTGCAGGTTAGCATACATAAGGAGAGGTCTACAATACCTCTACTATGACTTGTAGATCATAATATTGTGTATTGAATGATCAACCATTGGATCATCTTTGAAGGAGGCTTGTTGTTCTCTTGTGGAAGGTGTCCACATGAGCTGGGTTTTCTCATGAGGACACAAGACAAAGATAATTATTTCCGAGTTTATTAGTTATACCCTTGGGTTTAAGGGTTGGCTCATGATTAAACTTGTACTTATTGAATCTATTATCATAGTGAAAGTTTGATGGGTTTTTCTCCCTTGTGAATAAGGGTTTCCTAGGGTAAAAATGTTGTGTCTATTGTGTGATATCTATTGTACATCTCCTATTTACTTATGTTGTTATTTCATGTTCATAAATGCTATATGTAATGTTATATGTTTCCTCTGCATGTACATATATATGGTTGATATTTCAATGTGTAATTAGTATATGATGCATTGGGTTTAAATGTTTTAAAATTCTAAAACCATAAGGAACTAATTACCTAGACCTGGAATAGCTACAAAATCAATAGTGGCAACATGGAATAATTGCTTATAAATTGTGTAATAAAATGGTTGACAAAAATATGGTCATATGGGCATCAACATATATGAAAAAAAAGGACATTGAGGTAGTGAGGCCCTTAATTTCTTTTAGGAAAAGTTTCTACTTTAAATTATAAAACCTAACCAATACACATCAATGGTATCAATAGGCATGTATGAAAAAAAATTAGATATAACAAATTGGTCCAGGGCTACATATGAAAAAGTGTCTTGGTTAAACTGCATCATATGGTTCAATATTTGGTCAGTATTGTAAGGAGCTAATAAATCATACTAAAACATATCTCTAGTACAATAATAAATGGAGAACAAAGATATTTTAGGAGAACACATGGAATCGGAAGAATCTTTTCTCTGATTTAAAAAAACTCAAAGAAGTTAAATAGAGAATGAAGTCTTTGGGATTGACTATGGTAGCATACTACTTGGAATTTTCCCCATCCAAATCAGGTCTATGTCAAGTGGAAAAAAGTGGATAAATGGCCCACAGGAAGATAGAGAAAAATATATGATCTCCACTATTCTTACAAAAAGGAAAATTCAATATAGTTGTGAACCCAGGACCGACATAATTGGATGGAAGAAAAAAGGTAGAGGGGAATTTCACGATCAAGGAGTATTTAGTCTATTTTATAGAGTCGACAGATATTCAGAAACTTATATGTTAAGGGAAATTTGGAATATGTATGTGAGAGAAAAAGAATATTTCTTGGCATGTCTAGATTTCCATAAAAATAAAAATAAAAATCTTTCAAAAGAATATCTTACAAGAAAAGGAAGAATTGTCCCCTTAAGATGCAGTGGATGTCTCAAGGAATTAGAGGATGGGAACCACATCATCATTAATATGCCCAAAAGGAGTTTAAACTTTTAAGGAGGGATGGTGCCAACAAAATATGCATGATGTATTATCTACAACATACATCATGCAAAAAAATGAAGAAATCTCCCTTATTAGGTCAAACAAAAGGTCTTGAGTATGCTAAAGAAATGTTACATCAACAATGCCATCACAAAGAAAAATCAATGTCATCTAGATTGAGGAGTGGGTACTTGGATCATGCAATACAAATCCACAACAGATCATTATGAGCCTCCACCATTTGATGCAGTTTCACCAGTTGCGGCAGCGAGTAGAGAAGAAAAAATTTGCATGTGAGTTGAGAGTCGGGGAGGAGGTAGCTAGAATGTAGGTGTTAGGAATAGAGTTTAGGTTAATAAACCAACTTGAATTTTTTCAATTTTTTTATTAAAATCACCTTAAAACTCCCCTTTGGATTGGAACCAGCATGATATTTAGAAAATTTCAAACATGGAGGTTCAAATTCCCCGAATCTTGTAACTTAGGAGCCAACCAAGGTTTGTGTTGCAGGAACCCAAAAATAATTGCAACTGTGCAAAAAAACAATGCTAGGGAACAATTGGGTCATGCCCAAATTCATGCACATAAATGATAATGGGAGGTTACAGGAGAAATGAAACCGTGGAGGAAAATTTGAGAGGTCCACAACTGAATATTAAAGTGTATTATGCATTCTCATAATGTATTTGTAAAACGATAAAAAAATGGAAAATGCAAAAATGAAGGAAAAAATCACACCTGGGATTTTTGTTTCTGACTGCAAGCTCCTAACTAGGGCCTCCTACAATGAGCACATGACTTCCTTCAACAATAATAGAGAATGAGCACAACGAGGGATTCCTTCCATGATCATGAACAATAAACATTTCCTTCCACACTCATGAGAGTGTGCAGAGCTAAAAGTTCATTCACTGTCACGAGAGCAAGTGCCTTTGCTCTCTTTACCTGTCACGACATTTTACAAATTACCTCTTTACCTATCACGAGAGCCCATGGCTTTTCTCTCTTTACCTTTAGTTCTCAATAAAAAAATGCTAGGAATTGTTTTATGAATACCATTGAATGGTTTGGAATGCCTATATGGATTTATAATTGTTATCAAGCAGTCATTATATAGCAGTTATTTATGCTCTTGTATTGGATTTTGAGTATGCATAGTTGATGTACGATTAAATTGGTTAAGAAATGCCTAAACCATAAATACAACTATGTAGAAGAGTATTCTATCACTATATGTAGTATGTTAAGAGAGTTGATCTCCTTAGTATTTACGCAATCTAACCAGAGATAGTTGGTTAGTTGTTCATATGTTAATATTTGATAGAGGTTTTCAATCAAGAGTGTATGGTATAACCTTGTGTGCTAACTGTTCACATTAGTGATGTAATTATTATATGTGTGCATTACTCGTGGAATCCTTTAGAAGCCTAAATTTAACCTCATGAAAAAGAACATAAAAACTAATTGATATATGCATCATATATATGAGAATGAATAGGCTTGTATATTAATCTCTCTTAATTAGAATATTATATATGATTACAATTAAATAGCTTTTATATTATATGTAGTATTGCATCTTGAGTAAATTATGATTACTCAGTATAATGCATTTAAAACACTACGACTTAGAAGCTTATAGAATCATAACGAGAGATACTTGTATGAGGAATGAGTGAGACTTAGGTGGATTTTCAATTATGGATATCTATAGAACTATTGTGCTAAATGTACTGTGAAAAAAAACGTTATAGGTTAAAGGGAATTTAGAGTTAGCAACTTAAAAAAAAGTATCCCTTCTTGAATTAGATTCTGATGTTGTGATTGGGTTTAGCTAACATAATATCAAGGTTTACATTTGCATAAATTCAGGTTGTGGAATCGGTTTTGTGTTTTAAGGTCCAGTGGGACCTTACATGTGGTATCGAAACCCTCGAGATGGAAGGTATGAATCATAGTCTATCACCCTAGAAACCTTGAAGATATGCTTTGAAAAAAATTTGACTAGATTTATGGCTAAAATATGAGGTTCCTGGGGAAGATCTTAGCTTTGAAAATGACTATTAGTGTTGAATTTAAGGGGGATGTACAAGTAATCCACAAGACATAAATACTTAAAATAATAACATCCAGAGCGCCTTAATCATAACCCAATTATTTGAAGGGATAAATAACCTCATTAAACACATTCAACAATAATGAATTGACAACCTTCCTCTATTATGCATTCAAGAAACTATGAAAGTCATACATGCATAATAAAGTTCAGATCCATACGATTCAAGAAACGAAAATAAAGACATTTCATATGATTTCAAAAATTCTTTCAACATCATATAAGACATGTTTAATTCAACCACTAGTAGAAACAATGCCTCGATCCTAGTTCCAACTATATAATATCTTTATTTCACAAGTACAATAGTGTATATAGTAGGGCATATTCGTTCATCTTTTCCCTAGTCCCATCATATTTTTCCTCAACAACAACATTTCTATGATCCTATACTATGAAGGAAGGGGAAGGAAGAAAAAGAAAGGGATAATGTGGTAGATCCCAACAACTTTTATAGCTTCCAGACTTATGAGAAATGAATGAACCTCCTTGTGTGGTTCTTCTTGTTGAGTTTAAATATGCTCTTTGATGTTGAGTATGCCTTCTGAGCATCGATGTGAGGCGTTATATTGCTTCCAAAATCTACATCTTTCCATTGAGGTGTCATAACTGATTTTGTGGACAACTCAGCCATGAGTATGTGTTATCCGATGAACTTATTTTTTATTCACCTCTTAGTATCAAGCCTTTGAAGGATGAAGCCATTTCTAGTACTGAACAACATCTATGTACCTTGTCTGGTACTAAATAGCATTGGTGAGTAAATTTTTGAGTACGACACCAAAGGAAACTACCTGATGTTGTGCTGCAAATGCTTGCATGCAAAAAGGACTACATCCTGTTAAATTTTTAGAATTTACTTCAATCTGATCTAGGATCTTAACTGAGAGAACAACATGTACAGCCAAATCTACAGCATATCAATCATGGACACAATAATGCAAGCACACAAGAGACACAGAGTTTACTTGGGGAAAACCATAAAGGTGAAAAACCCCAATAACTTCCTCAGAAATAGATAGAGCAATGATACAACCAGAATACAAGAGATAGTATTCCCCTAGCAGCAGAGCCTCCTCCTCCACAAGTGTGCCACTCTCCCAAGTGTGAGTGAGAGAATAGAATGTGTAAAATGAGAGAGACACACTCTCTATTTATACACTAACTTGACTTGACCTTTACTCAACTAGGTCGGCCTCAACTTAACCACTTAACATAATGCTGACTGGGCCAACCCCCACTGGGGTGGTATAATAACCCTTTGACCCACATGGCCGACCCCCAATAGGGTGGTCTAATAACCCTTTGACCCACATGACTTATACAAGGCCGACCCCAACAAGGTGGTCTAATAACCCATCAAGTATAAGTTACGACACTTACAATATAAATGACGACACTTCCATATGGAGGAATAATAACATCTCTATAGGAATACAATATACATATATGTGAAATACATTCCGAAGTTACATATACATCAACACTCCCTCTTAACTAGGAAGGTATTTCTCGACACAAGTCTTCTAGCACAAGTCATCTTCTCTGGATCATCGTCACTGGATAATCGTCATTGAGTCATCATCATTGTCACTGTTGTTGCTATCTCAATCAATCTCTGAATCTACTCGTCATAGGAAGTTCTACAGAGCTAGTCCTTTTTCATACTGGATGTAGGCCCACCACCTGCAAGTCTTTGTCATCACTGGCCATACTGTGGAATCCTTAGGACTTATTACATGTGTCAGAAAACCTGGCTATAACATCCTAGGATATTATGAGCACACAGATCTACCTGTCGGATCTCCCAGAAGAACATTACATGTGACCCATCACAAAACCTCGCTGAAGCATCCCAGGCTGTTACGAGCACACAACTCTACCTATTAGATCTTTGAGGAGCACATTACATGTGATCTCACCACAAAACCTAGCTGAATCATCCCAGGCTGTTACGAGCACACAGCTCTAGCTGTCGGATCTCCTAGGAGCACATTACATGTGGTCCACCACAAAACCTGGCTGAAGCATCTGAGGCCTTTTTCATCATGTCTAGATCTCCCAGGAGAAAATTACATGTGGTCATGGCAAAACCTGGCTGAAGCATCTGAGGCCTTTTTCATCCTGTCCAGATCTCCCAAGAGCAAATTACATGCCATAGAAAAAAAACCTCGCAAGAGCATCTCAGGATGTTACGGGTACACAACTCCAACCAGAAGATCTCCCAGGGCACAAATTACATGTCCTCCCAGAGCAATGTCTCGAAAGAGCATCCCAGGATGTTACGGGTACACAACTCCAACCTATAGGATCTCCCAGACATGCTCATTTACACAAACTGATCCACGACCACAAAGTATCATCCTGATACTCACCATACATCATCCTGATGTACACATGATCATCCTGGTCATCATCACTGCAACATCCTCCTGCATGTCATATGGAGAAGCTCGTCATCCACGATCATCCTCATCATACAATGCATCCACTTGATGCATACCAAGTATCTACCTGATACATATCATCATACATGATCTCAGTATCCACCTAATACATATACATATACATGGTCCAAGCATCCAACATGATGCATATACAAAATACATACAAATGATCCAACTGATCATATCCAACATCCAACATGATGCATACATACATAAATGATTCAACTGATCATATCTAGCATCCAACATGATGCATATATATAAATGATCCAACTGATCATAGAAAGCATCCAACATGATGCATATATACATATACAGAGTAGTAATTGGAGCATCGTCCTGATGCTCATCATCCATGATCCTCCTGATCATCATAGCATCGTCCTCTTCAGATCATCTCATCGTCCACGAAGCACAGCCTAGATGCACATCATCCAGCACTTACACCACTGACATGGGAGAACACATCTACCACCATTTGGGGAAGGCTCCAACCCTTACTTTTTCACCATGGGAGAATGTTAGGATATTCCTATACTCCATCCTAGTCCCACCAGTATTTTGATCATTTACATTTTTAGTCATGCATGCACATTTAGGGTTTTCATGCATCCCAGACATCAGTCCAGCACTTAGTTACACTCAGTTATGGTCATTTACATTCAGTTACACTCAGTTACACTTAGTTACATTGAGTTACACTCAGTTACAGTGAGTTACACTTAGTTACAGTCAGTTACACTCAGTTACACTTAGTTACATTGAGTTACACTCAGTTACACCTACCATATTTAGTTTGACTGATGGTTGACAGTTACTTGAGCATTGATGACTCCACTGATGATGATGAAGACATCCAGTTGCACTCCGATGATCATGATGACACCTAGTTGTGCTCCCATGACACTCTATTGATCTTATGATCACTCTGAGAGGCTAATTCAAATTGCCACCTTAGGCATTCGAATCCTCTCTACCATTGTACTATTTATTTGTCCATATTGTGATTAATTAATTAGTGTGTGTGAAGTATTACTGCTTCTATCTGAGTTCTACTATACCATATTATTCTGTTGCTCATTATACTGTATTGTTCACTCTTCTTCTATTTTCCTGCTTAATCATAATTACTCTTGTGAGGTATACATCATCTCTTAGATCTGCTGTGAGGATTTTCACATGGTATCAGAGCATGTTGAGAGTATTGTTTATCTCCATTCTTGAGAGTTTTTTGCAGGTTATTACCAAGATTTCGAGTGCATCAATTGCAGCAGTTTCTGCATTTTTGCAGCAGTAGCAGTTGCAGTTATTCTATATTGTTTTTGCAGGTCCTCTACAGCTTCTATGTATTCATCAGGAATTACTCCTCTTGATCCACTCAACTATGATGAATGGAAACCAAGAATGATAGTAGACTTGAAGATCCATGATCTTTTTTATTGTTATTTTGAAAGAGAGTTTGAATCCCCTGAAGAGAAGATTGATTGGTTAAATAAAAGTGACATGCACTTTCAAGCAATAATGTTTTCTTTGTTTGCACACCATAGATTCCAATTCAAATACCGTAATGGTGTTGAAACTCCAAAGGATTTATAGACTCCAAAAGAGATATGGGCTCACCTGGATGGAAAATTTAGTAGAGAGAATGAAGGACTTGGTCCCAACCCATTCGAAAGAAAACAAAGTGATGCATTCGCTCCTCTTGATGGTCTCTCAGATTGTGCACCAGTATCATCTCATATTGAAGTTTTTGACAAAGAACTTGCAGATTCTACACTCATGCTCAAACTTTCTTCTCTTTCTGTGCCAACTCACACTCTAGATATTGTAGAAGGTCCTAAATCCTCTCTTGCACCAGAGTCTATTGGTTTGCATCATGATCACATGATTATTTCGAAGGTCAAAACAGCTTTTGAAGGTAATGCATTCGCTCCTCTCCAGCTAACTCCTCTTTTATACTACTATATGATCATAATTCCATGCTTTCAGAAGGTCATTGAAGAATATGGCCATTGCCATTCGCTTGGGATAATTTCCCATGCATCTACTGGTTTTGATCTCACCTCTCATGGTTCAAAGGAGATCTCAAGAAACAATGATTCAAGTCTTGGATCTAATTTGCATTCTAAGCAATTACTGCTTGGGATAATTTCTCATGCATATGATCATTTCGATCTCACCCCTGCTGGTTAAAAGGAGATCTCAAGAAACTGTTTTTTAAGTCTTAAATCTGATTTTGATTTCAAGCAAACATGTAATATTTATTTTTGGCATAATCTCACCCATGGTGGTTTGAAGGAAAAGACATAAGACTATATGCACTTTCACAGATTTGATCCTACCTCAGCTAATTCGAATCACAGGTTCAAGGATCATTCTCATACTGTTGGATTTGTTCTCATCACATTCGATCTGAAGAGCAAGTACAAGCACATGCTTTTTGAGCATGATCCACTTCTTCCCAAGAAAAAGATACCTCCAGACATATGACCAAGCATCACACATGCTTGAGTTTGGAGCATTTATTTTTATATGTGCCTTACAATCTATTTTTTGAGGAGGGGGTATGTTTCCCATGAAATTTTCCCACTTCCTTGGTTTATTGATTGTTATTATTCATTGTATTGGGTGACCTTTGGTCTTAGTTACCAGGGCCCAGGATGGATTAAGGGGGTGTGTTAGGATATTCCTATACTCCATCCTAGTCCCACCAATATTTTGATCATTTACATTTTCAGTCATGCATACACCTTTAGGGTTTGCATACATTATAGGGTTTGCATGCATTTTACATGCATCCCAGTCATCAGTCCAGCACTTAGTTACACTCAGTTACAGTCAGTTACACTCAGTTACACTCAATTACACTTAGTTACATTGAGTTACACTCAGTTACAGTCAGTTACACTTAGTTACAGTCAGTTACACTCAGTTACACTCAGTTACACTTAGTTACATTGAGTTACACTCAGTTACACCTACCAGAGTTAGTTTGACTGATGGTTGACAGTTACTTGAGCATTGATGACTCCACTGATGATGATGAAGACTTCCAGTTGAGCTTCGATGATCATGAGGAAACCTAGTTGTGCTCCGATGACACTCTATTGATCTTATGATCACTCTAAGAGGCTAATTCGAATTGTCACCTTAGGCATTTGAATCCTCTCTAACATTGTACTATTTATTTGTCCATACTGTGATTAATTAATTAGTGTGTGTGAAGTATTATTGCTTCTATCTGAGTTCTACTGTACCATATTATTCTATTGCTCATTATACTGTATTGTTCACTCTTATTCTATTTTCCTGCTTAATCATAATTACTCTTGTGAGGTATACATCATCTCTTAGATCTGCTGTGAGGATTTTCACAGAGAACACATCTACCACCATGTGAAAAATGGCTCAGCAATTACATCACGACCAAGGGAGAACATATCAACCATGTCAGAAAAGCTCATGTGCATCTGCATCTTCCGGACTCATCACTTCCCTTTGGAAGGAACCTTGATATGAAGTGCACCAAGTCTCTCTCTGAAGAACTCAAACTGCACTCTAGCCAACGGCTTGGTCAATACATCTGCAATCTGCTCATCCGTCATAGCATACTCTGCTTCGGTTGTACTCAGTGCTACGCAGGACTGCTTCCTGCTAAACCAAGAGATCACACCTGATCCCATACTGAAGCAGCACCCAGAAGTGCTCTTCCTATCTGTAGCACTGCATGCCCAATCTGAATCAACATAACCTTGTAGGTTAAACTTTTGATTCGCATCGTACTTGAACCCATAATCAACCAGATCAGATGGAGCATCACACAGAAGCTTGAGGTTCGATTCCATAGGTGTGGCCATAGCCTTGTAGTCCATCATCCCGAACCTCTTTAGGATCTCTACTGCATACTTCCCTTGTCCAAGGAAGATTCCATCTGCACTCTGCCACACCTTCATGCAAAAAACAAATAGTGCATCATCCCCAAGTTCTGCACACATATATGACTACACCATTCAAGAAAGCTTTATTGAAATCCATCTGGTGTATCTTCTATTTCATCACTTTTATATTTCTCTATGTTGCCATCTGCAGCATGCTTGATCTGATAGTTCCATTTGGAAGTCACAACAGACTTCCCTTTAGCTCTTGGGAACGCATCCCAAACATCGTTCTTCATGATCGACGGATCGTGGCATTCTTCCCGTATCCTGGGAACTTCAATATATTCAATAGATAATTTTATTGCTTGAACAAATCTTGTAGTCCTTTTGTAGGTGAAGGTATATGGTCTTTTCTACAAGACAAGTTAAATTGCATGATTAGAAACATCTCATAATTTTCAGACAAATTCTTACACCTAAAGAAATATGTCATATAGTCATGCAATTATCTTAGCCAATGCTTCAATACAACATTTATCCATGTTCCACAACTTTCTAGATGCCTTTCAGTCTCTACCAAAACATGTCAGCAAAGAGGTTTCATTCTAGATAAGTAGCAATGGAATGTTGTACAGTGCCATAGGCCACTTACCCATCAAATGAATATTAGTAGTAAGCTGTTCATTAATGCAATCATTCTAATATGCATAATACACATCCTAAATCTAGGAACATAAGCATATATGTCATTGAATAATATTATTTAAACAAACAAGTATGTAAGGAATGGTAATTAAAATACTTATCATTGTTTGTTTGTTGGGTGGACTCCCTCTGAGTCTTTGCTTCCTTGCAGGAGCTGCTGAAGTAGCTTCTTCTACACCTTTCTATTATGGAATGCAAAAGGATGGTCAAGTCCCTTTGGATATCTGCATCCTTGCAGAAACTACTGGAGTATGCTCCTTTGCTTTCTTCCAAGAACAACTGGAGTGTGCTCCCTCTTGATCTTTGCTTCTTGGATTACCTGTCCTTAAACTTACATCCATCCTTAATCACTATGCATGCTTATTAGTATCATCATTGTGTTATCCTTGAGGTCTCATACATAATCACACATTTATTAGTATAATCTTAATACTATCAAAACACAATAATCTTAAACATGTATAGTCATGATCATTCACAGATAATAAACATTAGTATTCAAGGTTTCAGGGAAGTCTTCTTTCACTCATGCATATTCTTATTTGATCATAGGAATCTTCTAATTAGTTAAATCATCAATGCATAAACCCATGATTACTCAAACCTATACTTTCATGATTCTTCTGGTTAGTCATATCATCAATTATGGTAAGAAACATAATATGCATATAGCCATGACTATTCAAACCTATGACTTCATGAATAATCATTATCAACAACACAACAATATAAGATCCTAACACAAGGTAGGATTCTAGCTTGATATAGGAAAAACATACCTGGATTAGCATGCTAGCTAGTTATGTCTAACATACCCACATAATGTCTACTGGTTCTCTTCAGTGACTTGTGCTAGTAACCTGCATGTCTCATAAGTTAACCATTGTAGAACCAAGTTATACATACCTCATAAGTAGATCTTCTATGTGATCCATGACAATGGATAAATCTTTGTCTTCATGTCACCATGATCATATGTTCTTGAAGTAGAACATGATTTGTCTTTCTTGGTGTACCTTTTATGTTAGCGAACAACATAAACCTCATACAACATCATAATGCATTAGTACATTCATAACTGTCAAAACCTTAATCAATGAACATCTTCTATTAAGGTGATATGCCAAGTCTAGTAATTAATCAAGATTGTACTGTAATGATAAACATATGATAAACTTAACCATGAAACATACCTGTAAGCCATACCTATCAAGATTGCTTGTAATCTTCTTATGGAAGGCCTTAGCCTCATCTCCCTCTGAGACAAGAACTTATTCACTTATGCAGGTGACCAATCCATCCTCTTCTAGGATTAACCCAATCCACTTGATTTGTAGGAACTGGATTTGGAGCTGGATTAGGGTTTGTCAAAGAAACCCCAAAAATTCAAACTTTGAATTTCAAACTTCTGAAAGGATAGAAATATGCGCTTTGATGAGCTGATCAAGTTGGTATATTCAAAATTTGAAAACTGCAAAGTTTCACCCCTCGAAATTGCCTTTTAGATTTCCGGATTCACTAGGGAGGACCCTGAATTAGGGTTTGAGTTTCCTGGAGCTTCACCCAACCAAAAGATTTGATTCAAAGCTCTAAGATTCAATTTTTTTGAGGAGCTTCCATCCGTGGTCACATATTTCCAAAATTCCAATTTTTGCAGAAGCCCTAATTTTTCATCTTTCCGATCAAAGTCCCGAACTAGGGTTTGATCAAGACCGGCCTTCTACCCAACCAAAAAATATGATCTTGGTCTCTAAATTTCGATTTTGATGAGTAGCATCCAGCCGTGGTCTCCGATTGCAAAAATTCCAACTTTCTTCGAAGCCCTAAATTCCGGAAGCCATGAATGAACGTGCTCAAAAATAATTCTGATTTGACAGAAATATGTTTCTGATTGTTTCTGGTGTAACTCCAAACTTTTCGATCCACAGGGTCTAAAAAATTTCCCTGAGATAACCCGACCTATTATCTTTCCATCCCGACAGGTCTGACCTCAATTGGATTCTCTGAGAGAGATTTATGCCAAGTGTTGCAACGTGACCTATTTATGGGATAATACAGGAGAGCGAACTTGTACGGCATGCCACGTGTCACTGGTTCAACTTCAGCCTCTGAAAAATTTTCCTCAGATATCCTGACCTGTTATCGTTCCATCCCAACAGGTCTAACCTCAATTGGATTCTCTCAAAGAGAGTTATTCCAAGTGTCGCAACGTGACCTGTTTATGGGATAATACAGGAGAGCGAACTTGTATGGTGTGCCACGTGTCATTGGTTCAACTTCGGCCTCTGAAAATGTTTCTTGAGATAGTACAGTCCGTGTAATACCTGTCACATTTTACAAAATTTTCTTTGGATCTTCCTAGCCCAAGTTATGACCTTTTTCCCAAGGTCACCTGATTTTGACTCAGATTTGGAAGAGGCATAAACCCTTTATTGTATAGATCATAAATCATAAAGTACAACAAATTAGAGGTTTTCCTGTGGACACAAGGTACATGGGGATCTGATATTCGACTTGTAAACGTTTCAGATCTGAAAAATTCACCAAAACGGATTTATAGCGAAAGTGCTACGATGACTGGTTTTTGCTATATCAAGCCCTAGCATCGTAAGTGCAACAAGTGTCATACATGCCATATCATGCCTTCTTTCAGGCTAGCTCTGATACCATGTTAAATTTTCAGAATTTACTTCAATCTGATCTAGGATATTAACTAAGAGAATAACATGTATAGCCAAATCTATAGCATATCAATCATGGACACAATAATGCAAGCACATAAGAGACACAGAGTTTACTTGGGGAAAACCATAAAGGTGAAAAACCCCAATAATTTCCTCAAAGATAGATAGAGAAATGATACAACCAGAATACAAGAGACAGTCTTCTCCTAGCAGCAGAGCCTCCTCCTCCACAAGTGTGCCACTCTCCCAAGTGTGAGTGAGAGAATAGAATGTGTAAAATGAGAGAGACACACTCTCTATTTATACACTAACTTGACTTGACCTTTACTCAACTAGGTTGGCCTCAACTTAACCACTTAACATAATGCTGACTAGGCCGACCCCCACTAGGGTGGTCTAATAACCCTTTGACCCACATGGTCGACCCCCAATAGGGTGGTCTAATAACCCTTTGACGCACATGACTTATACAGGGCCGACCCCAACAAGGTGGCCTAAAAACTCATCAAGTATAAGTTACGACACTTACAATATAAATAACGACACTTCCGTATAGAGGAATAATAACATCTCTATAGGAATACAATATACATATATGTGAAATACATTCCGAAGTTACATATACATCAACACATCCCGCCTTGTAATGGTGTAGTATGAAGCATAATCGAAAAATGAGACCTAGTCTTTGGAACCTTCCCCAACAAGTAATACAATGCAGTCATAATACTGTCATATGTGTGCATGATGAGTGACCAAACCCTCCGAGGTATTCTTCTGAACATCAAGGATACTAAGAAATGAAGATGAAGCAAGCACGTCGATGTCAATCATTTTGGCAGGCTAATCTAAGTTTGCAAATGATCACTCTCGTAGGCATCGATCAAATGTAGCAATAGTAGAAGGGGGAGTGAGAGAGTGAAATGTGGTAGGTGCATCAAAGGCTTCCTTCAATAAACAAACATCCTAATTCCTTGCAATGTTCATTCAACGTGGAATTTGAAACTATGACCAAGATCTGAACTTTTCAATGTTCATTCAAGATGAGTAGTGGTTCGCACAGATTAATGAGTTGTTCTACATAGAAGAATTTGGAATTAGTCTTATAGTGGAGAAAATCTCATAAAACAACAAGGGACAAACCCTAGGGGGTAGCAAGAATATATGCATGACCATTAAGGGGTGAGACGCAAGATGATGATTAGTGAAGTGACCAAGGAAATGAACTATGGATGGCCAAGAAGGGTACGAGTTCATATATAGATGTAGAGTGATACTGAGATAACCATCTGCATATCATGGATTAGAATTCGAATGATGAGTCGTGGAGCTAGAAGCTGAGACAATATTTTCATGGTGGCAGCTTACATACGTGGGTGTGAAGCAGAACTGGCATATTTTTCAAGATTGACACAACAACAAATTTGGTGTGGTTGCGGTTTCGCATGAATGATCAGCCCTTGATACCTCGAATCAATTATACTATCATAGGGCGGAATAAATACCATATTTAGTGAATGGACCTGATCCATCTTTATAAGATTGACATGATTCAATCATAACCACTAACGGGGAGAACTCTTTATTATTCTTGTCTTGCATTGTAACCCCATCGATGATCACAATTCCATGCAAAAAGGTGCATGGTCTAATCTTGGTCTTGGAATGGCATATTCTGAACCTCTTTTTATCCCAGACTTATTCCTTGACACTGTTAATGATCCATATTTATTAGAGAAGGAATCGTGGTTTAATTTGGGTCATTAGAGGAAATCTCTCTTTTTATATTCAATGCATTTCATAGATCCTCCAATGGTATGGATCTTCCTAGATGAGTTGCACAATCCCATCTGAGTTGTCGGTGGGGAAAACATTCTTTTTCTCTTGGACACTTGTCTAGATGTCCCCATGTTATTTTGATGAATGACTCGGAGAGGAATAATTTCCTATGTAGAAGTAACTTTCTATGGTGCATTTCTACATCGAGGGAGCCTTTCATATTGATGTTGAAACAATGCAAAGTGCTATTGATTAGTGGGTGATGTTTTATGTTCATCAATTTGGGTGGTGTTCGAGTTCTCCATGTCTCGACTCGGTCCTAGGTATTCTATAAGCTCAACATTATCATTCATTAAAACAAAAATACTTTAAATTCAAAAACTCTAGTGGATCTAACACTCTTTCTCAATCATTAGATCCAATAGAGTGTTTGAACCATCCATGGATAAGTTCATACTTTAACCCTAATTCCGACCTTAATGTCATCTATGGTATGGATCTATCTTCGAGAAATGCTTGACTAGATCTCAACCATTGAAAGGTGCATTCCTCTTTCCACATGCTATTCTTCCTTCAATTGTTCTGATCCACTATATGATGCAAACCCGATATAATCCTAGCCATTGATGGGAATTATATTTATTCTTTTGGTCAAGCGCTTCCTCGACTACCAACGCTTCATATTTGACCATGTAAGGCATTTTGATATAATATGAGCCCTCAATTGGTTTACTTGCTTTCTAATCTTTAATTTATATGCCACGATGCCACCAATGGGAAGGATTTATCTTTCCAGAGTGTTCAATTATATATAGGCCATTTATGGGCTTGTTCACTTGTTGGAATTTGATTTTCATATCAAATATCCCACCAGGATATGCTACTTTTGTAAGTCATTTTTCTATTCTCTTGTGACCCTGCCACCTTTTTTCCGATCTTCCTCATCTGTTAATCCCATATTTGCAGAGGCATAAAGGGGAGTAAAACACCTTAGAATATAAAACAACATTCATGACTTAGACCACTCATGGCAGATGACCCGTTAGAACCAAACCCAACTGATTTCATCTAATATAGACCCATCTATGTTAGAAGAGTGACCATTGCATCATACATAGATTTACTTGTTCCATCTTTTATTTGAAGCAAGTGTTTGAATTTTGTTACACATTGTCCTAGTATAACTTATGCTTGTCATGATCTAGTTCGTTTGTCATTTAATATAAATTAATATGTAAAAAATAATATATTAATAATCAAAACAAGTGCTCCATAGTTCGATTAGTGATTCCATCAACTAAAATTGAGTAAAATGGGCTATGTAAAAGCTCATACCTCCTTATATACCTTTTCCAATACCTCCTTATTAGCTTTGATGAAATCTCATCTATTTTTTGGTTGTTCTTTTCCTGTATGCATACTTGTATAGTTAATCTATTAAAGGCATGTGTGGAGTGCACTTAATATACCTATTCAACATATAAATGGTGTTCACAGATAGTAAGGAAGTATTCCCAGTTATGACATTTAACTCTCACAGATTCCTCGTGTTGTGGATTCATATCATGAAATCATGAAATCATGGCTAGGGCACTACGTTAGAAACATTATAGCATGGGTGTTCATATTGGGGGATTCAATAGTCTAAAAAATTGAAACAATAATTTTCCTAGTATATCACGTCAAGGGGAAACTATTTTTAATATACTAAAAAACGTATAGATATTACTAGGGGGGACGAGTTTATAATTATGTATATGGGGGATTGAATTGGATATTGGGAGGGTTGAATTGGTTCTTTATGTTTAAATTAATGGGTCTAAATATGACTGTGTGTGAAATCAGATTAATCTTTCAATATTTATGACATGTCACCATAGGAAGGGTATTGAAGATAGAAAGGGGTATAATAATTTAAAAATACAATGGAAAAACTAGAGCCTCACAATATCTTAATAACATATTGGGTTAGTCTAATTTTTAATTGGAAAGGTGTTTTGGGAGGAGGGTTCAACAAAAGGAATTTTGGAGGAATTACACCTTAAAATATAGTGAAATTAGTTATATACGTTAATATCCCATGATCCCACAAGCTATGTCTTTTAAATATTAAACAAGCATAATTATTATCATGCAATACAAAAAATTATAATAATTATTAGTCATAAAACATGGCGACAATATTAAAATATAAATCATGCATACACAATTTTACGCACAATTTACCTTGGAAAACCCTTCCGTAGAAAACCAAGCAAAGGTATCTTTGTTCTTTGAACAAATCCGGCCAAGCTGGAAAGGTGATCCTCCACCACTCACCTCCGGGCCCTCTTACAATGAAGTATGCCAAGCGTTGTTATAAGCTTCATGCATTCCTATGGCCAAAATACCCTAACAATACTTACTAATTCATTTAGCTCAATGATTCATTTATTTAGTCAAGGTTAATCTAACAATACCCCATTTAAACTTGGCTTGGAGTAATCACCAACCCCCCTCAAGGTTTTAATCGACAGGAATCTTGCATGCCTCCTATCACCTAGGTCTACACTTGGACTTTATGGATGAGTTACCAGGGGTGCCTCCCCCTATTTTTTAGATCTACATCTAAGATTTACAGGTGACTTAACAAAGTAGTCAAGCCTAACCAAGTAAATAAATGATTTATCGAGCCTGCAAAGGTTAACGTAACAATGCCATAGGTTCATACAGGAAACCCCCCAAGCATGAAATTAATTGAACACCACATCATATGGATTTATATATATATATGGTGTCTTGTAGAAGATATGAAATGGATGAAAATATTGTTTCTCAGTATTTCGAATTCATTTACAAATTCGCGGGCTCTAGTGACTGTGGAAGGAAATTCTGGCTCAAGAACTTCTGGCTTTGCACAAATTCATGCGCTCTGGTGACTGTGGAGGGTAATTTTTGTTGTGCATGATCATGGAAGGGATATCTTGTTGAGATAATTCATGGTGATTATCAAAGGAAGTTGTCTACACATTGTAGATGGAGGCCCTAGTTAGGAGATCATAGTTATCAACAGACAACCCAGGTTTGAAGATTTTGCTCATTTTCCATTTTCCATTTCCAACTTATTAGATATAGCTTCTTTGGAGAAGTGAATAAGTAGACCTAGGAGTAACTTAGTTTTTCATAATACTATCATATGTATCTTTATAACACATAGGGTGTGTATTTAATTTTTCTAGTTGTTTTTATGGTTTTGGGCATCATCTTTGTGGTTGGAAATTTTCAGAGGATATGTATGGTGCTGGTAAAGTAAGGGGAAGAATTGTTTGGGAAGTGATTTGGTGAAATATTTGTAATACTATATATTCTTTGTTACCAAAAATGTGACGATGGTCTACGTTTCGGTCATTTCTACAATGAGAAAAACGTTTATTAAGAAAATCATCGTTTCTCCTAGCGATTTATGTAGCAACAATTTTTCATTTCTTAGGGAACTCCATGTTATATGGTTTCAAGGTTGAATTTAATTTTTGGATCATTTGGTGGGTGGCGAGGCGGATTCCCACGTAAATTTTCATAGGCCAAAACTAAATGGACAATAAATGTCGGGCAGATGTGGAAACTTGGAAATGAGGTTTCCCACTACATTCTACTACCTTGTACTATTAAATGAAATACCACTGTTGTTTGAAATTTAATACCTTCATTCACTTGATAGTCTATTTCCTGCATTGAAGCGAAGTTAACTGAGTGGAGTAGCCAGGCTGGAGTTCAAGCTAGAGTTGGAAACCAGGTTTTCATAAAAAAATTATCGAAGCGAAGATAACTGAGTGGAGCAGCTAGCCTGGAGTTCAAGCTAGAGTTGGAGATAGAATCCTAAATATTAGTAGGGTTTCATACAAATTCTCACCCCTCTTTCATATTGATTGTGGTATTCATTATTTTGCACTGCCCTCTCACAGTGGGCTAGTCCCTTATTTTACCATTATCTCTTATGGTGCAATTATCGATCTTACTTTGCATTTCTCTCTAACAGTGGGATTATCCCCTGTGTCATATACCTCTCTCACCATGGAATTATTGGAAATGGAACTAGACTCATACTCAAATTCACAAATACCTCAACCCTTATTTTAAGGTTTCAACCCACATACACCCAAAATTTATCATGCCTCGAGTCTTTATCAACTTTTCTATATTTATATATTAGAGTATAAGCCTTTCAAAATATGACAACACCACCATTCTATTCCATTATTATAGTACACATATTTGAATGATCAACTTCATTATGAGGGGACAAATAATGGCAAAGGAATTTGAGTATCTTTCTGCAGCCCTTACAGTCGAACCGTTTCCTTTTATTCCTTATCTACATCCAAATTTATTCTTTGATGCCAACTCTACGAATACTATTCCCATGGACTTCAAAGTAAGCATGGGAATATATATTACAGTGTTATATTTCTTCACTTATGCTAAATCTCTCATTTAGCACAACTTTATTTTTGCTATCAATGTGAGGAGAATTCTAAAAATGAAATGTTTATAGGTATTGTAGATTTATCAATCTATTATTTTTTCTCTTTTATTTTGTGTTCAAGAAAATGATAATATGTGCAACAAAGATTTCATTTCTGTTTGGAACGTTTTGAATTGGAAATGGAGTAAATTTTACCTAATGTCTTATATAGATCCATATTTAATGTGGCCAAAGGTTTCACATAGGTTAGAGATTATGGTTATACTTTTGTTACTCAATGAAATGAGATTGTTTGTGAAAAATCCATTACACTGTCCTCATTTAAATCTAAAATCTCTTGTCTTGTGATTTTTAAAGTAGCATTGGTTAAAAAATATATATGCCTTATAGGTTTAACTGAATGTGTTGATCGTTTTTAGTTTGAGAATTATTAAATTCTAGTTTTAAATAGATATTTGTACTTATTTAAGTATTTGGAAATTAAATATTAATAGAGTGCACATTTAAAGTTATAAGGGTGATCTAGTTATAATGGAAAAGGAATTTTGTAGGAAGATGGAATCAAAGGTCGTGTCAATGGCCTTTGTTAGAGATGCCAACATACTCTTAACAAAACTCCGATTTGGCATTGCTCATGGTGTTTTGACTAGGCCCCTGTTTCCTTCTCTTCGACTAAACCTCCAATCTTTGTCCACGGTGTCTATATTTCTTTTTTAAATCCTACTGATTTTTTATAATATTTAAATTTCTTGAGACCTCCAGGTTATTGGTTGAGAAGCATAAAAACACTTCTAGTGAATGAGCTTTACCATATATTTATTTTGGCATTTTGCATAGAATTTGTTGAAAGAACTTTTGAGATATACCTAAAATCATAAGAATATATGTAGCTATTAATACTAGAAATCTTTTAGCAGTAGATCTCCAAGCTTTTCGCCTTCAATTTTGTTGTTTCTTTCTCTTTGTTTCTTAAATGCAAAACCTGGAAACTTCGTTTCTCATACCATTCTTGTTTCTAATTTCATTTCTCGTTTCTCATTTATGGTAACATAGCTAGATATGCGTAAAATAGAGTAGGTACTCAAGAACGAGCCACGGTACTGTTGGCAAGCGGTTTGATGGGGAAATGTCGCGGTACCGCCAATGTTGCGACACATCGGATGAGGGCGCGAAAGGAGTATTTTGTGTTAAAGAATACCGCAGTTGGAAGGTGTTGGGTCACTTGGACCACATAGTATGTAATAGTGAGTCAGTGTACCGCGGTTTGCGAATTTTTGGGGTCATTTGGACCGAGTCAGTTAGATATTGGGTAAATTGTCCATAGTGTCAGTTAGGAAGTCAGTTGTAAGTGGACAAATATTGTAATGGCAGAAGCCTATAAATACATGAGTTGTAAGTGTTAGATAGAGGCGAGCATAGAGGAAGATAGAAAGAGAGGACCAATGGTGTGCGAGATCTGTGTTTTTCTTCTGGTATATGATCGCGACAGTAATATAATGATGTTTTGGTACGAACTTTGTGCAATGTTGCAATGTATGAATGTTGTTTGATGCAATGTCTGCTTACTGCTGCTATGATGATAAATGATGTGTTTAAGTAATATGTTCTCTGTAGAATGTGGTGATAAATTCTACGATGAAGTAATATGTTATAACTTTTTGCCAAATGTTTAAAGTTTCTGTTTAAGTACCGCAATAGAGTTAGTCCGTGCAGCCACAACTCTCCTCCTCCCTCGGCGGAAACATGGTTCCGTCTGCTTTTCCTGGACGCCTCGGGTGAGACCTCATCCGCTATGTGGGTGTTGCTGGGTGGGCTCAAACCTGCATGGGCCGATGCCCAGGGAGACTGCGGTATGTGTCGATAGTGAGGCGAACCCCTATCGACCGAGGTCACGTTGGTCAACAAATGGTTCCATTGCCGGGACTATGTGTAGAGTAGAAGGAGGTCATGTTGTGGCACCCAACAAAGCCGGAGATATAGAAATGTTTCAATCAGAATTTGCAGGAGTTTGTTGAAGAAGAAAGCCAGAGCACGTGACTGACAGTAGATCACTGGCTGGGAAGATATATTCACGACGGTCCGCATGAATGGTTTTTCTGTGAATTCCCGGTTATTCTATACGAATGGTTGTCGAAGCTGACCTTCCAGAAGAGGAACTTCCAGGGTGGTGAACCGACATCTTGGACCCCAGAATTGATTCAGGAGCTGCAGGAAGTCGATAATAAGGCATCGCAGGCTGTCGAAGTTTGGCTTGATAGCATCTTGGAAGGATATATCACTGAATTTGTGGTCGACACGAAGAAATCCTATAGTGAAGTTGAAAGATACTTCTTTCGAGGACCGAGGGGAAGGTTTCTACTATCGCTCCAACTATCGATTAAGATGCTAATCTGCGAAAAGGGTATATTAAAGATGCACCTTGATCAGTAGACAACCTGGTGGGAGGAGGCCGTGGGTACCGTGACTGCTGGGGGGCGATATATGGAAGGGTAAGGGGTAGATGGGTGCATACCATGAGGAGACTGTGAGCGAAGCCGAGGAAGAAAGTGGTCTTACAAGAGGGGAGCGAGGTTTCGACAGGAGAAGAGGTAGAGGACGGGAGAAGGTCCTGCTGCGATCGAACTGCAAAACTATGAAGGAAGACCACACGGGACGAAGCGACCTCATAGTGTTGATAGGGACGACCAGGATACGCCCAGGATAGAGGTAGGACCAAACCCCGGCACCAACGTACCCACACCTCCGCTCACTGACTCTCAAACAACAAGAAATACTACTTCGACACTGTCGAGTTCGTCAATTCTGAAGAATTTAATTAGTAGTAGCACAACAACAAGAGGAAGGAAGCCCAGAATGGCGGGTGATGATGCTAAGTTACCATTGTTCCATGGAAGTGCGACAGGAAACCCAGAACAGTATTGGTTTTTGTGTGAAGCGGTCTGGGCCATGAAACATATCAGTGATGCCAATGCTAAGAAAGGATAGGTAGCCATGACTGTGCGAGGTCATGCATTAGATTGGTTCATGAAGTTTATTTTAGTCCCTATGGGGGCCCCAGAGAAGTCCCTGGATGAGATTCGGGATATGCTGATTGCTGAATTTAGACGGCCTAAGTCGAAGGCCCAATACATCACTGAATTAAAGGATAAGCAGTATCCCAATGAGACGGTATGGGATTTTGACCAGCGATTCAAGACGCTGATGGCAAAGGTTAGTTTTGATATGAGCACCATCCAACATAAAGAATGGTTCATTGCAACACTGTTACCCCACATTCGGCTGCCATTGATGCAGCAAAAAAATAGCGACACCTAGTGAAGCTCTAGAGATTGCAATGCGATTGGAGGCGTCACCGATTGGAGACAATGCAGCCGGGATGTCGCAGATACAGACGCAGATCGCCAAACTGACTATACAGTTGCAAGATTTAAAGAAAAACAACAATATGATGAAGTATTGTGTACACGATGCCGAGGAGAAGGGCATACAAAGGATAATTGCCTAGATTTCCATAATTATTTGGTTCCAGGTGCGCCAAACTCGTTGAATGGCGACAGTATGCCGTGGTGTCGCGTTTGTCATGTGTTTGGGCACAGTCATGATAATTTCCCATATATGCAGAAAATGGTCACAACCCCGCAAAATCTTTACTGCACATTCTACAAGTCGGTGGGTTATGAAGACAAAGATTGTCGTGCATATGGGTTGCTACAGGAGAGGATGTGTGATGCATTCTACGTTAAGGATGATCAGCGCGTTGTGCAACAACCACAACTGCAACCGCAGGTAACCCAGCTTCTACCACAACCGTAGATGTAGTTTGCACCACAGCAACAGCAACCGCAACAGTTCACGCCGCAATACACTCCGATGTAGATGACCCCCCCATAGCCACAGTACGTACAGTAACCGCAATATGCACCACAAGGGAAATGGATACCACCAGAACCAATGCAGCAACAGTTTAACCAACCTCAGTACCAACAGTAGGGTGGCTACCGAGCAGGATATAGGGGCAGACGCAGTGGCAGATTTGGTCATGGAGGAGGAGGCCGAGGAGGTCGTGGACCTGTGCAATGTTACCACTGTGCAATATGGCGCATTATTAGCATGACTACCCACTGCTATAGAATTAGTGTACGTTTTGTTTTGGTAATGATCATATGGCTAAGAATTGTCCACAATTGATTGCACGATGGCAGGTGAAGAATGCTCCACAGCTACAGAATCAGGCCCAGCCACAGTAAACAGTATAGAACCCAGTCCAACAGCTAGTACAGAACCAGCCCCAGTGACCACCGTCGATCGTCAATCAAAATGTCAATCAACCGGGGAATCTGCAGTAGAACCAGACACAGGGTGCAAATATTGCGACCATTTCTACTGAACCGCGACCACAAGATGCTTCGGTGGCTATTGTCACTCGTGGAGGAAAGACAACTGGGGAAGATGGTTCGCGACCACTGATTCGGTTGGCTAGTCAAAATATAGTACCCTTCGACATTGATACGAAGCAAGCGACATTCCTAGAGGCACATTGCACTTTGGAGAAAGACCGCGGTAAGGCTACTGTTTGCGATATGCCGCCTGTCTTTGATACTACAACAGACGGTAACCAGCCACCACCACCGGGGACATTGCAAAAGTTCCTTGAAAGTTGTATGTCATTGGCACGAGACCCAGCTGCCCTGGTTGAGATTGAGGGATGGTTGCAGCAATTTCCAAAAGGACGGCAGGAGTCGACAGTAAACTCCCTACATCGACGGAAGACTGGCAAAGAGATGTGAATGAATATTCAGATTGGTGACTATGATGTTGACTCTGTGATTCTTGACCTTGGTTCGGATGTTAACATCTTAACCAAGAAGGCATGGTAGAAGATGGGGAGTCCCCCATTGAGCTGGTCTCATGTACAGCTCTGGTTGGCTAACCATGCAAAGGTAACACCCATTGGGCGAGTTCCACGACTCATGATTGATATTGAGGGCATGAAGACTTATGCTGACTTTGATGTTATTGAGGTGGTTGAGGGAGGAAGCTCTTATCCGGTGCTCTTGGGGATTGGATGGGCTAACGATAGTGGAGCTTTCATCAACTTCAAGAAGTGCATGATGACCTTTGAGAATCGTGATTTTAGGGTCATAGCCCCGTTGGATCCGGCTGAAGGATGCCGATATGTTGAACCTATAAGAGACGATGATCCCGCTGGATGGGACCATGTATTCAATATTTCTAAAGATTATATTCATCCTACTGTCCAAGGTGAGTTGGAGTGGCGCAGTGAGAGCTCTGTGTCTTCCGACTCTAATGATGCCTTGGAACATTGGCAGAACCGCATGCATGAAGTACCATTCCGGAAATGTGGCTTAATTATGCAATCCTCATGTCGTGTTGCGACAGAAACGATCACATTGCCTGTCTATGAGGGGTTTCTCGTCCTAACCACCTTTTTAGCAGAATTTGAAGACCGCGTCTCAGAACCACAGGGATTGCTAGCATTGGACGAAGCACTGAAGGTTGCTCCGGCTCGCTGGTGGGCGACACATAAGAAATTCATTAAAGGTTGGCCACAATGTCGAAGGTTGATGATGGTTCGGTTTGGTGATATTGAAGTTTATCACACTAGAAAGTATGATGGCCGGACTGATCCCAGTGATCATGAGATGGAGTTCCAACGCTTATGGGTAGCGTGACCCAGAGATGAGTGGGTCCACTTTTGTACATACTTTGGATGAGATACCGCACTCATGGTACACTGCAGCCGAGTTGCACCAAGACATTACAACATGGGGGGAGTTGACGATCTGTTTCACTAATACGTTCACTTTTGCGGATGCCAACCCTGATGTCCGTAATGCCCTGCAGCTCATCCACGATGTGGTACTTTAGGTTGTTCCGGTGGCTTACCCTGTCGACCCACACACACATTGTCAGATGCAGTCTCTCATGGAGTGCTTCAACATCAGTGGCGGCCCGGAGGACGATGATGATCCCCGGAATGTTAACATTCATGAATCTGAAGGAAGTCGCGATGTGGTCCCACCTATTGCGCCAAGTAATCCATTCAGTCAACCATTGCAGCTCCGCAAGACAAATATCGGCACCGAGGCTACTCCCAAGTTTGCTAATGTTGGGGATTATTGGGACGATGAGATGATGAGTAAGGTTACTAAGTTACTTCATGAGTTTCAAGATGTGTTTCCCATGAAGTTTTTCGAAATGAAGGGAATCTTAGGTGATTTGGGAGAGATGAAGATTCCATTGAAACCAGATGCTAAGCCAATCTGACAATGACCTTATCGGCTGAATCCACAACATAAAGAAAAGGTCAAGGTGGAACTTGATCACATGTTGGATGTTGGTATTATCGAACCTGTGGAAGAGTCTGAATGGATTAGTCCTATGGTGGTGCAGGACAAGAAAACAGGAAAAGTGTGCATTTGCGTCGACTTACAAAAGTTGAACGATGCCCGCTTGCATTACCCGTTTACTGATGAAGTACTTGAAGGAGTGGGTGGCCGGGAGATGTACTCTTTCACTGATGGATTCTCTGGCTACCATCAGATTCACATTGCCAAGGAAGATCACCATAAGACAACTTTTGTTACTGAATGGGGTTGCTTTCAGTACACGGTAATGCCATTTGGTTTGAATAATGCACCTGCGATATTCTCTCAGGTCGTTGTTGCCGCATTCAAAGATTTTATTCATAAGTTTTTACAAGTATATATGGATGATTGGACCATTTATGGATTGATTTGTGATAATCTGGCCAATTTCCGGTTAATGCTTGAGCGATGCCAATAGCACCAAATATCGCTGAACTTGAAGAAATGTATTTTTTGTGCACTGTTTGGGATATTGCTTGGTCATATCGTGTGTAAGCAGGGATTGCTGGTCGATCTAGCCAAAATTGCTCTCATTTTGGGGTTACAACCACCAACCACTGTTAAGTAGTTGCGCGCAACCTTGGGTCACATGGGATATTATCGCAAGTTTGTTAGGGGGTATGCTGCGATTAATGCCCCTATGGAAAAGTTGTTGAAGAAGGATGCAGCATTCCAGTGGAGCTTGAAATGTCAAGATAGTTTTGAAACACTCAAAGCGAAGATGACGTCGACCCCAATCTTGGTCTTTCCGGACTGGAGTAAGGAATTTCATGTCCATGTTGATGCTTCATCGATTGCATTAGGGGTTGTGTTGGCTCAACCTGGCGACGACGACCTTGATCATCCGATTGCTTTTGCTAGTTGCAAGCTATCCTCTGCAGAACGCAATTACACTACCACAGAATGAGAAGGTCTAGCCATGGTTTACACGCTGCAGAAATTCAAGCATTATTTGTTGGGTGGCCACTTTAAAATGTTTATTGATCCTTCTGCATTAAAATACTTGGTCAATAAGCCTGTATTGGGGGGAAAGATCTGCCATTGGCCACTTTTGTTCCAGGAGTTTGATTTTGAAGTCATTGTGAAACTAGGGCAGTTGAATGCTAGACCAGATCATTTGTCACGGATTGACACAGGGGAGGAACCGACTAATATCGAAGATGGGTTGCCGGATGCCCAACTATTCCACGTTGCCGCTGCTGATCAATATTTTGATGACATCCTTCCGTTTCTGGTGACCGGCACCACACTCGTTGACTTTACCACTACTCAGAAGAAGCAATTGGTTGTCAAGGCTGCTGACTTTCAGCTAATCACAGGAGAGTTGTATAAATTAGGCACTGATGAGATATTGCGCAGATGTGTCTTGCCGCATGAGCAAGCACAGATATTGGCTGAGGCACATGGTGGAGTAGCGGGAGGACATTATGGCAGTCAGGCGACTACCCAGAAGGTACTGCGTGCAGGACTTTGGTGGCCCACATTACATAATGATGCGACAGACTATGCACGGTATTGTGATGTTTGTCAGCGAACTAGAAAGCCATCCAGACGAGACAAGACGAGATGCCACTGCTACCTCAAGTGACACTGCAATCATTCAAAAAATGGGTTGTGGATTTTGTCGGATCGATTCATCCACCAGGGAAATGCACAGGTGCGTGGTATATTGTCATGGCGACAGAGTACTTGATCCGATGGGCTGAGGGAGTACCTGTAGTTGATTGCTCCACCGCAAAAGCTGCTTGATTTTTGTTTGATCACATTATAACTCGTTTCGGCTGCCCCAAGATATTGCTAAGTGATCAAGGCAGCCACTTTCTTAATCGCACTATCAGCGCATTGACGAAAGAATTGCAGATACAGCATAAGAATAGTACACCCTATCACCCACAGGAAAATGGAATGGTGGAGGCGTTTAACAAGGTGTTGGAGCATGCATTGACAAAGGTATGCAATGCGAACCGCGACGACTAGGATCTGAAAATCCCAGCAGTTTTGTGGGCCTATTGCACCACATGTAAAAGGTTGACTGGTTAGACACCTTTCAAGCTGGTATATGGGAAGGAAGCAATTATGATTATGGAGTACATTGTTCCAAGTCTACGAATTGCGGCTGTTACAAGCATGGACGATGTCGCAGCATTAGATGAACGTCTAGCACAATTGGTGGAGCTGGAAAAGGATTGATTTATAGCTGGCTTTCACTAAGGGGTGGAGAAGGATCACCAGAAGGCATGGCATGACCGCCACATCAAAAATAAACAATTTCAGCAAGGCGACTTAGTGTTATTATACGACAGCAAGTTCATGAAACATCCAGGAAAGTTGTAGATGCATTGGCTAGGTCCATATCGCATCAATAGTATTACTTTAGGAGGAGCAGTTCACTTGCAGCGGTTGGATGGGGTGATGCTCCCCAAGCTAGTAAATGGTCACAAGTTGAAGCCCTATCGATCGGGCTTGGAGTAGTGCGATGTCTGAGTTGCATGGGGAAAAAAAAAAAGTGGGTGTTGTAGGTTGCTTGGTGGCAGATGGTGCACCAACAGATGAAGGTATACGGAAGCAGGGAGGCTTGTACCACAAGTTTGAGACTCATGGTAGTATTGCGACCAGGATCGACAGCAGATTTTGTTGAAGGATTTTGTGATGATTACAGAGGATTTGGGAGGTACGGGGCAGCATCGTGACTATTGTTCCACTAATATCTTGTCACCACTGCCCATCATCCCTATAAATTATTGCATCTAACAGATTCGGTCGGATTACCACATGACGACGACATGTTTTGCACATGGCACGCTGGGCCGGTATGATTAGCATGATGTGAGGATATTGCTCACACGTCGGCACGTGGGATCTTCAATGACAGCATGTTCACCCCCCATTGTGTCAGTCGGTGGGATCACACATGCAAATGAGAGGTAGTGGGGCATCATTCCCACTGTCGTGACCTGGGAACGGTCTGGCTATAAGTAACCGAGGCAGCTAGTAGTTTGCTATAATGACGTTGTTCTAAAATAGAGTGCTTATGCTGGTTGATTAGTTTGTATGTTGAGTTGTGAGGAATTCCAAGGAGGCTATGGAAATGCTTCACTTCATTTCCTATGGTAGCACCCCAAGGGCCCTACGAGCCGGAACGACAAGCGTCCCTGAGCGCCTTGATATGGCGGGTGCATTTACACTGTGTTATGCTCGAGCTAAGGGCTGATCCAGCATGATTAAGTACGCAGTAGTTGTTCAAAGGATTGTGCTCTTCTCGACCCCTGAAAGGGTTGGGGCGGTAGCTCCCCGCCCACAGTAGGTACCGGTTGCTGGTGCAAAACAGATGTGCCAGAGTCATCTGCTAATTTTGCACCTTGGTACTGTTCGTCCTCTTTTTCTTCCCGTTAGTACCCTTCCAAGAGACTCGAGGATGAGTTTGAGAAGTACATGACAGCAAGTCGGGCGATGACGATTTTGGTTAAACATACAGCACAATGAGTTAACGGTCAATGTAGCAGAAGGAGTGGGACAATACCGCATGATCCAGATAGCAAGAACAGTTACCGGAACATAGTTCAATTCGAAGGAACTATGTCCAGTAGTTGACGTGGCTCGAGGGCGAACCACAAGATTGTGTTGGGGGCCTGTTGGCAAGCGGTTTGATGGGGAAATGTCGCGGTACTGCCAACGCTGTGACACATTGGATGAGGGCACAAAAGGAGTATTTTGTGTTAAAGAATACCACAGTTGGTGGGTTTTGGGTCACTTGGACCACATAGTATGTAATAGTGAGTTAGTGTACCGTGGTTTGCAGGTTTTTAGGGTCATTTTGACCAAGTCGGTTAGATATTGGGTCAATTGTCCCTAGTGTTGATTAGGAATTCAGTTGTAAGTGGACAAATATTGTAATGGAAGAAGCCTATAAATACATGAGAGTTGTAAGTGTTAGATAGAGGCGAGCATAGAGGAAAATAGAGAGAGAGGACCAATGGTGTGTGAGATCTATGTTTTGCTTCTAGCATATGATCGCGACAGTAATATAATGATGTTTTGGTATGAACTTTGTGCAATGTTGCAATGTATGAATGTTGTTTGATGCAATGTCTGCTTACTGCTGCTATGATGATAAATGTTGTGATTAAGTAATATGTTCTCTGTAGAATGTGGTGATAAATGCTGCGATGAAGTAATATGTTATAACTCCTTCCCAAATGTTTAAAGTTTCTGTTTAAGTACCACAATAGAGTTAGTCTGTGCAGCCACAACTCTCCTCCTCCCTCAGCGGAAACATGGTTCTTTCTGCTCTTCCTGGACGCCTCGAGTGAAACCTCATCCACTCTGCAGGTGTTGCTGGGTGGGCTCAAACTTGCCCGGGCCGGTCCCCAGGGAGACTGCGGTATGTGTCGACAGTGAGGCGAACCCTTGTTGACCGAGGTTGCGTTGGTCAACATGTACTAGTTTTTAAGGAAAACACCCCCGCGTTCTATTTTGCAACAACAATATCTGGATTAATATGTTTTTCCAAGAATTATATTATGTGTGTTAGGCATGAAATCCAAGTCCTGTTTCTCTCAACATAAGTTACTAGTACTATCGAAAAAAAAAATACAATACATTCAAAGGACAACACATAATATTATATGAAATCTATTACCCTAGTCATGGTAATTTAATATAACCAAAATAGGAACTAGGCATTTGGATTTCCAAATGAATTCCCTCCCACTTGAAGTATTGATGGCAGCAACTAGGGTTTTTTCGATAATGTCTCTCATCATAATTTAGAGGGATAACCCTACCATGAATGTCTTCATGGAGATTGATTGACCCCGATACTATGGCAGAAATACATCCATTTCCTATTCACTTGCTCGTTCCATCACATCATTGTTAACACAACCTATATCTTTAAACAATTATGTGGTTTCCTCTTCCTCCACTTGAGCCACTGCAATCATTTGGGAGTACAAATAATGGACTTGGAGATCAAGATGGACTTTATCTGTATAATGTTAATGCAAACTAGAGATGACATGATTTCATTATAAGTGCAGTGATGTAGAAACTAAGTCATAATGGATCAAGTAATGGATTCTGAGATCACGTATCCAAACCATTTGCTCACTTGTATTACTTTGTTCTTCATATTTGTTTCCTTGTAACATCAACATAGTTTGTTTTGTAGTTATTGATTTCATATGAAGTTGCAATTTTCTCTACTATATCATTTCCAACCAGGTGAAGGAGATCAAATGCTCTAAAATATTAAATTTGTTGATGTAATATTCGGATTTCAAGTATAAAGCAGTTCTTATTAGTCTCATCAACTTATGTCTTTGAGATATTTTTACATTTTCCACACATCCAATGTATATTTCACTGTCATGACAATGTTGTCTACTGTATTTTATTGAAGGGGAGTAAGATAGGGGGGAAACATGGTGTATAATGTGATGCTCTTAAGATTGAGAAAACCAAAGGAATTAGAGACTAGCCATTGTGTCCATAGAGTCTCGTGGAGGAAAATTATTTATGTAAAGAAAATCTATTTAATTTATATTATTTTGGTGACGTCGTGGTGACGTCAACACCATATTATCCATTTTACTATTCTCAAAGTGGGGCCCTAGTGAAGGGTCGGCCGACCCTTTCTAGATCATATAATTTTTTTATAAGGGACAACCGACATATATTTACTAACCTTCTCGTGTATGGAGACAAAACAGAGGAGGCTACGACCAAATCCTTCTAAACATGGTGACCTATATTTTTGGTTGTATGTTGTACGTTGGTGGCCTAAAAATGCTCTTTATTGATTGTAATCGCCTCGAAAATGGATTTACTATGAAAGGTCGACTGACCCTTCATCCATCATAAAGGGATTCCTTTATAGTTGAATCCAATAAAAGGGTCGACAAATAATTCTCTTGGAATCCATAGTATTCATCTCTACATCATCTTTCGTAGCTCACTCTTAAGGGAGAAAATAGAAAATGCATATCAGACACTTTTTTTACTTCATATTCAACTACTATAATTTTTGTTATAAGAATTAAAGAGAACATTACATGGAATTATAGAACGTATGTTTTCTTCTATAGTTTAATGCGATGGAAGGTTTGGCCAATACTTCCCTTACCAGCCACAATATTCCTCTCTCTACTTTCCTTCACAGTTTCCCAATCGAGAAGAAGACAGAGAATGCAAGTCTGAAACTTGTTATTTTATTTTATGATCAATTACTATAATTTAATGTTGTATGAATCAGAGATAAATTTACATGCAATTCAACAATCAATGTCTTCGTCTATAGTTGAATCCGGTAAAATTGTCATCCGATACTTTGCTTTGCATCCATAATATTCATCTATATATTGTTAATTTTTTAGCAAATATGATAAGCTTTGAACTTTAAAACTTCAAGTGCAGAAACATTGAATACTTGAACAATGAACTATTCAATCACATGAAACATTCAACCATAACACAAGATGTACCCTATGGAAAACCCTCAAAACAATGAGGATGAAAAACCCCAACAAATATTCCGAGTATAATTGTGATAGATAACAAAGAATGTATTTTACATCAAGCATCCCTCATGCAATTCCAGAGCAAGAGAAAGATAAAGAGGACATACTCAGAATAATATCCTGCACAAATAGAAGCGCCTTTCCTTCAAGGGAGAAGAGAATTTGCTTCACATTGAATTCATCAATCCTATATAAAATATTTATATATTATTCACATACATTGGCTTCTATTTTTATCTTATGACTTCATGATGAACTTGCCCTCTATCTGGAGGAAACAATCTTGCATGAAGAAGAACGTCCCACTTATGATGCAGTGCATTAACTAACTGAACTGAGTCTTAGGATGAACTCGCCCCTTAACTGAAAGCTTCCCCACTTAGTTAGGTGGCTATATTAAGTGTCATCATGCAAGTGTCGCAACTCAATTGTCATTTTTTAGTTTAACATAAGTGTCATCATGCAATAACACTTAGTTAACTAGATATTCTTTATTATCACTTAGTTAACTCTCTTTAACTGATTCTTGCTTGTTAACATCACTATAGTGATCAATTTGAGTTCTCTAATTTAACTGAGGCATACATTGTGGCTTTAATTGAATCTTAACAATTTGAGTTCACTTAGTCATCTCATGAGCAATTCGAATTCTCTTTTTCTATATGCATTTATCTTTATCTCTTATATTTACTACATGGTCAATATGTGTTAAATTTAATTATCTATCATATTAGATTATACTCAAAATATTTTTTAAATGTTATGATCATATTATATTACTCTTGGACCAAATGATCATATGGTAAAGTAATTCACTCTAGGGGTGGTCAGTTTCCAAAGGAGACTTAATAGAAATCAATGACCATGGTTAGTAATAAATCACACAACATTAATGATTCAACATGCAAATCATATACCTCTATAACTGGAGGTCCACCCCATGGGTAACTACTATAATTGGAGGTCCACATGGGAATCTAACTTGACACACAAGTCATGAGCCTTGTCCAACAAGACTTTACAACATCATCACTTTGATACATCATAGAATTCACCTAAACACATGAGGAATAACCTTTTACAATTGAAGGCTTATTCATTCTTGAGTCTGACTCAAGAATCTACTCCAAGTTATCGAGTCCAACTTAGGCTCCCTACCTCAACACATGAGACCCAATCCTGGTTTCACAAGATTTTCTTGGAGAATGACTCATTATTCTATACATTTAACACTCCCTCTTAGCGAGGGAAGCATTATCTACCATACCAAGCTTGTCTTGGAAGTACCTGAATGTCATCACTAATAGAGGCTTTGTTAACACATCTGCAATCTGCTCATTAGTAGCAATGTACTAAAGTTTCATTGTACCTTTCTGGACCATGTAATTGATGAAGTGATACTTCATTTCAATGTGCTTCAACTTATCATGAAACATAGGGTTTATAAAATCTTGCTACAGCTTTGATTTTCACACTGAATTACTGTAGTCTCAATCTTCTCACTGAACAACCCAACAAGTATCTTCCTAAGCACATTGCTTCTCGACAAGCAATACTAGCAGCAATATACTCTACTTCTGTAGTACCCTGGGTTACAGAGCCCTACTTCTTGTTGGACCAAGATATCATAGTAGAACCCAAGCTAAAACAATAGATGGATGTACTCTTTCAGTCCACAATGCTACCACCCCAATCAGAGTCAATATAACCAAGTAACAACACCCCTCCACTAGAGACATATATGAGTCCATAAGCAATCATATCTCGAAGGTGTAACACCCCAAAAATCACTAAAAATTTAAAACTTTTTGAATTAGCCTTTGTTGTTACAATACTGCATGCGGAATTATTTGATTGTTAACAACTAACTAAACAGCTTAGCACATAAAATAAATGGTGGTACTTAATACGACAAATTAGTACATTAACTTGTAATTTAATCAACGCTAATTATTCTCTCAAGTGTTACAGTTTTAGTAACAATGCTGATGACCATGTTGTATGTTTTCTGAAGGCGTTCCTACAGGGTTCCCTTAGGTTTACTTAGCTTTGATAGCTAAAGAATTGGATTCTTTCTTCGCAGGTCTGCAGGTAAGGTAAGAGAGTAATACTAGTTATTTCAAGACAAGTTATAAGCTACAACTAGTCATTTCTGTTTTTAAGATAAATGTATATGGTGTCATGCAGGAAGACGTCGATGGTATGTAACTTTGGTTTAACTTTATCAATCTGTATTATTCTTACCTAACATTTATGAGTGTAACTAGAGACATTTTTCCAATATAATTCTGTTGTAATCAAATGATGTCAATTATTTAAAGGGTTGTCATGTAAGATTCTACAATCTAGTTGTTTACGACAAGCAGGTGATAATGTTCACGAAATACAACTGTGTCGTAATAATAGCATTATTGTAACAAAGGGCTTGTGATAACAATGGTCGTCGACAGCTTACAAGACAATTTCCCATGTACTTACTTCATATGTACTCCAAAAATACCCTTCGACTAGATCTCTGTATTGGCAAAATAATGGTTTGATGTGAGAGTAGAGACTCATCTTGATTTGTTCTAATGTCTTTATGAAATGCACTATAAGGTTTATAATGCCTAGATGATCAACTATAGTCTTAATGCTATATGCATTTTTATTGTGAAACTTAGTATTTTCAATTCCCTAAATACATAATATGCAATTAATAATTTAGCATGGGTCTTTTAATATATACACCCTAAGCATAAATGGGGACTTAGCACTAATTGCATAAGCTGTAGGTGTTAATATGATATGGTTTGAAACTCAATTCTTAACGTGGCTATAAGAAATCCGAAGTAGATTTGGAAACTATAGAATGCAGTGTTGGCAATATATAAATCGTTATGCGAAATGCATGGGAAATATAACATATATTTAAAACCTATGGTTTAGTATGCTATACACGCAACCTTATGGTTTATTTCGTGATTATAACGTTATCATGTGATAGTTATAAACTTGATATGTAATATCCTATGGTTTGCAGGTCGCGCCACCTGTTGTAATGTAACTGCTATGAGGTTGTGACATTATCCCGAGACTTCGCTATAACCAAAGCTTGAAGCTGACATGCCATAAATGTAGTTGCAGGTAAGGACCTGGAAACAGATATGTGAAATCCAGCAATAAATAGAAACCCTGTGTGTTGGTGGTGGTAAGCTTAGCTGGCTCCTTCATGTTGTTGGCTCCACGTGATAATGTTATGAGAATGGTGATAATTCACCGAGCTATAAGCTCAAACATGGATGATATGGCATCCAACTGCACCAGTTATTGAACGCGTTATTAAATTTATATTTGGTAGTATCTCTACCTTAGTACCATCTTGACTTCGTTGACTTAATCCTAACCATTGATCTTCTGTCTTGATTATCGAGATTTGTAAACCCTAAGTTCAAACTTGCCAAAATGTAAAAGTGGCCTTCACGCATTCATTTTGATAGTTAGAATCTAGGAGAGGATGGCCGGCAGGTTGCTTGATAGTAGGGTTTTGTTTCTGTTGAAAATGGAACTCCCTTACTCGGAATCGATAGTGAAACCTCTGGTTATTGTGTTACTAGCTCGGGTTTAAAGATAGATAGTGTGTAAGTCAATCTGCAACTGTCAACATAATTTTTAGAAGAGGTTTTTCTTGCTGCTGCTCTTGGGTGGATTCGAGTTTTTGGTTTCCTTGTATTCCCACCATTCCGGCTTCTACAAAATATGAACAAGGTAACGGCTAACCCTATGTATGCGTTGCAACACTTTTCCAGTTTAAATATTTAGTACAGTATCAATGCGAAGGATCTAATTATTTGGAATGTTTTGTTGACAGGTGAAAGTCATCATCTGGGAAGTTTCATCTATCGAAATGCTTCGTGGATAACTGTGGCTCGCTCCACTGGTAAGCCTTGGTGGCAAAACCTCTGTGGGTGCTCCTGTCGTGAATAATGCAGACCTGGCATCATCCATTGTAGAAATTTGGATTCCTGGCAATGTTATGGCCATAGTTGTAATAGCTTTGTTTTCGCGCATGTAGTGTAGTTATCATTCAACTTATAGGGTCAATGTAACAGTGTTTAGGTTACTTCTGTATTTTGGATTTCGATGTTCTAACTTTGAACAATGTACTTCTATTGTTTGTAAGTTTCCAACTCTATCGAGTTTTCTGTTAATAAGAAGGAATACAATATTACAGTAGTGGTTTGTTTCGTCGTTTTTGGGGCATTTCCCGTAGACCTAACCTGTGTCTTGATGACTTTAAAAGTGGAAAGAGAAACAGTAAATTTCTAAGTCTCGTGCATCTAGAATAGTGATGGAATTTGTATCATACACTGTGCTAATTTGTTTTCGTCTTCGGGAATGAAGAACATTAAAGAAACTGGGTTAACAAACCTCTGAATTCTATTTTTGAAATAATGTGAAAAGTCATTTATGTTTTAAAGGTTTATGAAGTTCTCGGCAATGCTATCTGTAAATTTGAAGATTAGGGTTTGTACGATGTGTTTGGTTTTGGCCTTAACTATTGATAAACTGTTGAGTCTTCATCTATGTCAAAATGAGAATGAAATAACATGAAACTATACATTTGGTCCAAAGTTACTTCTCGCAGAAGTCTTAGTACTAAGTTCATGTCTGTTATTTCATTATAGAGATATCCTGCAAATATCGTAATACTTGTAGACCTGGAAACAATACTAAAATGTACTACAGATCTATTGGAAAATAATTTTGTGTGAAAATGAAAGATATGTGAACTGTAGTGAAATGGTTTTGCTTTGTTTGTACAGTTACGATATGAAATAAATCATATGTGATGATGTCTTTGTTATAAGAAATAAAACTAGGGTATCGTGTAATGTATGAAAGGCTTATGGACTAACAAACTATTTAAATAAAACCACATTGATGTGTGAGTATTGATAAAATACTATGAATGCTTTTGTTTCCTAGAATGTTGTAGAGAATAAACAGTTGGGGTTTTAAGGAAAGAAATATATAACAGTATTCTTTTGATACTAAACATATGGAAAACAAAAATGTAAAGAATAGATATGATTTCTCTAACTAATATAAACTCTGTTATTTCTATGAAATAGGTTTACTGTTTTGATGAAAAAGAATAGAATTGTAAGTAAAAGAATGCTGTAATTAATACTAAAATATTAACTGATAATTTACAGAACATGTAAAATGGTACATTCATCACCCTGGCAGTATGCCTATCTTATCTTATCTTTGTTAATTGTTTCTATACTAGAGTACGATGTTGTTCCTTTTTGCATGGGGAAAAATACATAAACTATTTATTCAATCACTTCTTAATCATACTGAATTCTTAATTTGCACAGGAAATGGATTAAATTTAAATAAACAGTGAAAGTTAAACAACAGAACTGTAAATATACAAAATAGATAACAGAACTATAAATGAATTAAATAAGACAGTAGAACCTGTAACTGATGATAGGGCAACAAACACCCAAGGAAGCCTGTTCCTCCCAACCTGCTTCAGAAGAAGTAGCTCAACTGTTGACTTCTAGTGAACCCCCGAGCCTGATTACTGATCCAGTAAGTGGTTGGAAAACTGTGTAGAAGCAAGGCACTCAAAATACCTTCTCCACTCAGTATCAACCTCCTGTAAAATTTCTTCTCCACTCAGCAACAAACTCCTGAACTCACTAAGAGTTTTGGCAGACTCGCAACATGATCAACCCTAGCTTATCCCCTCATTAGATATCTTGAGTGCAAACAGCAAAACCTCAAGGTAAGTCTCCTCCTCAGAAAAAGGGATGAACCTCAGTTCATAATCTGATGGATAATATATAGACTGCCTAGGTCTTTTAGTGGTCAGTTTAGAATAAATGAGCCTCAATCTCCAATCCCTTCTTTTAGGGCACTAAGACCACTTTTTAAGGGAGTTGTCTTATACCAACAACTAGTTAGTTGCATCATGATGCTGCCACTTGTCCATTTCCATCTACCCCAGATTCCATTCCACCTAGTGGATCAGTAACCACTCTTTCAACAGTCCCTGTAGGTGTTTGTCTCTTATTTTATTTATTAAATAATAAAATATTGTGCAAATTACAGTCATCCTTGGACACTTATCCAAATTATAAAAACTTTACAATAAAAGTTAATACAAATTTTTCAGCATAAAATGTTTTCAACAATTAGGGTACGTGACAAACACCCCCTCTTAAGCTCAACATCGTCCTCGATGTTTCTTATTCATAATCAATTTCCTCATGGAACAGAACTGGGTATGCTTCTTGCATTTTACCCTCCAGTTCCCAAGTAGCCTCATCAAGGCTAAGGTGCTTCCATTGCACCTTTACCTGCCCTATGTTGTGATTCCGAAGAGTAATTTCCCTCCTGTCGAGAATACAGTCCGGTTCCACGTGAAAATCTCCTTCGGGTTCCACCTGTATGTCATTCCAATTCAACACATGAGTAGCATCATGCACATACTTCTTTAAAACAGAAACATGAAAAACATTGTGGATTTTCAAATTGTATGGCAAAGCCAATTGGTATGCAACAACTCCTATCCTTGATAGGATTTTAAATGGTCCACAATACCTCGGTGCTAATTTAGCACAGCTCCCAAGTTTCAAAGAACTTTTCTTGGGATTTACCTTTATGAATACATGGTCTCCTACCTAAAATTCTCTTTCTCTTCATTTCAAATCAGCAGAGCTTTTCTGCCAATCTTGGGCAACTTTTAAGTTACCTTGAACCTGTTTCACAATTAGCTCCATTTCTTTCAATAGATCTGGTCCTAACATCAATCTATCTACAGGATTATCCCACGAAATTGGAGTACAACACTTCCTTCCATACAAAATTTCAAATGGACTTAACTTAGCAGATGCTTGATAACTATTATTGTAGGCAAATTCTGCTAAATGTATGTAATCCTCCCATTTATATGGCTGATCTTTAACATATAATCTTAACATATTTTCCAAAATTTGATTTACTCTTTCTGTTTGACCATCAGTTTGTGGGTGGAAAGAAGTGCTGAAATTTAACTTAGTATTTAATCCTTTAAACAGTGTTGTCCAAAAATTACCAGTAAACTTAGAGTCTCGATCTAAAATAATCACCTTTGGAATTCCATGCAAGCGAAAAATTTGCTTCATGAAAATATCTGCAATGTTAGAAGCCTTGAATGTAGTTTTAATAGGAATAAAATGAGTAGCTTTGCTAAGTTTATCAACGACAACCATAATGGAATCATTCTGCTTCCGATTTTTAGGTAATCCTGGAATAAAGTCAATGCTTATGATTTCCCACTTCCATTCTGGAATTGGTAAGGGCTGCAATAGCCTAGTTGGATGTTGATGTTCAGCTTTAATAGTCTAACAGTCAAAGCATCTAGCTATATATTCAACAACTTCACTCTTCATGTTAGGCCAAAAGTACTCCTTTCTTAACATAGTTATCATTTTCTGATAACCAGGATGTCCTGAATAAGGGCTCTTGTGAATTTCATCTAAAATCAACAACTTAACCTTCGAAAAATTAGGCACATAAATTCTGTTTTTGTAAGTTAAGAAGCCTTTTTCATTAATACTGTAATATGTTATAACATTTTCAGATGAATTTTTAGCCACTTTATCATGTAATTTTTGGTAATTTTTGTCTTGCTTAATTCCTTCTTTGATCTGATTTTCCAGATCAGTTTTAAAAGTACTGATTGCTGCCACAAAACTTAATCTAGCGTTTCTACTCAACGCATCAGCAACCTTATTTTCCTTTCCATTAATGTGATGGATCTCAAAATCGTAGTCGCTAAGGAAAGCTAACCACCTAGCTTGCCTTGCGTTCAGATTTGTTTGATCCAGTAAATACTTTAACCCCTTATTATCAGTCATTAAAATGAATTGTCTACCAATCAAGTGATGATGCCACGTCTTTAAAGCATGTATCACATCTGCCAACTCAAGATCATACGTAGCGTAATTATTTTCGTGTATTTTTAACTTCCTTGACTCAAAAGCAATTGCATGACCTTCTTGACTTAAGACCCCTCCAAGTCCTTCGTTGCATGCATCCGTGCATACAACGAAATCCTTATTAGGATCTGCAATTTTTAATATGGGTGCAGTAGTTAACAATTCTTTTAACTTATTAAAGTTGTCTTGACACTTTTGATCCCATATGAATTTATTCCCCTTCTTCTGCAAAGAAGTGATAGGGTTAGAAATTCTAGAGAACCCTTCGATAAACTTTCTATAATACCCCGTTATTCCCATGAATGACCGTACATCTGTTACATCTTTTGGGACGGGCCATTCATTTATTGCTTTTATCTTATCAGGATCAACAAAAATACCATCTTTTGAAATTATATGACCCAAATACTGAATTTTATCTTTATAGAAATCACACTTACTAAACTTAGCGTAAAGTTGGTGATCTCTAAGTACTTGTAAAATGATTTTTAGATGTTCATCATGCTCTAATTTAGTCTTTGAGTAAATCAAAATATCATCAATGAATACCACTACGAACTTATCCAAATATTTATGCAGAACGTTGTTCATTAAACACATGAACACTGCAGGTGCGTTAGTTAGCCCAAAAGGCATAACTACGAACTCATAGTGTCCATAACGCGTTCTGAATGCAGTTTTGAATATGTCCTCATCTTTTATCCAGACTTGATGATAACCTGACCTTAGATCAATTTTAGTGAATATCTCTGCTCCGCGTACTTGACCAAATAGATCATCTATGTGGGGTAATGGATACCAGTTTTTAATTGTCATTTTATTAAGCTGACGGTAGTCAATGCACAAACGCATAGTACCGTCCTTCTTTTTAACAAATATTACTGGTGCTTCCCAAGGGGACACACTGGGTCATATGTAATTTTTATCTATTAATTCTTTCAGTTGAGATTTTAACTCATTTAATTCTAGAATATTCATCCTATAGGGGGCCTTTGAGTTTGGTACCGCACCGGGTACTAACTCAATGGTGAAATCAAGTTCTCTTTTCGGAGGTAATCCTGGAATTTCTTCCGGGAATACATCCGAAAAGTCCCTAAGGATGGGAATATTCTCTAGTTTTATTTTGTCTCCTTTGGTTGTACATTGATCATTAACAACATTAACAGTAAACAATTTACAACCTTTTCTAGAAGCTCTCTTCACTTGTAAGGTAGAAATCTGCCTTACAGAAGTTTTCCTAGAAATGCCTTTAATAGTTTCAGCTACACCTTCATTATTTAAGCAAACAAAATATTTTTCATAACAATTCAATAAAAATCTATGTTGTTCAAGCCAATCCATACCAATTAACAAGTCATACGATCCTAATGGTAAAACATTCAAATTTACTTGTGTTTTCAGCTGACTTAGGAAAACTTCACAATTTTTAACAAAATCTATAACTCTTCTTTTTGTACCAGTTGCAAGCTGAACTAACCACGGGTTATCAAAATTTTCTATCTTTAACTTGCAATTTTTCACTAATTCGGGTGAGATATAACTCAGGTTTGCACCTGGATCTATTAGAATGGAAATAAACTTAGTTTGTAACATACCTTCAACTTCCACCATGGATGTTTGATGGTCTGCTTGACGATCCTCCAATGATGCATAAATTCTAGGCATCTCCCTCGCTGCATCTCCAATTGTAGGTTCTGCTTGTACTATGTGAATATTGTTGACGGTTTTTCTATTGCGTGGGAAATCTGTTCTCTTGTGTGGTCCACCACATTCATAACATTTGATAGGCCCTTTTTGCTCAGCATATCTGTTATTATTGTTGCTGTGATTATAGTTGTTGGGTACATTCTTTGCAGTAGAAGAGTTATGAGACGCATTACCCCTATATGTATTACTATTAGAAAAATTTATGTTAGGGAAATTTTCCTTGAAACTCCCAGAACTTTGATTAAAACTTTTCTTTTTATAATCAGACTGGTTTGTTTTGCTGCCCTTCCAGCCAATTGTTCCTTCTCTTCTTCTGTTTTGATCAAAACAGAAATTTTCCTTTCTCATAGCTTCCTCCAGTGTTGTAGGATTGTCATATTCTATTTTGTCTTTTATATGGAATGGTAAACAGCTGAGAAACCTTTGTACCTTTGGCTTCTCTTCAACCATGTACGGTACATATCTCAGTAGACTGAGGAATTTGCTGCACAATTCCTTCATGCTCATGGCGCCCAACTTCAAATCATAAAACTCCTTCGATTTATCCTCATAATATTGTTATGACAAAAACTTTTTCTTGAATAACTTCTTGAACATACTCCATGTTACGTCTCTTTCTTTTAAACTTTTGATTCTTTTTAGATCATGCCACCATATATCTGCCTTGCCTATCATATTATAAATAGCCATCTTGGCTTTCAATTGAGAAGAGTAATCATATATATTAAAGTATTTCTTCATTCCGGATAGCCAAGCTTCTGTTGTTTCACCCTTCTCATTTTCGCCATTAAAAGTGGGTGGCTTAATTTTCTTAAATTCTCTAGAAATATGTTCATGATGTTTTTTCTTTCTCCTTGTTGAACAGAAATCACTGTCACTGTTGTCCTCATTAGAGTGATAATGACTTTGATGTGAATCAGAGGATGATTGGCTACCACTTTTATCTTTTCTTGTCTTCTTATACTTGTGTATGTGAGTCATTATGGCAAAATCAGATGAAATCTTTGATTTTCTGCCCCTTTCCTCATTCTGATATTTATCCACTAAAATTTGATTTAATGTATCATGTGCTTTAAGAATGCTCTCATTTTCTTCTTTGACTGTTTTTATATCAGATTTCAGATCCTTTATGGTACGCATAAATTCAGAAGAATTGTTATTCAACTCAACATAGAAACCTTCTGGGTTTTCATTAATACTGGGTTCACGATGAGGTGATTTTTCCTCTGCTGATTCTTCTGGTAATGACATACCTGTAACACAATTTGTCAAAATGTACAACACAATTAAATTTTTAAAAATTTAGTAAACAACTTTTTACATTTTATTTTTTGTATTGCGTGCGTGAGCCTATTCAGGCCTAGTGTTTTAACCGCGCTTTGATACCACATGTAACACCCCAAAAATCACTAATAATTTAAAACTTTTTGAATTAGCCTTTGTTGTTACAATACTGCATGCGGAATTATTTGATTGTTAACAACTAACTAAACATATTAGCACATAATATAAATGGTGGTACTTAATACGACAAATTAGTACATTAACTTGTAATTTAATCAATGCTAATTATTCTCTCAAGTGTTATAGTTTTAGTAACAATGTTGATGACCATGTTGCATGTTTTCTGAAGGGGTTCCTATAGGGTGCCCTTGGGTTTACTTAGCTTTGATAGCTAAAGCATTGGATTCTTTCTTCACAGGTCTGCAGGTAAGGTAAGAGAGTAATACCAGTTATTTCAAGACAAGTTATAAGCTACAGCTAGTCATTTCTATTTTTAAGATAAATGTATATGCTGCCATGCAGGAAGACGTCGATGGTATGTAAATTTGGTTTAACTTTATCAATCTGTATTATTCTTACCTAACATTTATGAGTGTAACTAGAGACATTTTTCCAATATAATTATGTTGTAATCAAATGATGTCAATTATTTAAAGGGTCATCATGTAAGATTCTGCAATCTAGTTGTTTATGACAAGCAGGTGATAATGTTCATGAAATACAACTGTATAGTAACAATAGAATTATTGTAACAAAGGGCTTGTGATAACAATGGTCGTCGACAACTTACAAGACAATTTCCCACGTACTTACTTCATATGTACTCCAAAAATACCCTTCTACTAGATCTCTGTATTGACATAATAAGGGTTTGATGTGAGAGTAGAGACTCATCTTGATTTGTTGTAATGTCTTTATGAAATGCACTATAAGGTTTATAATGCCTAGTTGATCAACTATAGTCTTAATGCTATATGCATTTTTATTGTGAAACTTAGTATTTATAATGCCCTAAATACATAATATGCAATTAATAATTTAGCATGGGTCTTTTAATATATACACCCTAAGCATAAATGGGGACTTAGCACTAATTGCATAAGCCGTAGGTGTTAATATGATATGGTTTGAAACTCAATTCTTAACGTGGCTATAAGAAATCTGAAGTAGATTTGGAAACTATAGAATGCAGTGTTGGAAATATATAAATCGTTATGCGAAATGCATCAGAAATATAACATATATTTAAAACCTATGGTTTAGTATACTATACACACAACCTTATGGTTTATGTCGTGATTATAACGTTATAATGTGACCGTTATAAACTTGATATGTAATATCCTATGGTTTGCAGGTTGTGCCACCTGTTGTAATGTAACTGCTATGAGGTTGTGACATTATCCCGAGACTTCGCTATAACCAAAGCTTGAAGCTGACATGCCATAAATGTAGTTGCAGGTAAAAACCAGGAAACAGATACGTGAAATCCGGCAATAAATAGAAACCCTGTTTGTTGGTGGTGGTAAGCTTAGCTGGCTCCTTCATGTTGTTGGATCCATGTGATAATGTTATGAGAATGGTGATAATTCACCGAGTTTTAAGCTCAAACATGGATGATATGGCATCCAACTGCACCAGTTATTGAATGCATTATTAAATTGTTATTTGGTAGTATCTCTACCTTAGTACCATCTTGACTTCGTTGGCTTAATCCTGACCGTTGATCTTCTGTCTTAATTGTTGAGATATTGTAACTTCAAAGAATATTATATTTGTACTTTATTATTCCGGAGATGTTTCATTCCTCCTTGAAGATCTTATTGTATATCCAGAGATGTTTCATTCCTCCTTGAAGATCTTATTGTTGATGTATATGTAACTTCGGAATGTATTTCATCAGTATATTATATGTATATTTATTGTACCCTTATAAGAGATGTGTTATTCCTCTATAAGGAAGTGTCGTCATGTGGATTGACAAGTGTCGCAAGTGTGTGTACTTGCCGATGGGTTATTAGACCACCTTATGGGGTCGGCCCTAATTAATATATAATATAATGTGGATGTACTAAAGTAGACAAGTCGGCCCCAGTAGGTCACTGGGCAAAAAGGTGAGTATAAATAGAGATAGGAGATCTCTATTTTACTCACTCGGAAAAGTATCTATCTCTCTCTCTGGAAAGTGGCGCACTAGTGAGGAGGAGGAGGATCATCTGCTAGGAGACTATCTCTGTATTATTTGGTTGTATTTTGGTTGAGCCATTGCTCTCTCTATCTCTGAGGAAGTTGTGGGGTTTTTCACCTTAGGGTTTTCCCCACGGAAACTCTGTGTCTCTTGTCTCTATGCTTTTGATTCTTATGATGCTTGTGATGCTTGTCATATTATGATTGTCATGCATTGATATACTGTAGATGTTATTCTCTCAGCAAAGATCCTATAGTATTGTGATTTAATACTGAAAATTTAACATGGTATCAGAGCCTAACTGAGAAGAAGACATTTTGCAGTGACGGAAGCTTGTATTCCTTGTTTATTGGGTTTCTCTCCACAGATTTTTGAAATTCAGTATAGTAGATTGGATCTACTCATCAAGGCGCATCTTTCTGTCCAATCAGATTTCAGTTCCGAGCATTTTCAGTTTTGGCCCTAAAAATTAGGGTTTCCACAAAAATAGGAATTTCTGGAAACTGAAGGTACAGCTGGAAGCTCCTTGCAAAAATCGAAGGTTTGAGCTTTGGATCGAGATTTTTGGCTGGGTATATCTCCGGGAAACTCAAACCCTAATTCAGGGCTCTCCCTAGTGAACCCGGGAGGACAAAAAGGCAATTTTGAAGGACAAGACTTTGCTGATCTCAAATTCTAAATGTACTAGGCTGATCAGCTCTCCAAGGCGCATCTTTCTATCCTTTCAGAATTTTGAAATTCACATTTTGAATTTTTAGGGTTTCTCTGACAAACCCTAATCCGGGACCAGATCCAGTTTTCAGCATTTCAAGTGGTAAGTTCTAAATCTTTTCTATTTCCATTTGAAGTACTCTTAAAGATGTCTCTTCACACCAAGCTTGAGGATAAGCTTGAAGGGGCTGATAACTTCCGAGCCTGGAAGTATAGGATTGGGCTAATCCTGGAAGAGAATGAGTTGGACTCATATGTGAAAGAAGACATCCCTATCCCAGAGGATGAAGAGGCCAAGGTATTGCACAAGAAGAACTTGGTCAAGGCAAAGAGAATCATTGCTGATTCTATCAAAGACCATCTCATACCCCATGTGTCTTCTCTCAAGACACCCAAAGAGATGTTTGAATCTTTGACCAAGCTATTTGAAGGAAAGAACATAAATCGGAAGATGACCCTGCGGAACCAATTGAAAGCAGTAAAGTTTCAGAATGGGGAAACCATTCAATCCTACTTTTCAAGGGTCTCTCAGATCAAGGAACAATTAGAAGCAGTAGATGAAATGGTGGAGAATGGTGAAGTGGTGATGACCACTCTAAATGGCCTACCCAGGTCATGGGATTCCTTTATTCAAGGAATTTGTGCAAGGAAGAAGTTGATCTCCTTCAGTAGACTTCGGGAAGAATGTTCTCAAGAAGAAGCTAGGCTTATAGCTCGTGAGGAAAAGATGGGAGGTGAAGATCAAGCTCTTGCAGCTCACACCAAAAGAAGCAAAACCAAGAAGGATCACCCTCACCCCAAAAGATTCCATCAAAAGAATAAGAAGGACCTAAGATGCTTCACATGCAATGAGAAGGGTCACTTTGCTTCAGATTGTCCCAAGAACAAAAGGGATAATAAGAACAACTCCAGTGAGAAAAAGAAGGGCAGCAAAAGAAGGTTTCATGCTCATGCTGCCGAAGATGATGAACCTCCAAAGAAGAAGGCTAGGGCAGAAAGTGATAGTGATGATGACTCATCAAGTGAAGAAGAGTATGTTCTGATCTCTGCTCTTACAGGTACCATCTCCCATGGATGTAATGATTGGTTAATTGATAGTGGGGCCTCCAAACACATGACTGGGTTCAAGGAATCATTTGTGAACCTTTCTGAACATGAATCACCCCATAAGGTGAAACTTGGGGATGATTATCAATATCCAATCAAAGGAAGTGGTGAAGCCTCCTACAATCTAGATTCTGGAAAATCATTGAAGATGAAAGAAGTACTTTATGTACCTGGGCTCAAGAAGAACTTACTCTCCATTTCTGCATTAGATGCAAAAGGTATGAGGGTTGCATTTGTGGATGGCCAAGTCCTAATGTGGCCAAAGGGAAAGACCATAGATGATGCAGTAGTGATTGGAAAGCAAGAGGGAGGTTTGTACAATTTGAAGGGACAACCTGAACATGCCATGGTGACATAAATACAAAGATTCATCCATAGTCATGGATCACATAGAGGTATGTATAATTTGTTTTTGCAAAAGTTAACTAATGAGTCATGCAGGTCATTGAAGAGAACAAGAACACATTGCTAGACATAACTAGCAAATATGGTGACCAGGTATGTGTTTCTTATATCATAGGATCTATCATATAAGTATGCATGGCATGATTGATGATGATTGTTCATAAAGTCATAAGTTTGAATAATCATGGGCATATGCATCTTACCTTAATTAATAATATGACTAACCAGAAGAGTCATAGGTTTGAGTAATTATAGGTTTATACATGTTATGTTTCTTATGATATGACTAACCATAAGAGTCCTATATATATAAACCTTGAATGCTAATGCTTATTATTTCTGTTTGAAATGATCATGACTATACATACTTGAGATTATTGTGTTTTAATGAATGATACTAATAAGCATGCATAGGGACCAAGGATGAATATGAGTTCAAGAACAGGTAATCCAGGAAGCAAAGATCAAGAGGGAGCACACTCCAGTGGTTTCTGCAAGGGTGCAGATACTCAGAGGGAGTCCACCCAACAAACAAACAAAGATAAGTATTTTAATTATCTTGCATATTTGTTTGCTTAAATAAAATTGTTCAATGATGTATATGCTCATGTTCCTAGACTTAGGATATGTATTGTGCATATTAGAATGATTGAATTAATGAACAGTATACTACTAATATGCATGTGTTGGGTAAGTGGCCTATGGCACTGTACAACATTCCATTGCTACTTATCTAGAATGAAACCTCTTTGCTGACATGTTGGGAGTTGTGCACACTCTTAACAATGTTCTGGTAGAGATTGGAAGGCATCTAGAAAGTTACGGGATATGGATAAATGTTGTATTGAAGCATTGGCTAAGATAATTGCATGACTGCATGACTGTATGACATATTTCTTCATGTGTAAGAATTTGTTCTGAAAATTATGAGTTGTTTCTAATCATGCAATTTAATCTGTTTTGTAGGAAAGACCGTATATCTTCACCTACAAAAAGGACTACAACATTTGTTCCAGCAACAAAGATATCTATTGAAGATATTGAAATTCCCAGGATCTGGGATGAAGAAATGAAATACCATGATCCGTCGATCATGAAGAATGATGTCTGGGATGCGATCCCAAGAGCCAAAGGGAAGTCTGTTGTGACTTCCAAATAGAACTTTCAGATCAAGCATGTTGCAGATGGCAGCATAGAGAAACATAAAAGTGATGAAATAGAAGATACACCAGATGGATTCAAGACAGCTTTCTTGAATGGTGTAGTTGAAGAAGAAGCAGCCACTTCATTCTGAGACACATGATAGGAAATCATATATGTGCAGAACTTGGTATGGTGAAGATAGATTGATTGCCGACACGCAGCGGAAGCTTACTACCGAGTTCGAGATGAAGAACTTGGGGATGATGCACTATTTGTTTTTGGCGTGGAGATGTGGCAGAATGCAGGTGGGATCTTCCTTGGTCAAGGGAAGTACACAGTAGATATCCTGAAGAGATTTGGGATGATGGATTGCAAGGCCATGGCCACACCTATGGCATCGAATCTGAAGCTTCTATGTGATGCTTCATCTGAGCCGGTTGATATCTCTTTGTATCATCAGATGATTGGGTCCTTGATGTACTTGAAGAACACGAGACCAGACATTTACTTTGATGTGAACACATTGAGCCAGTTCCTGACGGATCCGAGGAGTGTTCACCTGGTTGCTGTAAAGCATGTTCTGAGGTACCTGAAGGGTACAGTGTATTATGGGCTCAGGTATGAGGAGAATCAAAAGTTTAACCTGCAGGGTTATGTTGATTCAGATTGGGATGGCAGTGCTGCAGATAGGAAGAGCACATCTGGGTGTTGCTTCAGTATGGGATCAGGTGTGATCTCTTGGTTTAGCAGGAAGCAGTCCTGCGTAGCACTGAGTACAGCTGAGGTAGAGTATGTTGCAGCCTGTTCAGCTAGTTGTGAGGCAGTATGGCTACGGAAGCTACTGTCTGAGTTATTTGATCTCCCGTTGGAGGCTACTGGTATCTTCTGTGATAACCAGAGTTGTGTGAAGCTGTCCGAGAACCCAGTGTTTCATGACAGGTCGAAACACATAGAGATCAAATATCACTATATCAGGGATATGGTGCAGAGAGGAGCTGTGAAGCTCCTGTATGTTGCGACGGACGAGCAGATTGCAGATGTGCTGACGAAGCCACTAGCCAGGGTGAAGTTCGAGTACTTCAGAGAGAGGCTTGGCGTTATTCAGATCAAGGACACTTCGAGGAAGAAGTGATGGACACATTTACTGAAGCCATTCCAAGCATGATTGAAGGAGGATCCTTCACATGGCTGTGGATGTAAGCGCTGGATGATGAGCATCAGGATGATGTTCTAGTTTCTGCTTGATATGATCAGTTGGATCATTTTATGTATGTATGTACGCATCATGTTGGATGCTGGATATGATCAGTTGGATCATTTTATGTATGTATGTACGCATCATGTTGGATGCTGGATATGATCAGTTGGATCATTTTATGTATGTATGTACGCATCATGTTGAATGCAGGATATGATCAGTTGGATCATTTTATGTATGTATGTACGCATCATGTTGGATGCAGGATATGATCAGTTGGATCATGTGTATGTATTGTTTATGCATCATGTTGGATGCTTGGACCATGTATCTGTATATGTATCAGGTGGATACATTGTATGATCAGGTGGATCATGTATGGTGATATGTATCATGTATTTGTATTTGTATCAGGTGGATACATTGATGATCAGGAGGATCATGTATGATGATATGTATCAGGTAGATACTTGGTATGCATCAGGTAGATGCATTGATGATCAGGAGGATCATGTATGATGATATGTATCAGGTAGATACTTGGTATGCATCAGGTAGATGCATTGATGATCAGGAGGATCATGTATGATACTTGGTATGCATCAGGAAGATGCATTGATGATCAGGTAGATCATGCAGCAGGATGTTGCAGTGATGATCAGGATGATCATAGATGACGAGCTTCAGGATGTTGCTCCAGATGACATGCAGCAGGATGTTGCAGTGATGATCAGGATGATCATAGATGACGAGCTTCAGGATGTTGCTCCAGATGACTTGCAGCAGGACGTTGCAGTGATTATGATCAGGACGATCATGAGTACATCAGGATGATGTATGGTGAGTATCAGGTTGATACTCTGTGGCCGTGGATCAGGTTGTGCAGATGAGCATGTCTGGGAGATCCTATAGGTCGGAGTTGTGTACCCGTAACAGCCTGGGATGCTCTTTCGAGACATTGTTCTGGGAGGACATGTAATTCGTTGCCCTGGGAGATCTCAGGTCGGAGTTGTGTACCCGTAACATCCTGAGATGCTCTTGCGAGGTTTTGTCCTATGGCATGTAATTTGGGCCCTGGGAGATTTCAGGTCGGAGTTGTGTACCCGTAACATCCTGAGATGCTCTTGCGAGGTTTTGCCATGACCACATGTAATTTGTGCCCTAGGAGATCTCAGGTCGGAGTTGTGTACCCGTAACATCCTGAGATGCTCTTGCTAGGTTTTGTGGTGGACCACATGTAATTTGTGCCCTGGGAGATCTTAGGTCGGAGTTGTGTACCCGTAACATCCTAAGATGCTCTTTCGAGGTTTTGTGGTGGGGTCACATGTAATAGCGCCCTGGGAGATCCTACAGGTTGGAGTTGTGTACCCGTAATATCCTGGGATACTCTTTCAAGGTTTTGTGACGCACGTAAAAGTCCGGAGGATTCCACAGTATGGCCAGTGATGATGAAGACCTGCAGGTGGTGGGCCTACATCCAGTATGAAAAAGGACTGGCTCTGTAGAACTTCCTATGACGAGTAGAGACAGAGATTGGACGAGATAGCAGCAGCAGTGACGATGACGATGACGATGCATCGATGATGATGATCCAGAGAAGAAGACTTGTCTAGCAAATCTGTGTCGAGAAATACCTTCCTTGTTAAGAGGGAGTGTTGATGTATATGTAACTTCGGAATGTATTTCATCAGTATATTATATGTATATTTATTGTACCCTTATAAGAGATGTGTTATTCCTCTATAAGGAAGTGTCGTCATGTGGATTGACAAGTGTCGCAAGTGTGTGTACTTGCCGATGGGTTATTAGACCACCTTATGGGGTCGGCCCTAATTAATATATAATATAATGTGGATGTACTAAAGTAGACAAGTCGGCCCCAGTAGGTCACTGGGCAAAAAGGTGAGTATAAATAGAGATAGGAGATCTCTATTTTACTCACTCGGAAAAGTATCTATCTCTCTCTCTGGAAAGTGGCGCACTAGTGAGGAGGAGGAGGATCATCTGCTAGGAGACTATCTCTGTATTATTTGGTTGTATTTTGGTTGAGCCATTGCTCTCTCTATCTCTGAGGAAGTTGTGGGGTTTTTCACCTTAGGGTTTTCCCCACGGAAACTCTGTGTCTCTTGTCTCTATGCTTTTGATTCTTATGATGCTTGTGATGCTTGTCATATTATGATTGTCATGCATTGATATACTGTAGATGTTATTCTCTCAGCAAAGATCCTATAGTATTGTGATTTAATACTGAAAATTTAACACTTATTGTATATCCGGAGATGTTTATTCCTCCGTCAGATTGTGGTAACTTGGGTTATTAGACTTCCCTAGTGGGGGTCAGCCTTGTATGTGTTATGTGGGTCAAAGGGTTATTAGAACACCCTAGAGGGGTTGGCCCAGTCAGTTGTAGTGGGGTATTTAACCCATTGGTTAAATACGAGCCTACATGATTTGTGTAAAAGACAAGTCGGAGTAGTGTATAAATAGAGGAGGTGTATTCCTCATTTTACACACACTCACTCACTTGAGAGTAGCGCACTTGTGGAGGAGAGGTCTTCTATGGTGGAGGAGGAGATCATGTATTTGGTTTGAATCTTTGTATATTTGCTGGTCATCTATATTAAGGAAGCTTTGCTGTGTTTTCTACCCCATGAGGGTTTCCCAGGATAAATCTGTGTCTCTTGTGTTTATGCTATGCTTGTTGTTTCTTCAGTGATCCTGTATATGCTATTATTGTGAAATGGAATGTAATGCTGCTATTTTATGTCTTAGAATATTAAAACTTAACATGGTATCAGAGCTAACCTGAAGGAAGGCAATGTATGGCACTTACGACACTTGCGACAATTTGAAGGTTTGGGTTTTACATAGCAAAAACCAGTCATCATGGAACTTTCGCTATAAATAAATTTATGAGAAGGTTCAGAGTTTGAAATGTTTACAGGTCATATTTAACATACCCAGGTATATTGTGTCCAAAGGGAACCCTCATATTCATTGTACTTTGTGAGGTATGATCAGTACAAGTTAGGGTTTGTGCCTCTTCCAGATCTCAGTCAAAATCAGGTGACCTTGGAAAAAAGGTCATAACTTGGGCTAGGAATCTCCAAATGAAATTTCGTAGAAACTGACAGGTAGTACACAGACTGTACTATCTCAGGAAACGTTTTTAGAGGCCGAAGTTGAACCAGTGACACGTGGAATGCCGTACAAGTTCGGTCTCCTGTTTTATCCCATAAACAGGTCACGTTGCGACAGTTCGCATAACTCTCTCTCAGAAAATCCAATTGATGTCAGACCTGTTGGGATGGAAATACGACAGGTCAGGATACCACAAAAAAAGTTTTCAGACCCTGTGGAACGAAAATTTTTGAGTTACAGCAGAAACAATCAGGTACATATTTCTGTCAAAACAGAATTATTTTTGGAGCACCTTCATTCATGGCTTCCGGAATTTAGGTTTCGGAGAAAGTTAGAATATTTGGAATTGGAATCCACGGCTGAATGATACTCAGGAAAATCGAAATTTAGAGACCAAGATCGAATTTTTTGTTTGTGTAGAAGACCGGGCTTGATCGAACCCCAGTTCGGGATTTTGATCGGAAAGATGGAAAATTAGGACTTCAGCAAAAGTTGGAATTTTTGAAGTCTGTAACCACGGCTGGAAGATCCTCAGAAAAATAAGAGTTGAGAGCCTTGGATCGAACCTTTTGATTGGGCAGAAGGGTGGGTTTCATCAAACCCTAGTTCGGGATCCTATCCAGACGATCCAGAAGTTTCGAAGGCAAATTTTGAGGGGTCAAATTTTGGAGATTTCAAAATTGAAGTATGCTAGTTTGATCAGCTCAGGAAGACACATCCTTCCATCCATTCAGAAGTGTGAAAGTCATAGATTGAATTTTTAGGTTTTCTCTAACAAACCCTAATCAAGCTCCATATCAAGTTTCAGGGGGAGTTGAGGCTAAGGCCTTACATAAGAAGACTACAAGAAGTCTTGACATGTATGTCTTAAGGAGATACAGGTATGTCTTGAAATCTGATTCCTGATAAAGTTCATAATATGTCTGTCTTCATATTATTTATTAGTGCAATCTTGATTAATGTTAGAATTGTCTTATCACCCTAGTAATAGTATGAATGCATGTGAATGATAGAAGACATTCATTGATTAGGGCTATATGATTGTACTAATGCACTGTGGTGTTGTATGAGGTTGATGTTGTCTGCTAACAAGATACAGGTACATCACAAAAGACAAATCAAGTTCCATGACCATGATAACATGAAGACAAAGACTCATCCATAATCTTTGATCACATAGAAGTTCTACTTACAAGGTATGTATGACTTTGTTCTATTATGCTTAACCTATGAGATATGCAGGTTCCAGCATAGGATCTCTAAATCATTGAAGAGAACAAAGAAGATATTGATTAGGTGTGTTAGACATAACTAAGCAAGTATACTAATCCAGGTATGTTTTCCTATGTCATGTTAGAATCTTACCTTCTGTTAGGATCCCTTATATAAGTATACTTGGTATGATTGGTTATGCTTATTCATAAAGTTAGTAATCAAGGGTTTATGCATATTATGTCTCTTATCTTGGTTGATGATTTAACTAACCAGATCAAACAAGAATATGCATGAGTAAAAGAAGACTTCCCTGAAACTTTGAATATTATCTATAATCATGACTATACATTTTCAAGATTATTTAGAACTATAATGTTTTGATAGCATTGAGAATATACTAATGAATGTATGTTTGTGTATGAGATCATGAGGATGACACTTGAGCATGCATAGTGGTACAGAATGAATAGAAGTTCAAAAGACATACAGAAGATCAAGCGGGAGGCAACCACACAAACATAAAAGATAAGTATTTGAGTTTTTATTTGAAATAGTAAATGATATTTCCTGTAATAGGTTGTATGCATATTTGTATTCCTAGAATATATCATGCTGAGTGTAAACATTCATAGAGCATTGAACAATATACTACTAATATGCATATGATTGGTAAGTTGGACAAACATTCCATTGTTGCTTGTCTAGAATGAAACCTCTTTACTAACATGCTGAGAGCTGTGCACACTCTCGATAGTATGTTCTGGTAGAGATGAAGGCATCTAGATAGCCACTGTATGCATACAGGATATGGAAAAGTGTTGTGCCAAAGTATTGGTCAAGATAGTTGCATATCTATGTAAATGATATCTGTATGCATAATAGGTTATCATGTCAACATGATTTCATGATTATGAAGTATTACTAATCATGTACTTAATTTTGATATGTAGGAAAGATCATGAAGAATGATGAACACCGAACAAGTGATGGATGTTCAACAAGAAGATTTACAAATCAAACAAAATATAGAAGGTTCGTGGCTAGAAGATTCTCTTAGAAAAAGGAAGAGAATTATGAAGAGATGTTTGCTCCAAGTGACTAGATAAGACCATTCTCTTAATGATGTAATTCAGGTTCTGTATGGGTACCCAGGATCGATAATCAATCGATGAGCTTAATGATCACCATGGGTGATGTGGATCTCAACCTTTGCTACAAGGTTGAATATGGTTTCTAGACACAGATGACATGGATGCAAGAAGGAACTCACCGCAGAGTTCGAATGATATTGAGGCCCATATCAGTAGACCCATCTAATGAGAGATGGCACAGATAGATATGCAGAATATCATTCAATGCAGAGTGTGAATGATGTTCAGTCACAAAGGGAGAATTGACAGTTTCTTGATAAGCTTGGGCTTTACCAAAAGTAAAGTTGTTCCTAACCTTTACCTTAAGGTTATGGATCATACTATTATTGTATGTAGATGATATCTTTCTGATAGGGAATGAGAAACAGATCATGAAAAGAAAGAAGAAGATGGCTGCAGAAATGAAAATGAAAGATCTCAGATTGATGCATTACTTCCTAGGTCTAGAAGTATGGCAAGGCTCGTAAGGAATCTTTCTCAACTAGGGAAAGTATGCTGAGAAATCTTGAGAAGAATTTATGTGTTGGAATGGCTACTCTCATGGATTCCAACTTGAAGCTGTTAGCAGATGACTCATCAGAGTTAGTGGATATAACTCTGTATAGAAAAATTATTGGGTCATTGATGTATCTAACGAATACTAGGTCAGATATATGCTTTGCTATGAACACCTTGAGTCAGTATCTAGTGGAAACTAGATGTGTTAACCTGATAAGTTGCAAATCATGTGATGCGGTACCTAAAGGATACAATAGACTTTGATCTATGTTATCTTGGAGATCATGACTTCAGATAGCTACAAAGATGTTGATTGGGCAGGAAGTGTATCAGATAGGAAGAGGACATCGAGAGGATGTTATTGTCTGGGATCAGCCATGATCTCGTGGTTTAGCAGGAAACAATCTAGTGTGGCTCTTAGCACAAGCAAAATATATGGCTGCTTGCTTTGCTAAGTTATGAAGCAGTATGGCTTCAAGATTGCTTGACTTAGAGATAGACCCAACTGTGATCCTATGTGACAAATAGAGTTGTACCAAAATGGGAGAGAATCCAGTGTTCCATGATAAGTCAAAGCACATAGAGATATGACATTTCTATATACAAGATATGGTGCAGAAAGGAATTAAAGTTTGAATTTGTAACAAGTTACCAATGTACTAACCAAACCTCTACCGATCCGATGTACTAACCAAACCTCTACCTCAAGTAAAGTTTTCCAAGACAAACTTAATATAGTTTAGAAAGACCCTCCTCGAAAGGGGGAGTGATGTGGTCTCTTATGATGAGATTGCCTACATCGACAGAGAGATCGATGATGTGGATACATATATTAGTGATGCCGATAGAAAGGTTGGTGGATGGTCCTTAGACAGGGTCTAAGGTGACAAGGAGATTGCATCATCCTTGAACATATGTTCTAAAAGTATCCGTAGACATATGTCTCCGAGAAAGAAGAGGGATTGTATCATCCTTGAACACATGTTCTAAAAGGAGCCGCAGACAGATATCTTTGAGAATGAAGTCCTTCGTGGACATGTGAGGATTGAATCATCCTTGGATTTGAGTCCTAAAGTGAGCCGTAGACAGATGTCTCTGATAAAGAAGAGGGATTGTATCATCCTTGAACACATGTTCTAAAAGGAGCCGTAGACAAATATCTTCGAGAATGAAGTCCTTCATGGACATGTGAGGATTGAATCATCCTTGGATTTCAGTCCTAAAGTGAGCCGTAGACAGATGTCTCTGAGAAAGAAGAGGGATTGTATCATCCTTGAACACATGTTCTAAAAGGAACCGTAGATAGATGTCTTCGAGAAAGAAGAGGGATTGTATCATCCTTGAACACATGTTCTAAAGAGAGCCGTAGACGTATGTCTTCAAGAATGAATCCCTTGGTGGACATGTGAGGATTGGATCATCCCTGGACTTCAGTCCTAAAGAGAGCCGTAGACAAGATGTCTTCGATAATGAAGCCCTGAATGAACAGGTGGGGGATTGTATCTTCCCCGGAATTTGGTCCCAGAATTGAGCCGTAGACTGGGTCTCCGATAATGAAGTCCTGAATGAACAGGTAGGTGATTGTATCTTCCCCGGACTTAGGTCCCATAATTGATCCGTAGACTGATGTCTCCGAGAATTGAAGATAGGACTGCATCATCCCTGGACCTCGGTTCAAAATGTACGTGAGGACTGCATCGTCCATGAACTAGGTTCAAAATGTATGTGATGGGATTGCATCATCCCTAGACATGAGACTTGTCTTAAAGGTACGTGTGAGGACTGCATCGTCCATGAACTAGGTTCAAAATGTACGTGATGGGATTGCATCATCCCTAGACATGAGACTTGTCTTAAAGGTACGTGTGAGGACTGCATCGTCCATGAACTGGGTTCAAAATGTACGTGATGGGATTGCATCATCCTTAGACATGAGACTTGTCTTAAAGGTACGTGTGAGGACTGCATCATCCATGAACTAGGTTCAAAATGTACGTGATGGGATTGCATCATCCCTAGACATGAGACTTGTCTTAAAGGTACGTGTGAGGACTGCATCGTCCATGAACTGGGTTCAAAATGTACATGTTGGGATTGCATCATCCGTAGACATGAGACTTGTCTTAAAGGTACGTGTGAGGACTGCATCATCCATAAACTGGGATAAAAATGTACGTGATGGGATTGCATCGTCCCAAGACATGAGACTTGTCTTAAAGTGATAAGGATTGATCATCCTGGAACTTGATCTGGATTGTATCATCCATGGACCTATGTCCTAAAGAGAGCGGGATTGATCATCCTGTAATATGATTGTGTGTGTTGCAGGGTATGCTGCTATGCATACTTGATTGATGAGGATACTTGTATTGATATTGATGAGGATACTTGTATTGATGATGTGTATACTTGTATTGATGAGGATACTTGTATTGATGATGTGTATACTTGTATTGGTGTGGATACTAATACTGATGATCCAGATGCTGTAGATCGTGATGATCCAGATGCTGTAGATCGTGATGATCCAGATGCTGTAGAACGAGATGATCCAGATGCTGTAGATCGAGATGATCCAGATGCTGTAGATCGAGATGATCCAGATGCTGTAGATCGTGATGATCCAGATGTTGTAGATCGAGATGTTCCAGATGCTGTAGATCGTGATGATCCAGATGTTGTAGATCGAGATGATCCCGATGCTGATGATCGTATGATGATGATGCTGATGATCGTGAGTATCCAAATGTTGATGTTGTTGTAGCTGTTCGAGTGCTGCAGAAGATAAAGACTCAGTACTGAAGATGTTGATGTTCCAGTATTGAAGATGTTCCAGTAACTGCTTGAGTTACTGATGATTTTGAGAAAGCTTCCAATGATTTATAGATGTATCATGTATCATGTTGATAGTTCCTTGCTCCTACATATGTCGTTATAATATCCTTCTCGTTAAGGGGGAGTGTTGAGATATTGTAACTTCAAAGAATATTATATTTGTACTTTATTATTTCGAAGATGTTTCATTCCTCCTTGGAGATCTTATTGTATATCCGGAGATGTTTATTCCTCCGTCAGATTGTGGTAACTTGGGTTATTAGACTTCCCTAGTGGGGGTCGGCCCTGTATGTGTTATGTGGGTCAAAGGGTTATTAGAACACCCTAGAGGGGTCGGCCCAGTCAGTTGTAGTGGGGTATTTAACCCAATGGTTAAATACAAGCCTACATGATTTGTGTAAAAGACAAGTCGGAGTAGTGTATAAATAGAGGAGGTGTATTCCTCATTTTACACACACTCACTCACTTGAGAGTAGCGCACTTGTGGAGGAGAGGTCTGCTATGGTGGAGGAGAAGATCATGTCTTTGGTTTGCATCTTTGTATATTTGTTGGTCATCTATATTGAGGAAGCTTTGCTGGGTTTTCTACCCCATGAGGGTTTCCCAAAATAAATCTGTGTCTCTTGTGTTTATGCTGTACTTGTTGTTTCTTCAGTGATCCTGTATATGATATTATTGTGAAATGGAATGTAATGCTGCTATTTTCTGTCTTAGCATATTAAAACTTAACATTGATTATTGAGATGTGTAAACCCTAAGTTCAAACTTGCCAAAACGTAAAAGTGGCCTTCACACATTCATTTTGATAGTTAGAATCTGGGAGAGGATGGCCGGCAGGCTGCTTGATAGTAGGGTTTTGTTTCTGTTGAAAATGTGAAATCCCTTAGTCGGAATCGATAGTGAAATTCATGGTTATTGTGTTACTAGCTCGAGTTTAAAGATAGATAGTGTGTAAGTCAATCTGCAACTATCAACATAATTTTTAGAAGAGGGTTTTCTTGCTACTGTTGTTGGGTGGATTTGATTTTTTGGTTTCCTTGTATTCCCAACATTCCGGCTTCTACAAAATATGAATAAGGTAATGGCTAACCCTGTGTATGCGTTGCAATTCTTTTCCAGTTTAAATATTTAGTACAGTATCAATGTGAAGGATCTAATTATTCAGAATGTTTTGTTGACAGGTGAAAGTCATCGTCCGAGAAGTTTCAGCTATCGAAATGCATCGTGGATAACTGTGGCTCGCTCCACCGGTAAGTCTCGGTGGAAAAACCTTTGTGGGTGCTCCTGTCATGAATAATGCAGAACTGGCATCATCCATTGTAGAAATTTGGATTCCTGGCAATGTTATGGCCGTAATTGTAATAGCTTTTTTTTCTCACCTGTAGTGTAGCTATCCTTCAACTTATAGGGTCAATGTAACAGTGTTTAGGTTACTTCTGTATTTTGGATTTCTATGTTCTAACTTTGAACAATGTACTTCTATTGTTTGTAAGTTTCCAACTCTATCGAGTTTTCTGTTAATAAGAAGAAATACAATATTACAGTAGTGGTTTGTTTCGTCCTTTTTGGGGCATTGCCCGTATACCTAACCTGTGTCTTGATGACTTTAAAAGTGGAAAGAGAAATAGTAAATTTCTGAGTCTCATGCATCTAGAATAGTGATGGAATTTGTATCATACACTGTGCTAATTTTGTTTTCGTCTTTGGGAATGAAGAACATAAAAGAATCTAGGTTAACAAACCTCTGAATTCTATTTTTGAAATAATGTGAAAAGTCATTTATGTTTTAAAGGTTTATGAAGTTCTCGGCAATGCTATCTGTAAATTTGAAGATTAGGGTTTGTACGATGTGTTTGGTTTGGCCTTAACTATTGATAAACTGTTGAGTCTTCATCTATGTCAAAATGAGAATGAAATAATATGAAACTCTACATTTGGTCCAAAGTTACTTCTCGCAGAAGTCTTAGTACTAAGTTCATGTCTGCTATTTCGTTTTAGAGATATCCTGCAAATATCGTAATACTTGTAGACCTGGAAACAATACTAAAATGTACTACAGATCTATTGGAAAATAATTCTGTGTGAAAACGAAAGATATGTGAACTGTAGTGAAATGGTTTTGCTTTGTCTGTAGGGTTACAATATGAAATAAATCATATGTGATGATGTCTTTGTTATAAGAAATAAAACTAGGGTATCGTTTAATGTATGAAAGGCTTCCGGACTAACAAACTATTTAAATAAAACCAGAGTGATGTGTGAGTATTGATAAAAGAATATGAACGCTTTTGTTTCCTAGAATATTGTAGAGAATAAACAGCTGGGGTTTTAAGGAAAGAAATATATAACAGTGTTCTTTTGATACTAAACATATGGAAAACAAAAATGTAAAGAACAAATATGATTTCTCTATCTAATATAAACTCTATTATTTCTATGAAATAGGTTTACTGTTTTGATGAAAAATAATAGAAATAAGAATAGAACTGTAAGTAAAAGAATGTTGTAATTAATACTAAAATATTAACTGATAATTTATAGAACATGTAAAATGGTACATTCATCACCCTGGCAGTATGCCTATCTTATCTTATCTTTCTTAACTGTTTCTGTACTAGAGTATGATGCTGTTCCTTTTTGCATGGGGAAAAATACAGAAACTATTTATTCAATCACTTCTTAATCATACAGAATTCTTAATTTGCACAGGAAATGGATTAAATTTAAATAAACAGTGAAAGTTAAACAACAGAAATGTAAATATACAAAATAGATAACAGAACTAGAAATAAATTAAATAAGACAGTAGAACCTGTAACTGATGATAGGGAAACAAACACTTAAGGAAGCATGTTCCTCCCAACCTGCTTCAGAAGAAGCAGCTCAACTACTGACTTCTAGTGAACCCCCGAGCCTGATTATTGATCCAGTAAGTGGGTGGAAAACTGTGTAGAAGCAAGGCACTCAAAATATCTTCTCCACTCAGTATCAACCTCTTGTAAAATGCCTTCTCCACTCAGCAACAAACTCCTGAACTCACTAAGAGTTTTGGCAGACTCACAACATTATCAACCCTAGCCTATCCCCTCATCAGATCTCTTGAGTGCAAACAACAAAACCTCACGGTAAGTCTCCTTGTCAGAAAAAGTGATGAAGCTCAGTTCATAATCTGATGGATAATATATAGACTGCCTAAGTCTTTTAGTGGTCATTTTAGAATAAATGAGCCTCAAGCTTCAGTCCCTTCTTTCAGGGCACTAAGACCACATTTTAAGGGAGTTGTCCCATACCAACAGCTAGTTAGTTGCATCATGATGCTGCCACTTGTCAATTGCCTTCTACCCCCGATTCCATTCCACCTAGTGGATCAGTAACCACTCTTTCAACAGTCCCCTTAGGTGTTTGTCTCTTATTTTATTTATTAAATAATAAAATATTGTGAAAATTACAGTCATCCTTGGACAATTGTCCAAATTATAAAAACTTTACAATAAAAGTTAATACAAAGTTTTCAGCATAAAATGTTTTCAGCAATTAGGGTACATGACAGAAGGTACCTAAGAACATGCTTAGAATCAACCCAATGTCTGTGTCTCGGATCAGACATAAACTGACTCAAAGTACTCATAGCATAACATATATATGGTCTTGAGTGTATCAAGTACATCAACGAACCAATAAGTTGTCTATACAAAGTGGGGTTGACTGAATCCAATCCAAAATCCTACTCATGTAGTTTCCTCAAATTGGAAACCATTGGAATACTCGTTGTGACATCTCCATGAATCTGTTAGTGTTATTTTGAGAAAAATCTAAACTTTGCTCCTCTAGCAATTAACCAAATCACATGTAACATCCCCATATATAAGCGGATTAGTATTGGTGAGTTTTCAGAAATTTAGCAATTTCTACTTTAACACATAGAATTATTTAAAACATTCTTACCAAACTTACTCCCTTATGTCAAAGGTCAACAGATTCCATAAATTCTCCTATCGCCATTTTAACTTTAACATGTCTAGTTCTTCATGAATTACTTACTCCATTGTTTAAAATAACCTTGCATATAAAAATAAACTTTTAAAGATAGACACATCTAATTGGTAACAATATAATCATAATCCTAAGCAAAGCATTATATCAACAACCAATCTTGTACAGGAGTCGTATACATCAAAGAAATCCTAAACATTTTTAAGGACAAAAACAAATACTCATACATAAGACACATTGAAAACACCATAGGAATCATAGGGGACAAAATATAACGTGGTTCACCCGTACACGGGCTAGTCCACAAAGGTGTGTGTGCATCTTTTATTATTCTTTAAAGGAAAACAGGGATTACAATCCAGCAACATTGTTGCGATAAATCTCCTTCGAAAACTCGAAGCCTTCCATCACAAGGCTGCAATATATAATTACAATAAAACTGCTATACAGAGGTCTGCAGGGTTAGCCCTGTCACGGCATCAAGACATATTAATGGAGTTTCCTCTCTGTCATGTTCAACCCTATAAAATAGAGTATAGAGTAGGTCGAATCTCTCCAGGAGATCGCCTTGATTCATCCATCAAACACGACACCATTCAATTAATCAATTTTTAAAAATAAGCCATATATAAATATATACATACAGTTAAAAAGAAGGTGAAACTAAAGTTCGATAATACCGATCCTCAAGATCGATGTCTTATTCAAGATACCAAAACTACAATTCTATCAACATACAGATCAGTTAACCTTTTCCTTCAGTCATGGGCAGAAGGGATAAACACGATTTCATCCACCGTACAGAACCTGAGGGAAGGAGATTTTTCGATTTTTAAGATAAACAGAACTTATCGTTTTCTTCAGCCATAAGCAAGGGAACACAATCCAATTCACCAATAAAAATACTGAAGCAAGGACAGAGATCTTTTGCTGTTTATTTAACGTACTCCAAAATCTATACAAGAAAGGTAACAAGCCTTCAATATCCAAGCACTTCTGGAAAAAGAGATTTCCGATCTAAAAGCAGACTTTATTTATTTATTTTTTTAAAACAAATGTGGCTCAACAATTCAAATCATAAATTGCAGTGATACTGAGTAATGAAACAAAGAACCACAAATACATACCTATACCTTCAACCTCAACCGCGATCTCATGTTTTCGATCTGATTCGATTCAGCACTCAAATCGGAATTACAGAGAATTCTGACTAATGAAACAATGGACTATGAATACCTATCTATGTTTTTCAACCTCCACAGAGATCTCACGCTGTCATCACAACATGCATATAATAAAGAATACTAAAAAATCAAGTAAGGGCTGGCATCTGCTCATAGTCGCCTTCCTCCTAAAACCACAATCCTCAGATCACTGAGATCTTTATTTCTATCTTACCGCAGTTGCAGAGATCGCTTCTATAAGGAGCATTACTCACACGCTGGTGTACCCCTTCCTTTCTGCCTGCGTCCCTCATGGCTGCGACCCTTAAATCAACCTAACACATGGGATCAAGCCCAGCTCAGTCAACATTCAAATCAACATCTATCCATCTAAAACAAGGATCGGATCTTATATATATATATCAATCTAATCGCAGAGGGATCGGCTCTATATGGGCAGTCCTACTCTCATCAATTCTAGAGCTGGAACTGAGATTCGTTAAAGATTGGATATATTCAAATCAACATATATCAATCTAAAACAAGGATCGAATCTTATATATATATATATCAATCTAATCGCACAGGGATCAGCTCTATATGGGCAGTCCTGCTCTCATCAATTCATAAATAATAGAGCTCGAACTGAGATTCGCTAAGGATTGGATATCTGCTAAATAAAAATTTATGACAATGTTCCGCCAGGGATTGAATGGGCGTCAACGAATTTCACAGCAGTATATATATGAATATTCCTCATTGAGTTTGGATTAACATTACCCATCAAACATAGGACGATTTTCCAGCAACTTTCTCTACCAACTTATCAGAATGTGAAGGCTGTGCGACCCAGGTTCCATGAGTACTCCCCGATCATGGTCTACGCAGTCCCGGTACTCCATTCTGAAACTCCAGTAAGAAAAATTCCCCCTTTTCCCATCGCTCCCCTTCAACTAAAATACCCCGCGAGCCAGAAAACCAATCCCCTAAAATAAAGCTTGTTAAAAGATTGCCTATTAAGATTACAACTACTTCAGAGATCGTGGAAGTTTTGGCAGTAGCATGGAGCTCAGTTAAGGCGGTTCCTCCATTAAGACAAATCGGTAGTTGGCAATGGTTGACAATCAAGGAGACAAGCTCCTAAAATTTCTTAATCACCTTTATAATACCCTACCATGTCTTTAATATGGAGCACTTAAGCACACAAGTGTCACTCCTGTTCGATCCTTTTCCTCCCACCAATAATTCCTTTAATACTTGCTCCACATGATGGAGATGAACTCACAAGGATATCTCCTTGATTTGCTCCTCCACCTTCTCAACTATCCCCGTACACGAGCTCGGTTTAAATGGAATGGTGTTTCCCCGAGAGTTGACATCTGTCAGCTGGACTAGCTGTAATGCTTCTACGAAGAGTTAGTGGATGTTTAGTATAATATTCTGGTACTCTTTCTTTCCCCCACTACTAAAATAAAATCTAGTTTTAATAAATGGAAGAGACCAGCTTTTTGGATCTTAGTAGCACCATTCTCAACACGTGTCGCCCAATACCAACGTTTTGCACATCTACAAATATTTCCCAAATCTTTTAAATGGCGGATCGCCTCACTTCAACAAAGAAGGAAACAAAACCCTAACTCATGGGAGTAGTGGTGTTAAGGTCGAGATGTGGAGCTGATGCCTTCCCGAGGAAAATCAAGTAAGAAAAGGTGTTCTCTTAATAAAGGTATAAGTGAACCAATTTTATTTTTCTAACTCTTTCAAAGATTTCTTAGGTTTTCTTTTTCGAAAATCTTTATAATCAACGCCTATCTCACACACCTATACCTAGTATGTTATATGTTACAAAATGTACACATATATGCTATACATATTCTCAAAATAAAGAATTCTTTGTAATTTGTATAAACAAATAAATTTTGCGATACTTCTTCAACCATATTATATCATAGTAAATAGCAATCTAAAAATAAAATGTTATACTTCCTCCTCTCTTAGGAGTGTATATAATTTTATCTTTAATAAATATAGTTTAAAACTAAATAAAAGATACTTCATACAAAACTCCACTTTCTCTCCTTATATCTATATACATATAAGTATAACTACTTGATATATATATATATATATATATATTTATACTTTCATCTTTATTTGTAACATACATTTATCAAACTAATAGGGAAAGAAGGAGGGATATCACATCCTCCTCGCCTTAACATAACACCATCCTCGGTGTTCATAAATTTTACCTTCTTCAGACTTTCATGAATTTCCATAAGTCGCCATTAGTCATATCTGCATTTCCGACTACAAAACCGAGATTAAAAGAAAAATTGTTTAGCAACAACTTTATCATCAAACTCCATAATCAAATTCAAAAACATAAATCATGAGTTCTTTATTGCACATATCACTTGCAATATATTGAGTAAATCTAGCGCTCCATGATTCTATACTGTTGACTAAATCAACAAATAGCATTCACTTGATCCAGAAAATTCTTGCCTAACACCTTAGTGCTCACGCATCAATCCTTTCTCTCATGTCTTGCCTAACACCTTAGTGCTCACGCAGCAAACATTTCTCTCATGTTTTGCCTAACACCTTAGTGCTCACGCAGCAAACATTTCATTCATGTCTTTCCTAACACCTTAGTGCTCATGCAGCAAACATTTCTTTTATGCATACTAAGCAGCGTCCTGCCTCCCACATATACATTTCATTATAGCTTGCCTAGGTCTTACAGCCAGCCGATTCTCCAAGAATCCTAGTGGCTGTTCAATCCCTGATTTTAGGGAGTATTTCAATGCCATTACAACACTCTTTACACAATTCCCCTCAAGCTTTCTCGCTTGAGTCCCGGAACTTATTTTCCCCAAGCCACTTGCTTGGGTCTAGAAAAATCACCTTCAATTTAATCACTTTATTTCGTCATATACATTCTGTACCCATACGATTACTCTGACCAATCTGGGTCGAGTTCTTTATTCAATAATAATTAATAAAATTTTAAAAGAATAAGTCACAATTGTGATGTGAATTCTTCATCACCTTATTTGACCATAAATTCGACCATCTGCCCAATTTCAATTGTTAGTATCACCTTAATAAAAAGAATCGAATTATTGTAAGAAGATCTCTTCCTAATATAGAAAATCATCTTTCTTACCACCATATTTATACGTGATCATATAAAATATCCTTTCCTACTACACATATGCTAGCTTATAGGTTACATAATGCTTTGAACATGATATAGCATTCTTCCTAGGGTGATTCATGGACACTATGAATGTTAGGTTTTACCATTTCCCACACAATTCCTATTTTAATTATACAACATTTCTTTGTATACACTATCATATAGGAAATAACCAAATGTCAAAACATACTTGTGTACCTTATAAGGATAACCATGTGCATTATAATGGCGGCTGCATGTCTCCTTATCATAAGATCCTCATATGTCGAGGAACCAATTTATTGGTACCCTCCCATATTAGTATTGCACTAAATATGAATCGGTATAACCCATTTTACCTGTTGCTAGTTGTAAGGTAGTGAGGTGTAAGAATAAACTTGTTTGACAACACATTCAGAGTGTCAGTTGTATAAAGGTAATTAAATCATAAGAACAATTATACCTGTAACATGTGTCCAAACGTCATTTTTTTTTTTTTTTTTACATGCTTCATAAAAATGTATACATCGATTACTATTTAAAGATTTCTTCTGATCTAACATGGAAATTCCATTCAATGGCTCCTTAACTCACAATAATATAAAACAGTCATTCCTAGCAGCAGCATAAAGACGTCAGCAATTTATAGCTTCCTACTAACCTGTATTACCTTTTCATGTTATTTCTATATTTCCAGTATTCTCATTCCTACCGCAAAACACACTCTTTTGACAAAACTTGATTTGCATCTACACAATCATTACGTGAACAACAACAAAATAATATCTTAACAAAATAGATAATTTGTACCTGGATAGCAAGTCATCATAATTCTTGGTCATATAACAGTCTAACTTTTATAACCATCCCTCTTCGTTTCCTAACATCTATCCTAGGAATTCCTGGAATATAAAGATGTACTCATGCATTTTCATCATAAGCATCCTTGTAACTATTCAGAATGCACGTGGATATATAGATGCATAACCTATAAATCCTAGTTGATACTTTAAGAACAAAATCTTAACATCAACATAATGATGCTTCCTTCATTACCAAAAGTATGAAATACATCAGTTCCAGTTTCCTACATTAGAATCATGTTAATGGTCATACATCTTGATGTTTTAATATAACTTTTTCACAACTGAATATCCTTTCTCCTATTTTCACATATTGTCTTCTTGCTCAAAACATGCATGTATAAAAACATTCTCCTTTGCGTAGTAATGATTTACTTAAATGCACGAATGGGAAGATCTTCACTCAATAAAATTTTTGCAATTTTGATAACTTAACTAATTACCCATGCGTACTTTCGATCACGTTCAAATCATGTTCTTCGTCAATATAACTTCATATATATATAGTCTCCAACTATCTAGAGGATTATTAGTTTTTTTTTTTTAAATAATAGTAGGGCGTAAGGCTATTTACCCACTTTCCTACTAACACCATTTAATTTATGTATTTATAACCCTTTATCCTTTTGTTGAACTAACCAGCAATGGTACAAGCATGCCCTAAAGCCACACAATTAGTGTTATAATCATTTGTCCTATAGTCTTATCTACAAAAATGAAATTGATTACCGATAGACTCGTGACAATGTTTCTTTTTGACATAGTAACTAGGAATACTCATTTGTGGAAGTACTCTATACTGAAAAGTATGTAAGTTCACTCTCAAGGTAGTAGATGCTTAGACCACAATCTTGCTTCCATTGTCATTCAACTGACCAAGCCAAATTTAACCTTCTAAAATTTGTCAACCAACAAATTTCAACAAATGTATCTTCATATAAGAAGAGGTGTATCTTTTCCGCATTTTCCTATCGGCGTGATATGGTTTAATTATTTTCACGAGAAAACCACACATTTCCATACCCTAGTTATGAAACTACTTATCTACCCAATTCTTGTTACTCTATTTACTTAATCATACAACACGGTGGATGATCAACATTGTTGAAATCAGTAAAATTTCCGTTTTCGGTATGTAATCTAACACAACATACTATACAAAGATGAAAGTATGACTCATATACTTACAATTTAATCGGACGAGTCTTGGTTGGAAATAACTTACTTCGTCACGAGGTTCTCATATTTCTTGAAGAATTCAACGATTAACTCCGATAGTATAATCTTGTCCATTTGTTCCATGCATCCAAAACAACAATTGGTTTGTGAGTATTTGAAACACTTAAGTTATTTTATCTTATGTTTTAGCAATGTTAACCATAGACACTTCCATTATAACTCTTCAGCAAAATGAAACGTACTTACTCGTAATTCCAAGACGTTTCGTCGCTTACTTCTTGGAGATTCTTTGGAACGGAATTTTACCTTTTTTTTTTTTTTCTTTATATGATGCAGTTTCCTTCCTAGTTCGACGAACTTGTATTCGTTTTTCCCCGACTGAGCCCAATAAGCCCTAGTGTTTGCAACCGAAGCTCTGATACCATATGTGACATCTCCATGAATCTGTTAGTGTTATTTTGAGAAAAATCTAAACTTTGCTCCTCTAGCAATTAACCAAATCACATGTAACATCCCCATATATAAGCGGATTAGTATTGGTGAGTTTTCAGAAATTTAGCAATTTCTACTTTAACACATAGAATTATTTAAAACATTCTTACCAAACTTACTCCCTTATGTCAAAGGTCAACAGATTCCATAAATTCTCCTATCGCCATTTTAACTTTAACATGTCTAGTTCTTCATGAATTACTTACTCCATTGTTTAAAATAACCTTGCATATAAAAATAAACTTTTAAAGATAGACACATCTAATTGGTAACAATATAATCATAATCCTAAGCGAAGCATTATATCAACAACCAATTTTGTACAGGAGTCGTATACATCAAAGAAATCCTAAACATTTTTAAGGACAAAAACAAATACTCATACATAAGACACATTGAAAACACCATAGGAATCATAGGGGACAAAATATAACGTGGCTCACCTGTACACGGGCTAGTCCACAAAGGTGTGTGTGCATCTTTTATTATTCTTTAAAGGAAAACAGGGATTACAATCCAGCAACATTGTTGCGATAAATCTCCTTCGAAAACTCGAAGCCTTCCATCACAAGGCTGCAATATATAATTACAATAAAACTGCTATACAGAGGTCTGCAGGGTTAGCCCTGTCACGGCATCAAGACATATTAATGGAGTTTCCTCTCTGTCATGTTCAACCCTACAAAATAGAGTATAGAGTAGGTCGAATCTCTCCAGGAGATCGCCTTGATTCATCCATCAAACACGACACCATTCAATTAATCAATTTTTAAAAATAATCCATATATAAATATATACATACAGTTAAAAAGAAGGTGAAACTAAAGTTCGATAATACCGATCCTCAAGATCGATGTCTTATTCAAGATACCAAAACTACAATTCTATCAACATACAGATCAGTTAACCTTTTCCTTCAGTCATGGGCGGAAGGGATAAACACGATTTCATCCACCGTACAGAACCTGAGGGAAGGAGATTTTTCGATTTTTAAGATAAACAGAACTTATCATTTTCTTCAGCCATAAGCAAGGGAACACAATCCAATTCACCAATAAAAATCCTGAAGCAAGGACAGAGATCTTTTGCTGTTTATTTAACGTACTCCAAAATCTATACAAGAAAGGTAACAAGCCTTCAATATCCAAGCAGTTCTGGAAAAAGAGATTTTCGATCTAAAAGCAGACTTTATTTATTTATTTTTTTAAAACAAATGTGGCTCAACAATTCAAATCATAAATTGCAGTGATACTGAGTAATGAAACAAAGAACCACAAATACATACCTATACCTTCAACCTCAACCGCGATCTCATGTTTTCGATCTGATTCGATTCAGCACTCAAATCAAAATTACAGAGAATTCTGACTAATGAAACAATGGACTGCGAATACCTATCTATGTTTTTCTACCTCCACGGAGATCTCACGCTGTCATCATAGCATGCATATAATAAAGAATACTAAAAAATCAAGTAAGGGCTGGCATCTGCTCATAGTCGCCTTCCTCCTAAAACCACAATCCTCAGATCACTGAGATCTTTATTTCTATCTTACTGCAGTTGCAGCGATCGCTTCTATAAGGAGTATTACTCACACGCTGGTGTACCCCTTCCTTTCTGCCTGCGTCCCTCATGGCTGCGACCCTTAAATCAACCTAACACATGGGATCAAGCCCAGCTCAGTCAACATTCAAATCAACATATATCCATCTAAAACAAGGATCGGATCTTATATATATATATCAATCTAATCGCACAGGGATCGGCTCTATATGGGCAGTCCTACTCTCATCAATTCTAGAGCTGGAACTGAGATTCGTTAAAGATTGGATATATTCAAATCAACATATATCAATCTAAAACAAGGATCGAATCTTAAATATATATCAATCTAATCGCACAGGGATTGGCTCTATATGGGCAGTCCTGCTCTCATCAATTCATAAATAATAGAGCTCGAACTGAGATTCGCTAAGGATTGGATATCTGCTAAATACAAATTTATGACAATGTTCCGCCAGGGATTGAATGGGCATCAACGAATTTCACAGCAGTATATATATGAATATTCCTAATTGAGTTTGGATTAACATTACCCGTCAAACATAGGACGATTTTCCAGCAACTTTCTCTACCAACTTATCAGAATGTGAAGGTTGTTCGACCCAGGTTCCATGAGTACTCCCCGATCATGGTCTACGCAGTCCTGGTACTCCATTCTGAAACTCCAGTAAGAAAAATTCCCCCTTTTCCCATCGCTCCCCTTCAACTAAAATACCCCGCGAGCCAGAAAACCAATCCCCTAAAATAAAGCTTGTTAAAAGATTGCCTATTAAGATTACAACTACTTCAGAGATCGTGGAAGTTTTGGCAGTAGCATGGAGCTCAGTTAAGGCGGTTCCTCCACTAAGACAAATCGGTAGTTGGCAGTGGTTGACAATCAAGGAGACAAGCTCCTAAAATTTCTTAATCACCTTTATAATACCCTACCATGTCTTTAATATGGAGCACTTAAGCACACAAGTGTCACTCCTCTTCGATCCTTTTCCTCCCACCAATAATTCCTTTAATACTTGCTCCACGTGATGGAGACGAACTCACAAGGATATCTCCTTGATTTGCTCCTCCACCTTCTCGACTATCCCCATACACGAGCTCGGTTTAAATGGAATGGTGTTTCCCCGAGAGTTGACATCTGTCAGCTGGACTAGCTGTAATGCTTCTACGAAGAGTTAGTGGATGTTTAGTATAATATTTTGGTACTCTTTCTTTCCCCCACTACTAAAATAAAATCTAGTTTTAATAAATGGAAGAGACCAGCTTTTTGGATCTTAGTAGCACCATTCTCAACACGTGTCGCCCAATATCCAACGTTTTGCACATCTACAAATATTTCCCAAATCTTTTAAATGGCGGATCGCCTCACTTCAACAAAGAAGGAAACAAAACCCTAACTCATGGGAGTAGTGGCGTTAAGGTCGAGATGTGGAGCTGATGCCTTCCCGAGGAAAATCAAGTAAGAAAAGGTGTTCTCTTAATAAAGGTATAAGTGAACCAATTTTATTTTTCTAACTCTTTCAAAGCTTTCTTAGGTTTTCTTTTTCGAAAATCTTTATAATCAACGCCTATCTCACACACCTATACCTGGTATGTTATATGTTACAAAATGTACACATATATGCTATACATATTCTCAAAATAAAGAATTCTTTGTAATTTGTATAAACAAATAAATTTTGCGATACTTCTTCAACCATATTATATCATAGTAAATAGCAATCTAAAAATAAAATGTTATACTTCCTCCTCTCTTAGGAGTGTATATAATTTTATCTTTAATAAATATAGTTTAAATCTAAATAAAAGATACTTCATACAAAACTCCACTTTCTCTCCTTATATCTATATACATATAAGTATAACTACTTGATATATATATATATTTATACTTTCATCTTTATTTGTAACATACATTTATCAAACTAATAGGGAAAGAAGGAGGGATATCACACTCGTGGATTTGCAATCCATCATTCCAAACCTGCGCAATATATCAACAATGTACTTCCCTTGAGAAAGAAATATCTTATCTTTTCTTTGCCAAATATTAAGGCCAAGAAAGTAGTGCATAAGACCTAAGTATTTCATCTCAAAATCAGAAGTGAGCTCCCTCTTGCACCAAGCAATCAGTTGTTCCTCTCCAATATGGAACAAATCATCAAAATATAGAACCAATATCAATGGTTGGTTCTTCACTAATTTGAAGTACAAATTTGGATCATCTTCGCTCTTAGAGAATCTCAGTCTCAAAAGATAGCTTTCAATTCTCAAATAATAAGCTCTGGGAGCTTGCTTAAGCCCATACAAGGATTTCTTCAATTTGCACACATGGGAATCCTTCCCATGAACCACAAAACCCTCAGGCTAATGAATATAAACCTATTCCTCAAATTCACCATTGAGGAAGGTTTTGTTCACATACATGTAGTGAAGTTTCCATCCTAAAACATATCCAAGTGATATCACAGCTCGAATAGTGGTGTACCTATCCATAGGAGCGAATGTCTCCTCATAGTCTATGCCTTCTTTTTGAGAGAAACCTCAGGAAACAAATATGGCTTTATACTTTTCAATACTTCCATCAACAACATGCTTGATCTTGTAAATCCATATGGAAGTAACTATGGACTTCCCTTCAGGTTTAGGAACAACTTCCCAAACATCATTCTTCAAAATAGACTTGTATTCCTCTACCATTGCATATTTCCATACTTGTTTCTTTGTAGCTTCTTCATAGGTGAAAGGATCTAAATCACTGATATGACTCATCTGTGCAACATACTCTGAATATTTGTCAGGTTTCTTTCGCTCTCTGCAAGATTCTAATGGTTCTCCATGCCTCTCTACATCTTGTAGTATATATCAACACCATGCAGACCTCCTCTTGGCAGGAGGTTCATCAACGATTTCTATGCATTCATCATGAGCTATCAAATATAAGAACTTATTTGGATTCTCCATTTGAACATCTGAATGGGGAGAATCAGTATCTGGGTCCTCCATCATAGGATTCTCATGCTCCTCTATGTTTGTATCATATTGAAGCTCTTTCGATCACTTGAATGATGCCTCGTCATGGAAGGTCATATCTCGGATGACCTCAATGTGTATTTCACCTAGCACATATATTCTATAGGCTTTGTATGGTTCACTATAACCAACAAAAGCTCGCTTCTTTCCTGATAGCTCCATCTTTGTCCTCTTTTATTTCAACACATGAATGTATACATGACTCCCAAATATACTCATGTGTGAAATATCTGGTTTTTCACTAGTGAACACTTCTCCAAGTGTCTTCTCATCCAAAATGGCATGAGGACTTCTATTATGGATCTATATTGTTGTACCGGTGGACTCTTCCCATAATGAGGTAGATAGGTCTTGAGCATGCATCATGGATTTTGTAGCCTCACATATGGTTCTATTATTCCTTTTGGAAACCCCATTTTGTTGAGGTTTGTAGGATATAATTAACTATCTACAAATTCCTACATCACTACATAACTCATTAAATGCATGTGAATCAAATTCACCTCCATTTTCAGATCTCAAAGAATGGATGTGCTTTCTTGTCTAATTCTCAACTATGGCTTTGAATTCCTGAAAAATGATAAAGGTTTCTCTCTTAGCCTTTAGAAAATAAATCCATGACTTTCTAGAGAAGTCATCTATAAACAATACATAATATAAATAGCCGCTCATGGAAGGGGATGACATGGGACCGCATACATCCGATAATGTCTTAAATCTAAGATCCCTTTAGATCTAGTAGTGCTGCTAGAGAAAATATTTTTAACATTCTTACCAAGTGCACAACCCCTACATACACTATCATGCTCAAAATCAAATACGGGCATACCTTTCACCATTTGCTATAATCCTGGTAATGCTTTGTAGTGGAGGTGACCAAGGCTCCTATTCCATAGCTCGCATGGAATGATAGTGTTGTGAACGATATCTTGAATGTACTTCTCAGGTACCTTGTAAATACCTCCCTCTCTAACTCCAATCATTGCTTCACATTTCAAGTATTTGTTCTTCAATCATAATAGTGCTTGATTATACATGAAGATAACTCAGAAGCCCTTATCTTCAAGAACAGAAACTGGCAGGAGGTTCTTCTTCAATCCTAGATATTGGTGATGACACTCTTATAACCAGTCATATGTTTGGATGCACCACTGTCAACCAACCATGTGTCCTCACTTGTGATGACAGATCCGGAAAGCGCTGAGACTAGGTAATACTCCCTCCTTGTCTCCTTTTCTTAGGGTGCATTCTTTCGAATAGTTTCATCTTCTATAGTGGTAGAAGCATGAAACCTTCATTTTCCCTTTTTCTTTGCTTTGCACTTCCTTGCTTAATGGCCCTTCAATTAGAGGAAATTTGGGGTCTAAAATGGGCCTTATAAGAAAACGAGCCATCATATAAGAAAACGAGCCAACCATAATTTCTTCATGAGTTGGAATTCAAGAACTAATAGAATTTCAATAAAATGAGTCAACCATAATGGTTGAATTGAGATATTTGTCATAAAAAACTATTTTTTTAGTTCATATTTTCAACATAGATCCATGTGTTTTTACTCAATTTCCGAGCTGGAGCACTCATTGGATGGTGAATTAAATTCTGCATCCAAGGAGTACCCAAATTACATACTTTTGATGGACCCCACTATCCCAAAAACAAGAAATACCTGAAAAACATGATGATGATGTCATCATCATTTTTTTAAGGTATTTCTTGTGTTTTAGGCAATGGGGTCTGTCAAAAGTATGCAGTGTGGGTACTCATTGGATGCAGAATTTAATTCTGCATCCAACAAGTTCTCTCGCTCGAACTTTGAGTAAAACCATAGAGAGAGAGGTTGAAAATACGAACACAAAAAGTAGTTTTTTTCTTTCTTCCTCCAAAATTAATTAATATTATTTTATTATTTTAACTATTATTTTATTATTTTCCCTAGGATTCCCATTTTAGACCTCAAATTTTCTCTAATAGGCTTGTCACAGTCATAGCGTCTAACCTTTGGCTTGTCAAAGTCCTTGTATAGTGTCTTCTTCGAATGGGAAAACTTATTTTGACAGAAGTTCTTCTTGCCTTTATTCATCCTTGTCGTGAGGGAAAGGTTTTCTTCTTTGGTGCACACTAACTTTCTATGGATTCACCCCTCCTCTTGGAGGTAGTCATGCCACAACCTTTCGAAGTTAGGTTGTACCTCTCTACCATTTACCACATCCAAGAATATCTCCCATGAGGATGGGAGACCATCAATAGTGGTTTGGAGAAGATCATATTCATTCACTACTACTCCAATACTAGTAAGATGATCACTTACCTGAGAGATCTTGGTGAATAAGGAGGCCAGTGTCTCATCCTTCTCCATCTTTAGGTTTCAAAGCTTATTCTTCAATGCCCTTTTTTTACTCAGGGCCTTCTTCTCATATAGGTTTGTCAATGCATCAAAACGCTCCTTTGCGGTCTTCAACAAGTGATCATAAACATCAAATTGTCCTTTACCAAATCAAACAGTATTCATTTGGATTTAGCTTGGTTCTTCTTGAATTTGATGCACCCTACATTAGATGTAGGATCCTCCACCATATTGGATACATAGCCATCCAAGTCATGTTCCTCCATGATGTTCAACACTCTCTCCTTCCAAGTGTTGAAATTTGAAGTGCCCTCAAGAAGGTCTTCCAGTTGAACAAATATCGATGCCATGGCTCTCAAGTATGGTGTTCAACTCCTAATGATCTACATAGGCTCAAGTTTGCTTGAAAAATATGAGCTCCTTCATGCCCTAAGCTCTGAAACCATGTTAATTTTTGAGAAAATATGATGAGCTTTGAACTTTAAAACTTTAAGTGCATAAATATTGAATATTTGAATCAATGAACCATAACACAAGATGTACCCTGGGGAAAACCCTAAAAAAATGAGGATGAAAAACCCCAACACATATTCAGGGTATAATTATGATAGATAGCATGTAATGTCTTTTACATTAAGCACCCCCGATGCAATTGCAGAGCAAGATAAATATAAAGAAGAAAGACTCAGAATAATATCCCGCACAAATATAAGTGCCTTGCCTTCAAGGGAGAAGAGAATTTGCTTCACATTGAATTCATCAATCATGTATAACATATTTATATATTCTTCACATGCATTGGATTCTATTTTTATCTTCTAATTTCATGATGAACTCACCCTCTATCTGGATGAATCAATCTTGCATGAAGAAGAGCACCCCACTTCTCATGCAATGCATTAACTCACTAAACTGAGTCTTAGGATGAACTCGCCCCTTAACTGAAAGCTTTTCCACTTAGTTAGGTGGCTAACTTAACTGTCCTCATGCAAATGTTGAAACTCAAGTATCGTCTTTTAGTTTAACATAAGTGTCGTCATGCAAATGTTGAAACATAAGTATCGTCTTTTAGTTTAACATAAGTGTCGTCATGCAATAACACTTAGTTAATTACATCTTCTTTGTTATCACTTAGTTAACTCTCTTTATCTGATTCTTTCGTGTTAACATCACTGTAGTGATCAATTCGAGTTATCTAATTTAACTGAGGCATACATTGTGGCTTTAACTGAAGCTTAACAATTCGAGTTCACTTAGTCATCTCATGAGCAATTTGAATTCTCTTTTTGTCTATGCATTTATCTTTTTCTCTTATCTTTACTGCATGGTCAATATGTGTTAAATTTAATTATCCATCATATCATATTAAACTCAGAATATTTGTCAGATGTTGTGATCATATTATATTACTCTTGGACCAAATTATCATATGCTAAAGTAATTCACTCTAGAGGTGGCCAATCTCTAAAGGAGACTTAATAGCAATCGGTTACCATGGTAATTAGTAAGACGTCACACAACATTAATGCTTCAACATGAAAAGCATTTACCTCTATAATTGGAGTTCCACCCCATGGGTACCTACTATAACTGGAGGTCTACATGAGAATATTACTTGACACACAACTCTTGAGCCATGTCCAACAAGACTTTACAACATCATTACTTTGATACATCAAAGCATTCACCTCAACACATGAGGAATAATCTTTTACAACTGAAGGCTTAGTCATTCTTGAGTACAACTCAAGAATCTACTCCAAGTTCCTGAGTCCAACACAGGAACCCTACCTCAACACACGAGGCCCAATCCTGGCTACACAAGATTGGCTTGGAGAATGACTGGTGATGCTATAGATTTAACATATATCACCTCTTTATATCTCTTATGAGTGAGAAAATGGAGAAGATGGGTGAGATACTTATTTTATTTTCTATTCAACTATTTAATTTTACGTCGAAAGAATCAGTGATAAATTTACATAAAAGTCTAGAACGCGTGTCTTGTTCTGTATTTGAATCTAATAAAAGGGTCAGTCAACACTTCGTTCACATCCATAATATTCATTTATCCATCTCCTTTCATAGTTCCCTCATCGGCGAGAAAACAGAGTATGTGTGTCAAACGCTTTACATGCAATTCAAGAGTGTATGTCTTCTTTTGCGGTTGAATCCGATAAAAGGGTCGGCTCATACTTTATTTCACATCTATAATATTCACCTCTCCAACATCCTTTTAGATCTCTTATTGGCGAAAAAATTAATGCACCTGCAACTCTTATTTTATTTTTTATCCATTTTATATAATTTAAGTTCAAGAAATTAGAGAGAACATTAGATTGAATTCTCATGTGAATTATTCTATTGTTGAATCCGATAAAAGGGTTGGATGACACTTCCCTCAGGATTCATAATATTCATCTCTCCATCATCTTCATAGTTCTCTATTAGAGCTTGATTTCGGTTATAAAAAATTTGTAGTATCTAATCACGACCATTGACCATTAGAGCTTGATTTCCTTGTTGCTACTCAGATCCTTCTCGGTTAATTTGCAATGTCTATTCGTGACCTTTGACTATTGGAGCCCGGTTTCCTTAATGCTTCAGATTTTAATTTTCTTGCTCATAGAAAAATAAATGGAAGGCGATTCGCAAGCACCAATAGAGTGACAACAATCTTGACGACCATACTTTTAGTGTACACAATTGGGAACCTAATGTAGAATATCCCCAGGACACTTGCATTAGAATTAAGGATCGGACGATCCTTTCTCAGTTATTTAATATATGGTTTCCCCAACCATACATACAGTTCTCATATCAATGCGTATAATGAAAAATTATCCGCATGACACCTTTTTAGAAACTTTTTTCCATCCTATGCTATTGATATTGCTTCCATTCTTCTATGAGGATATTGCTTTCAAATGGGCTATCAAACAATGTTTATGGTTTCCTACTACAAGAATTATATACCATGGTAGAGTTATTATATTTAAATTCGTTCTGTACAATAAATTTTCTTTATTTTTTTAACACTTATTTTGACTGAGATTGTTTTTTGACAGTGTAGATTGTTAAAGATGTTTGCTGAAATTCATTTGTTCTCTGAACACCATATCAAACTTCTTATCAATGGAGTAAAATATGTTGAAGGTTTATCATTTCCAAATAGAAATAAATTCCACAACAATGATGTCAAACATGGATGTGTCGTTGTAAATGTCACTATATTTTTAAATGGAGATACTCCATTGTCGCATGCATCAGCTGGTGCTGACAAATTTTCAGAAGCAAAGGATTTGTATATCGAATGGAATGCATCGGATATGATTAGCCACATCGACCCTTCTCTATAAGCTAAAGGGTTAATGAAGAGACTTGCTCTCAATTCTTATAGTGTTGAGGATAATAATATTGTTCGTAAGTCTATGTTATCTTTTCTTCTCACAAAATTTAAACTGTTGCATACATGTTCAGATCATGGAAACTGCATTTCCATAGGGCTAGTGACAAACGTAGATGAGAATGACACGGTTAAAGGAAAACTTTTGGGATTTTTTTCATTTGGTGTGTTGGTGAAGGAGTTGTTTCCTTGCGAGCTTTGTTTGTCGAATCTATACATTGTCACCCTTGTATCTTGGCGAATAAAAGGATAGTCAATTTCAATACAGGTTTATTTCTATATGTTGAAATGGATAAGCAATTTGAATGTTCTAATACAAGAAGAAACTAAAATTACAACATTAATTTTGTGGGATTTAAGGTGAATTTAGTGTATTGTTGTTCTTCACAACTGTGTTATGTTGCCAGAGGGGGTTATTTACAATGTTTCAAAAGGAGACGTGTGCAATTTGTACGGCTGGATGGTAAGGAATTTGGAGTTTTAACTCAGGAGGTATTCATACAATGTGAGAAATGTTTCTTATCAGAAGTATCTCTCCAAAAATGGCCTACAAACTACATGCTTGACCTTAATGGTTCTCCGTTAGATATGATATTAGAACAAACTGCAAGGGGACCTACTATCAATTTTTGGAAAACAATCAAATATTCTCCTCTCAAATGGTATATCCACCTTTGGATGAGCCCTTTGTCAATAAAAAAATCATTACAACAAGACCATATAATTTTGTGAAAGCCCAAATTGGGAAACAAATGTTTGAAAGGAAGTTGACCAGCAGCTTTGAAGAAACATTTGATGAATGTGGCTTCTCTGCTAAAATGAGCATTGAATGTTGTCGTAAAGTTCAATTTATTTCAAAAATTCATTTCCATTCGATGGTTGAAAGCTATAAAAATGTGCATCTTATGAATGAAAATTCAAAAAGATATTTTGTATTGTATTCTTTGGCATCGAATGCTCCTATTTCCATACATGGAGAAAAAAGGAAGAGAACTCTTTTTACAATGAAATTTGACACACTAGATGTCTGTCGAAATGCATGGTATAAATTTCATGGAATAAAAAGGAGCACATTCTACAGTGATAAAAAATCGTTTATAAAAGGTGATTTGACGACTATGAATGCCTACAATGGATTACAAAAGTCTAGGTCAAAAACATTTGCAATATGTGCATGTGTTAGTCAAATTGTGGATCAAAATTCATACAAGTCTCCACATTTAACTCGGTCTATATGTGAAGATGGGACAATGGATCCTTTACGATTATTTCCATCTAATATGTCCTAGGGATTACTCCTTAAGATGGATAATGAATAAATCCAATGGATTGGTCTTCCTCCATTGTCCCAATCCTCTTTTAGCAAATTAATGAAAAAATATTTTCCCGATGTTGAAATCACAAAGAAAAAATTCCTTGCACAATGCAATGAATGTATTTCACTCATCAACAAACTCAGGGCCACCATTGATGCAATAGAAGTGGAGTATTTCGAGCAATCCAAACATCGCATAATTAGTATATCACAAGTTGTTGGTAGGTGTACTGTGCAAAGAGGTTATGTTCAAAAAATAATCCAAACACATACCTCAGTATTGTGCATGACAATATGGATAAGTCTAATACTTCTATACCAAGGTTGGGTAATATGGAAAAGGATCTTATTAATGTCATTAATCTTCTTATTTAATTAACTGGTATGCTTACTCATGGACACCATAGTGGGGGATATGGCCACTTTAGTCTTTCCATTCTGGAGGGTGGTTCAAATTTTACTGTGATTTCATTGTCTAAGTGTCTAAGAGATCTTGAAAGATAAAATTTGAATCCATATGGGGATTTGTGTTACAAAACTAGAACATCAAAACACCCTTTACATGATTCCTTATTATAGAATGATTCCTATGAAAAATGTTCGATCTATAGGCAAGATGAGATGCACGCACATGTTGAAACTATTGGTAATACAAACCTCCATATTGCAAATAAAAAATTACCACCGATATTATTGCAACAAATGGATAATTGTGCTGGTGATAACAAAAATCGCTATGTGTTTTCATTTTTATCTCTTTTAACAACAAGGAGGGTGTTTGAAATTGTTGAAGTTGGTTTCCTTCCTGTGGGACACACACATGAATACATAGATGGAACATATGGGAGGTTATCATCTAAAATAAGGAAAACATACATATTTTCTCTATCAGAGATGATGGAAAAATATAGGACATGTGAGGAGCACATATCATATGTTCCTTATTTAATTGATGACTATTTTGACTTCAATATTTTTGGGGAAACACATCTTTTGGATGGTATCTCAAGGATCATCGGTATCAAAGGATGTCATTTATTCAAGTTTTATCTCATTTATGGCAGGCATGTTATGAAATATAAGGTGTCCATACGGGATGAAACCTGGTAAGCTCTTATTAATATTTGGCATTCTCATGATGATGGAAGTGCAGACCTGCCAATGGGGAGACCTCAAGAGTATCGAAGGACCTATTCAAAGAAATCCAATAATACATGCTAGAAATGAAATTAGAATTTCCCCAACTCTGCGAAATCTGTAAAATATGATGCACCTGATCCCAAACTTGCTTGGCAAAGACACAATCCAAGAATAGATGATCCCTTCTCTCATCATTGTTTTTACACAAAATACAAATATTTGGACCAATCCAACCCTTCATTTTCAGATTGTCCTAGGTTTTAAGTCTATCCTGAAATACAAACCACAAAAAACATTTGATCTTCAACGGGATCTTCCACTGCCAAATAGCACCATACCACCAGTGCTTCGAGAAGATACCTTTACACATAATGATGGATCTATAGGTAGATTTTGCAGACACATAACTTTCTTTCTCATTACCCCTCCATATAATTTTATCTCTGTCAAGTGAAATTTTACAACCCGCATCATGCAAAGACTGGATATATCTATCCCACTCGATGGCCTTACCTACATACATACCAAATTCCCTTGCTTTATACCAATGACCCCTGCCATGTTTATTGTAAATACTGTCCAACGTGATGCAACCATACCTTCTCACATGCAGCAAAACTTCATTAGACAACCGATATGAGTCCTCCAGTCCCACAATGGCATCCACTCCAACTGATATTTCTTTTCCATCCCCTACTTGCCAACATAAATCCTTCGCTAACCATTTGTATACTTTAAGGAATCCGTTCCAGATAGGCGATACCCCTCTAGTCTTCTTTCCAGGATAGCAAAACCAATTGCTGAGTTTCATTTTAATATATTTAGAATGCAACACTTCAGACCATAGTGTATCACCATATTTCCCTCTCCAAAAGCTTTTAAGTCTCAAGGCCTCACTAAAATTAGATAGATCCATAATTCCCCATCCCCCAAAACTTTCAGGAATAGAGATAGACTCCCAACCTGTCATCACAATATTAGCCTTATTCATACCCCCTGACCACAGAAAATTAAAGATAAGTCTTTTCAAAGTAGTAATGATAGAACCCGGAACCGGCAACAAGGAAAACCAATATACAGGAATTCCAGTCAGTACCGCTTTCACCAATGTAAGTTTTCCACCGATGGACAGAAATCTGTAAGACCAGTGGGAAATACAAGCTTCCATCTTTTTAAGTAACCAATGCCAGTCTCTAGTCAAATATCCATTCAGTTTCAAGAAGTAACCGAGGTATTTAAATCCTTCCACCAGTTCACAGACTTTGTATGGCATCAACCTTTGAATATCAGTAATCACTGTATTATCCAACAAATTGTGATAGAAACAAGATTTGGTAATACTCACCTTCATCCCAGAAGATCTGCAAAAGACCCTAATAATACTCAGATAAGCATTCCATTCCTCAATAGAGTCGGATCCAAACAGCAAAACGTCATCAATGAATAGAATATGAGACAGGTAATGATCCTTCGCAATTTTTAGACCTCCAATCGATCCTTCCACCCTAGCTTGAGTAATCAACAGACACACCCCATCAATCACCAAAAGAAATAATAAAGGGGATAATGATCACCCTTAATGAATCCCCCTAGAGCAACTGGAGAAACTTGTGGGAGCACCTATCAACAGCACAACAATATTCATAGATGTAACGTAGGCCATATCCCAATTGATAATCAATAGAGGAAAGCCAATTTGAATAAGAACAATACGCATAATATCCCAATTCATGTGATTATACGCTTTCTCTAGATCCATCTTAAGAATGATAGATTTTTTCTTCTTAGTCTTAATAGAGTGTAGCAGCTCCTGAGTAATGCTACAACATCTAATATTTGTCTGCCCTCCAAAAAGCCAAACTGCTCCATAGAAATAAACATTGAACATTGACAATATTGGCTTCAATCTCATAGCAATAATCTTAGATACAATTTTATAGGCCAAATTACACAGAGCGATAGGCTTGTATTCCCCAAAATTATTCGGATCATTGCACTTAGGAATTAAAGTGAGAAAAGTAGCATTAAGAGCTTCATAAACACTGCCTAATCTCCTAGAGTACTCAACCATACTCAAGATGTCGCTTCCCATTATATCAAAGAAATTGATAAATAGTTCCACTATCCACCCATCCGGCCTAGGGCTCTTCTCCTTCGCAAATAATTTCAAAATCTCCTCAACCTCAGCCAAAGTGACTTCCTACAGCAAATCCTGAGCATCAATATAGTCACAAAATCTAGGGTAAAGTTTTGAAACCTTCAACTGATCACTCAGATCACATTCCTTCGGGTCTGTATAGATATTGCAGAAATAATCTCTAGCCACCTTTTGTATCTTCTCCTCACTAGAAACCAACAATCCCGAGCCATCTTCAATATTCCATATAGTGTTCTGGTTCCTTCTAGAAGATGCAAATGAATGAAAGAACTTGGTATTTTTGTCACCATGCTCGATCCAAATAGCCCAGCTTTTAAGCCACCATTCCTGTTCCTCTTGATCAAGAATATCCTCCTTTTTGTTTCTCCAGACATTTAAGAACCTCGGAAGTATCATTATCCAACATCCCATCAAAATTTTTACTATAAAGTGAATGAAGTTGATCCTCAAGGTTAATGATTTCCAGCTGATCATTTCTCTTCTAAACATGAATCCAAGCAGTAACCCTATCCTTGAGCAATCTTATGTTATAACAGAAAATATCCATTGGATTTAAATCTTGATCCACCTCCATATTTAACCAGCAATTCCAAACCATAATGCAAAAATCCTCCTTTTGTAGCCATGAACTGTTAAACTTAAAGGGATAATGACCTTTAAGTGGACCATCATGGAGTTGTAAAAAAATGGGCCAGTGATCCGATAATTTAACCTTACCAACTCAGGATCTATAATTTTTGCAATCATCAAGTAAAGAAGACTTGATAAAAAATTTATCCAATCTCTTATGGATACCATCATCCCCCATATGCCCATTAGTCCAAGTAGGAACCAAATTAGAAGGGCAAACATCCACCAAATTGTGTGCCTCTAGTAACTCAGAAAAATAATAACCCAAATCATCCATCCTAGCATGATTTCCCCAAACTTCAGATGCCCATTTGGTAAAATTTAGATCGCTTGCAATAATAAGGTTGTTGATATTAAGTAATCCAGTCTTTCAAAGAATTCCAGAAAGGAACCCGCTCACGATAAGGCCTGTAACAATTTAAAACATAGAGCTTTAAATTATTAAATTTACAAAAACCTTCAAGCAAAATCCCCCATCTAGTTTTATAAGCGCTGAAAGAGAAGAAACGTGGGTCCCAGGAAGACAACATACCCCCATACAGCCCATTGGAATTGATCGTTGATACCTCCCAGCAAGGTAATAGACCAGAAATATTTGAGACTGCAACCAATGCATCACACATAGTCTCCTGTAATAAAAGAATATTTGGCCCATTATCTTTTAAGAGGTTTGATAAGGCCCCGAGCCTAGCAGCCTTACCAACCCCATAGACATTGAATGAGCATAATGACATTAAGAACCATCGACTTGGGGATTTCCAGCTCTAAGTCCCCCATCATTACAAAGTGGCAAATCCTCAAAACCCGTATCCAATAAATGAGCAAATAAAGGTTGATATGACAACCTATCAAACAAATCTGATTTCCCTTTCTCCTTCCACTTTTTTCTCCTAATGGTCACATTTTGAAATCATAAAATATTGGCATTCAAAACATCCGGGTTAGAAGAGGGGTACTTAGAATATATTGGCAACGGAGACATCAAACCCAGACCCTCCTCCCCATCATAACCTGCTTCCTTAAGAAGAGCACAATTATCTTTTAATGAGGCTCCCTCAAGATCCCTAGACACCAAGGGAGAATGACACCTAGACTTTGCTAAGGGTAGGGTTTCGACCGAACACCCCTCACCGGAGTCCTTCCCAAATAACTCCCGATTGATAGATTTTTTCCCCAGGCCCACAGATGGAAATACAGGAACATCAAGATTAGGAGAGGGAAAAACAGTTTCCCCAGGCACACCCAGGTTTAAAACCACCTCCCCTATTGAAATACCATGATCCAATGATTTCTCCATATCCTCAATAAGATTCAACTCAGCATTTAACAAATTAGTAAAAGGAAGATCAGGACTAGAAATTTTCTTACCCGAAGCAACGGTCGAAACACCAGGATCCAAATTGGGGCTTTTTTCCTTTAAAGCCGAAACCCGCTCTATCTTTGGGCCAAACTTCAATGGACATTGCTCCCGAATGTGACTAGTATTATGGAAAATAAAACAACGAAATGGAATTTTGAAGTAGTCCAAGCATTGCAGCCATATCCGAGAACCCCAACAAATCTCCACTTCCGTAGGTAGACCTCTACACATCTCAAATTCCACCATAACCTTAGCAAATCTTCTGTTACACCCATAGAGGGAATTATTATCAACCCTGATAAATTTTCCCACCGAGTTTGCAATGCCAACCAAAATATTTTATGTCTAGAGCTCTATAGGCAAGCCAGGAATAATCATCCACAAATGTCGACTATTCTCAACCTTAGAAATAGGATCAAAGGATAAATGCCATCGCTTTAACCATAAAGACCCTTCCTTAAAAATCCAATTTTCCTTCATAACCAGCTCCAGGTGCTCTGGCTCATTAAAGATAAACATAATCCAACCATTGGTAAGCAGGTTAACCCTAAGAAGAATACCAATAATTGGCACCCAAGCCTTCTTCATCCAATCAATCATTTCTCCCTTATGCCCTGAAGTATACTCAAAACGACACACAATCGCCCGAGAGGCTAGCATCTCAATCCTGTCCAGATTTGTTTCATGCTTAATAGTAAACCGGTCCAAACCCTCCCTTACTTTGATAACTTTCAGTTTTCTCCTGGAACAAGCCTTCTCACCCCTAAGATGATACAGAATAGAGTTACCCAAAGGCACATCTACCTTCAGAGGAGAATCAGCAACCTTCCCAACATAACCACCAGACCGACCCAACCTCCTTGAGCCCAACAATGGCAAAGGAAATGAGCTTAGGGTTTCATCGCCAAAGGTAGTATCCAGCCTAGCTAAAGCATGAGAAGCCCCAGCCACTTGAGGGCTAACTAAGCGGTCACCACCCGGACAAAGAGGCATAATGACAAAGGTCCTTTTAGCAGGAGAGGACAGACACGTGATCAGTAACCACAAGACCCCACACCTATCCAAAACTGCCAAAAAATCAAAATCCCCAGATCTAGTAGTCCTGCCAAAAGTTAGACAACCTAAATCTGGAGCCAGACAAAAAAGGAAAATGCCCCCAACCACCAAAAAAGTAGGGATGGAAAGAAACATTTCTGCAAAAATACTGACAAATTAGCTGAAGCAAAAAAACAAATTGATTCCCACTTTTTAGATCCTTGGTTGATACTAGAGCTAACCCGCTTGTTAGCTGGACTCCAAGGTGCTTCAACCGCAATGTCTACATTTTGCAGAAAATATCCCCCAAACCCTACCTCATTCCCCTCCATCTTCTACTTTAAACCAATATTACACCCTTACCATGTATTTTTTTTGTTACTTGAAGCAAAGACAGTACAAATTGAGAAAATATGTTTAACCTATTATGGGATGTCTCTTCTCCTTTTATGTTTTTCTTACTAAGCAATTTCTAAAAAATAATCCTCTATGAGAAAATACTATGTTGTAATAATAGTAACTAGATTAATATTATCTGTTGTTAAAGTTTTGGAAAAATAACCTAATCCAAGATTAACTAGATTCCAATTGATTATAATTAAAAAAATTAATCATAAAGCCCCCATTTATAAATTGTGCAATTTTACACCACATTTGTAATTCCCATGGATGACATTTGATTTTTCAAATCTATAATCTTAACATTGATGGTACCAAAGGATTCTGTTGATAACATATTTTTCCATGTTGTGGAAGAAAGGTTGATATCATTCAGAAACCGCTTCCCGAGAGATAATTGTGTACTCATTTCCATTAATTTCCACGTTGTTAAGCCATGCAATGCAACTATACATGTCCACATAAGGAAGTATGGTTTTTAAATTATATCATAAGGTGGTATAGTTTTTAAATTATATTAGTAAACTGTCTAAATTTAGCAAGACATCTTAAGCTCACATGAAATAGAGCAAGTCACACTCTAGTTTGAAATTTGTATGTTTCACTTTACACTTCCACGTGCCAGTTGTAATTAATGTGGCTAAAGGTTATAAGATTATCTCTCATAGTCCGATGAAGATCATCATTATTTATATGTTAATATTTTTTAGTATATTTTTTTAATTTAATTTAGATTAATAAATTTAAAATTGCATATATATTTTTATGAATATAAAGTTTGATTAATTAATTGTCTTTTTTTTATAAAAAATTTAAAAACTTTTAATAATAATATATATTTATGAATATAAAATTTGATTAATTAATTATTTTTCTTGATTATTAAAAATTTAAAATCTTTTAATAATAATAGGATATCTTAGTGCTAAACTTTCTCTCATTCAAATTATTATCATGCATTTATACAATCAAACTCATACTTTATATTCACTAGTTAGTGTGAAAATCCTCACAACAGATCTAAGAGATGATGTATACCTCACAATAAATATTAAGCAGGAAAATAGAAGAAGAGTTGTTAATGCAGTGTAAAGAAGCAACAGAATTATGATACAGTAGAACTCAGATAGAAGCAGAATAACATCACACACACTTATTCATTAATCACAAATATAAACAATAAATAGTACAATGGTGGAGAGGATTCGAATGCCAAGGTGGCAATTTGAGTTAGCCTCTCATAGAGTGATCATCATATCAATAGAGTGTCATCAGAGCACAACTAGGAGTCCTTATCATCATCAGTGGAGTCATCAATGCACAAGTAACTGTCAACCAGATGTCAAACTGAGTCTAGCTGAGTGTGGTAGGTGTAACTGGCACATGGAAGCACTAATTGAATGAAGGAGGATCAGTGGAGGGCGCATGAGAAGATAACTGGAGTCAGAATGGGCATTCTAGTCTCATTGGAGGTCCATCGGAGTGATACAGTCAATTGAGAGTCAGTCTAGCCTTAAATCAAGGAAAGAACTAAAGTGCAACTGAGTGGTAGGTGAAAGATGACGCATGAGATGCATGCAACTGCATGCAGGGTGCACTAAGCACTAGGAGGGCTAAAAGTGATCAATGAGAAGCTCTCAGGGCTAGCTAACTGAGGGCTAGGTGCTGGGACTAATGACTAGGATGCATTCAATTGCATGCATGCATGCAAAATCATGACTTCATTCAAAATGCATGCATGACTGAAAATGGAAAAGTGGATAATGTTGGTAGGACTAGGATGGAGTATAGGAATATCCCAACACTCCCCCCCTAATCCATCGTGGTCCCTGGTAACTGAGACCAAAGGTCACCCAATACAATGAATAAAAATAGCAATCAATAAACCGAGGAAATGGGGAAAACCTCATGGGAAAAATACCCCCCCTCAAAATAGATTGTAAGGCACACACAAAAAATAAATGCTCCAAACTCAAGCAGGTGTGACACTTGGTCATATGTCTGGAGGTATCTTCTTCTTGGGAAGAAGTGGATCATGCTCAAAAGCATGCGCTTGTACTTGCTCTTTAGATCGAATGTGATGAGAACAAATCCAAAAGTATGAGTATGATCCTTGAACCTGTGATTTGAATCAGCTGAGGTAGGATCAAAACCATGAATGTGTAGATAGTCTTTTGTTTTATCCTTTGAACCATCATGGGTGAGATTATGCTCAAAAGAACCATCAAATGTTAGTGATTGCTTGGAATCCAAATCAGATCCAAGACTTGAAGATTGGTTTCTTAAGATCTCCTTTGAACCATTTGAGGTGAGATCTAAACCATTGAATGCATGAGAAATTATCCCAAGCGAATGGAAATGGCCATCATCTTCAATAACCTTCTGAGAGCATGAAATAATGATCTTACAGTAGTAAATAACAGGTGATTGATCAAGGAGAGAGAATGCATTACCTCCAATGGTTGATTTTACCTCCGAAACATTCATGAGATCATGATGCAAACCAACAGACTCTGGTGCAAGAGAGGATTTAGGAACCTCTGCAATTTCTATAGTGTGAGCTGGCACAGAATTCAAAATAGAAGAAATTTGGAGCATGAGTGTAGAATCTGCAAATTCTTCTTCTTTGTGGACAACTTCAATATGAGATATGTTTGATACTAATTCATGATCAGAGAGATCATCAAGGAGGGCGAATGCATCACTTTGCTTGCTCTCGAAATGGTTTGGACCAATCCCTTCATTTTGTTTGCCAAATCTTTCATCCAGATGGGCCCATAGCTCTTTTGGAGATTCGGCATAATTAAGGGAATCGATTACCATACAACGAGACATAGCAAGCAACATTTCTCCAGAGACTCTGTCACCTTCATTTAACCAATCATTCTCCTCTTCGGAGGATTCAAACTCTCTTTCAAAACAATAATCAAAGAGACCATGGCTCTTCAAATATGCTATCATTTGTGGTTTCCATTCATCATATTTGAATGGAGAAAGAGGATTAATTCCTTCTAAATACATGGAAGCTGTAGAAGACCTGCAAAAACAATAGAAAATGCCTGCAACTACTACTACTGCAAAAGTGCAGAAACTGCTGCAACTACTGCACTCGAAATCTTGATAATAACCTGCAAAAAACTCTCAGGAATGGAGATAGACAGTACTCTCAAAATGCTCTAATACCATGTGAAAATCCTCACTATAGATCTAAGAGATGATGTATACCTCACAATAAATATTAAGCAAGAAAATAGAAGAAGAGTTGTCAATGCGGTGTAAAGAAGCAACAAAATTATGATACAGTAGAACTTAGATAGAAGCATAATAACATCACACACACTTATTCATTAATCACAAATATGAACAATAAATAGTACAATGGTGGAGAGGATTCAAATGCCAAGGTGGAAATTCGAATTAGTCTCTCATAGAGTGATCATCAGATCAATAAAGTGTCACCAGAGCACAACTAGGAGTCCTCATCATCAGTGGAGTCATCAATGCACAAGTAACTGTCAACCATATGTCAAACTTAACCTAACTGAGTGTGGTAGGTGTAACTGGAACATGGAGGCACTAACTGAATGAAGGAAGCTCAGTGGAAGGTGCATGAGGAGCTAACTGGAGTCAGAATGGGAAATCTAGTCTCACTGGAGGTCCATCGGAGTGATATAGTCAGTTGAGAGTCAGTCTAGCCTTAAATCAAGGAAAGAACTAAAGTGAAACTGAGTGGTAGGTGAGAGAGGGCGCATGAGATGCATGCAACCACATGCAGGGTGCACTAAGCACTAGGAGGGCTAAAACTGATCAGTGAGAAGCTCTCGGGGCTATCTAACTAAGGGCTAGGTGCTGGGACTAATGACTGGGATGCATGCATGCAAAATCATGATTGAATGCATGACTGAAAATGAAAAAATGGATAATGTTGGCAGGACTAGGATGGAGTATAGGAATATCCCAACAATTAGCTGCTTAGTTGTTGTATTTTATTGCTTGAAATTTTTTATATGAAGTCAAATAAATCATTTTAAGTGTTTTATAGTAAAATTAGAACTTAATATTAGTTATTGAGATTCATTTTTTTATTTAAAAAAATTATACTTTTTTAGGAGGAAACATATGTTCTTAACCACTAAGAGGAAACTTATGACCTTTTAGGAGAAAACATATGTTCTTACATTGTTACAAGTTTTAAATGTTTTATAATTATTTTAGGCTTTAGTTTTGGATTACATTCAACTATTAGATTAAAACATTTCTAGGAGGCATGTATACGAGTTTTGTTGCTAATTTCACTTGTTTTATTTTAGAATTATATATGGTTTTTACATTGAAAAAAAGGTTTTACTCTTTACCTTTATATTTTGGATAAATTTAAATTTATCTCAAATTTAATAGATTTATAATAAATTAATAGATTCATAATATTTTAATGGTTAGATGACAAAATTAATTGTTGACAATGATATAATCCTTGACCATGGATTAGACACACTTTACCCATGCATATATGTGAGACATGTAATTGATGCACATTAGAGACATCATCATGTACACATAACTCATGCACAACTAACAACCATAAAAGTCTTTGTTGTAGTTATATTGCTAACATTGATCACTTATTGTCAAGTCCTTAAACTTAGAGATTACATGGCATTTAAAATCATCTGCCTTTGCTTAAGGATTTAGGTGAATTTGAATTTTTTCATTGCTATTATTGTGTTACATTTGGAAATATCCCCAACTTTTCTAAGAGGTATTGCTCTAATAAAAAAAATATAGAAAAGAAAACCTAGAAGAAAAGCATTTATGCAGAAGAATAGGTATTATCATTTGAAAGGTGATGCTTCAATGATGTTTCTAGACAATTGCTAGTGGCCTTACACAAAAAGGTTATTTTCTTTGCTTATAGCTTCTTCTCATTTCATCTTATAGAAAAACGTTTTGGAAACATCAGGGACATTGCCACCTCGTGGCTCTTGTTAAAATTGTATTATAATTTTATACATTTTACTAAAATATATAATATTGAACTTTGTAAATTGAATGTTGAACAATATTGAGAACCCATGTGGAGCAAGGCCACCTTTCCATGTAGTTCAAAGTAGAGATTTAGATGTTTAATTCCAATCCCTCTAGGACTACTACTTTTTTACCCAATTACAAAGTCATTGCAGTTTACTTTACTTCACCTTCATTGGGAACCCTTTATATATGTATTCCCCGGAGGTATATCTATGAAGAATAAGAATAATTTTACCTTACTTAGTTCTACCTGTTTCTACTTCTCCTATCTATCTCACATATAATATACAATTACTCTCTTCTTCCCATTAGCTATCCTAGCTTTAGGGTGATGGAAAGTCAAGTTACCTACTCCCAAAGGGTATTCAAAGAACGTCATGTATAAATTTGGTAATTAGGCTACAATAGCTAGCAAGAAAGAGAATTTATTTCTTTGCATCTAAATTAAATATTTTACATTACTTATATACCCTTATTACTTGAGTAACTAGAGATATGGGAAAGAGAGAGATTTCTTCAAAACCTTCCTAAATAAGGATCTTACATGCATAGTGACTCTAGTATATAACATAGCATAAACCATCACCACCTCACATGGACAATTTTGCATAATACTGTGACTATCAATACCCACTTTTTATTTTGTTCATTCCCTTACAAAAAATTATCCAAATAATTCATTTCTAGCAACAGCCTACCTCATATGTAGAGTAGTATTTTTATAATTCAATTGTAGCAACAACCTACCTCATATGTAGAGTGATTTTTTTTTGTACACAAGATGGAACCTTCTAATCTATTAATAATAGAGACTATTACATAGAGTACAAAAAAGAGCTAATTGAATGGTGCCCCTCCTTAGGGAAAACAGAGCACTAGAGAGTCTAAACTGGAATTAACAGAAAATAGCGAGCTACCTGGTGCCCCTCCTTAGGGAAAACAAAGCACTAGAGAGCTTAAACTGGAGTCATCATAATTTTTTAAGTATGAGAATGTCTGCTTACAAAATTGTTTCCAAAGGGGAGAAACGGGAGTTTGAAAGGACATTTTAAACAACCATAGCCAAGAGGGATGGACTTAGACCAAACTAGAGTAAGAGAGCCAAAACTAGAGATGAATTAACATAGTATAAATAGAACTAAACTTGATATAATGTGGGAAATACATAATAGAATATAAAATATCTAAAAATAGGAGACCAAGAAAAATATGGGATGCTACCTGAAGATCCATTCCGTGCATGTAGCTTCATTCATTGGAGCAACTCCTCCTTTGTCTTCATCATCTAAGATGATAATCTAGTGGGTTTCTTGGACTTGGATGTGTTCCTATTGGCTTGGTTTTGCTCTGCTACCTCGGTGACTTTGAATATGTACCCCTTCTCCAGCCTTTTCATACAAGAGTTGATTTCTTCGAGATAGTTGCGAAGATATCTCGTATTTTCCCCCTTTTCTTCCATGCATTGCCATAGGAGATATTTAATTGACCCATAAAGATCAAACATTCAGTTGAAGAGGTTTATTCTACTTCTTGAGTGTTTCGGGTCTATTATCCAGTATTCAAAGGCATTCTGCATTTGAGCTACCGAGATATTTTCCTTCTCTCAAGAAGAAGAAGCAATTATATCAATTTCTCTCAATAGTTCTCTTTTTCGCAGCACCAGAGTATCCGTTATTTGAAAACCCAATTCTTGGAGGTAAATTTTCCCATGAATCGTCTGCCTCTTTATGCTGAAGGGTTTGTTATGCATTAATATCTTGTTAATCCTACACATGAGATTTGTCAGGATCATGACTTGGGTGAGTACTTGCAGAATTGAATGCTTATCACCGAACATGATTAGAAAGTACATAACCGTGATATTTCTCTTTGGTCATAGAAAATATTAGCATGTGCGAAAAATAATTGAACATCGGAATTATGATTGGATAAGGTGGCAGACTGATAAATCATCCTTTCACCTCATCGATATCACTTCAATCCTTGCTAGCTATTCGTCCTCCTTTCCCGGACAACGTTTCATGCAATGATCAACACAATGGTCAACACAATGGGACCATTTTAAATTGTGGGATTTCGATCATCCTCCATCTGTCCTTCTCTCTGTTGTGCAGTGATGAGCGTAGGTCCTATGTTATGATCTTCCTATTATGTGGAAGGTTGATTCTTTCTATCCCCGTTTGCAATATCGTGGCATCCCTTGCTCCAAGGAAGGTGTTGGATGTCTGACTTTGGTAACTTGATTTCATTTACTTTGTTTTCGATGCCCAAGTTAGCCATCATATCATCCAGTTGATTTCCTTGTCGTTTGATGTGGGAAGGCATGGTGATAAGGAGGTTTGGCAGAATACCGACTAGCTCTTCTAAACCATAAGTGAGACGCCAGCTTCTGGATAGCTTGGCTATCTTTGTGCCATGCAAGATTCTTTTGATATAAAATATGAGAGTTTGTGAATCACCTTCAATGATAAGATTACACTGATTGTTAGCCACTACCAAATAGATGCCCGAGAGAAGAGCTTGCATTTTCGCCATGTTATTTGTTTCTATGTCGAACTGTGACCGTGCGTAGACCCATTGAGTGTTCACAAGTTCATTCCTTAGGAATCCTTTGTATCCTAATGAACTTGGATTACCATGAGAAGCTCCATTGAATTTGAGCTTGTAGAAACCTTTTAAGGGATGAGCCCATTCACTTGGGATCTAGCTATGAATATTTCTTTTTTTGAAGGAAGCTATATTTGGATTGATAATTGGATTCCAATTGTACTAGATGTTCTGCTCCCGAGGGACACAAACCATGTCTTCTTAGGTCCAAGAGGTCCGACCTAAGGTTTCTTGGATATTGGATTGAAGGGTTCTCCAAAGTTGTGACAAATTCCAATTTTATCCTCTAAAAATTCTCCCTTTTCATTCTTTCCACATCAACCAAATGATGAAACCAGGTAGAGCTTTCCAGATTATATTTATAATTGGGTTTTCAAAGGTTCATTTCTCAAATTCAAAAGAGTGTTTCTTATGGAGCTTGCATCTATGTCTAACTATCTAAAAATCATGGCGGATTTGTCCTAGATCTTAGTAGTGAAGGGGCAGTTGTTCAACAAGTAGTTCATGTCTTCTTCATCAGTCTGGAAAATGGTACATTTTGACGGACCAATGAAACCTCTTCGTTGAAGCTTATCCTAGGTAAGGATTTTGTTATGCATGACTAGCCAAAGAAAAAATGATATTTTAGGAAAGAATTTGCTAGTCCATATGTTCTTCCAAATTGGTTCTGTGGGAAGGTTGCTTTCCTCTAATATTAGATGATAGGATTCTTTGAGGTTGAAGCTTCCTAACGACCGATAAACCCAACAAAGCTGATCCTTTCCCTTTTTTATTTTTATTTTTCTAGATTGAAGATCCTCCCATAGGCATTCTCTTTCAGGGTCTTCAGAATGAGGAATCCATTGATCTCTATCTAACCAGGTATCACAACACCCAAAAGGTTTTCTTTTGATTACGTTGAAGGCATTTTTTAAGGGGATTTGACAGTCCTTGTGGAGACTTCATCATCTGTCAAGATCCTATCAAGAGCCTCTCCTGTCCACTGTGTAATAAATATCTTTTAACTATATTTGGTTACAACACCTTAATGGCATTGAATTTACTCACTTTCATTTATTCATTCTTGTCCCTCAATACAAGAAAAGAAATAATATCAGCAATCAGAGGATGGGAAGCGAAGCAATCAAATAAAAAGCCACTAGCAACTCGAGGGAAAGGATTAAATTTGAAGGGTAGGGTCCTATTTCACTTTGAAGGGCTATGATATATTGAACCCTTCAGTGATGACATGTTAAAATAAAACATTCCTTTCATTTGAAAATGTAGTAGTACATCAAAAATTTATTTTATATTAAAAGTAGTGTAATCGAATTCCTCAATATAGTGATAAATTAAATTTTGCATCGTTCCACTCAATGGTTTTTAATCATTTAACCATAGGAACAACCCAACCAATATTGAGCTCCACTATGGGAAGTAATCCCTTTATATATGTTTCTAGACACTAAGATCTACAAACAAAAGGAGAGACAAACTTCCCTATAGGAAACAATCGTTAGGGGAGTTGTCTTTTTTGTCTCTAGCGGAGATGTGCACTTAATATGCAGGTTGGTGGTGGAACGATGGTGGTGGGTTGGATGTGTCCTTCCTTTACTCAAGAAAAGTCCCTAAATTCTAAATAGGGTAATATACCGTATGAAACAATAGGGAAATCAAGGGTGGAAGTTGTAATATTTTAGAGCTAGGATCACTCAACAATAGAAGACCTCACTTGAATTTACTCATGTAGTGCAGAAAGAAGAAGAAGAAATGTTGAATCAATACTAACCACTCATTACACAGAAAATGGAGAAAAATTGTTCTATCATACATTAGTTGTAAGCTGGCACTCTGTAATGTGAATAATAACTGAATACAATGAATGAGATTTGAATGCCACTAAGGTCATTCGAATTATCCTCAAAGTGTGGCTTGGATAGCATTGGAGACATCATCCAAACTAGTGGCAGTGGTCATAAAAGTCAACTAGTCAGTCAAATGAGTCTAACTGAGTCTAATTGAGTGCATGGGCACTAATGTAGGCAAGGAGACTCCAATGTGGGTGCATAAGGAGCTATCAGTAATCAGTAGAGATCAAACTAGTCTCAGTAGGTGCCTATCTAAGTGCTTCAGTTAGTTAACTGATCAATCATCTCCTGAATCAAGGAACTGAGTCATCAACCAAATAACTAACTGAAGTAACTCCTAAATAGGTGGAAGAAGGAGCACATGTTCTCCAGTGATGAAAACAAGGGTGCATCAGTGGCTAGGAGGGCTAAAACTGAGCAAAAAAATGCTCCTGGGGGCTACAAAATAAGGACTAGGTGCTGGGAGACTGCCATACTGATGACTGGATGCATGCAGATGACTGGATGCATGAAGAATTGCATGCAACCATGCAAAATACAAAAATGATGGTGAGAATATTCCAACACCCTTCGCAAGCTATACTATGAGGTAGTAACTGAAAAATGAAAAGTAGGGCCCTAGTGACTGAGACCAAAGGTCACCCTGTACAAAAATCTAAATAATAAAAGAGGAAAGAGGGAAACCCAGTGTGAAGAAATCCCTCCCTCAAAATACATTGAAGGATTCTAATGTAGCATATCATCACTCACCCCGGAAGGAGGCAAGTGTCCTTCTTTTCCAAAGAAGGATCGATCAACCTTAAATGGATCAGTAATGTGAGAAGGATGAAACCTTCCATTCTAATAATCTGATTTGGTTCTCCGTCGATCAGTTGGATCATCAACAAGATCTTCGGTAGATCTGAGAGTAGTCGCTACCCATCTCGGAAGAGTAGGATCATCAGTTGAGAGATAATCAGGTTCTTGTGGAACTGGATCTCCCATTCACTCATCTTCTGAATCGGTTGCTAGATATTTAGGTTCTTGTGGATGTGGATCTACCATTTGCTATTCATCATCATCACTCTCATACTCTGAATCTAAACTGTCATGTGATGAAGATTCACTTTCTTGGAGCTCATCAAGCAGTGGAGGTGTAGTGGGCGAGCTCTCTTGCTCAACTGGATGAGCATCATGAAGAGGCCATTCCTCAAACTGTACACTCCTATCAAGGAATTTGGTCATAGTAGAAGGATCAAGAAGCTTGTAGGCCTTTGCATTTAATGCATAACCCACCATGATACACTCTCTACTTTGTGGATCTAGGGCTCTCCTTTTCTCAGTTGGAATCCTTGCCCATGCTCTGGATCCAAACACTCGAAGATGGGACACATCAGGTTTGTATCCCATCCATGCTTCGAAATTAGTCATGTATTTGAGTCCTTTGTGAGGAACTCTGTTATGAAGATAGGAGGCACAATTAATGGCTTATGCCCAAAGACTAGGGTTCAACTCTTTCAACTTTAGCATGTAGGTGGCCATTTCTTTCAATGTTCTATTCTTCCTTTCAGCAACACCATTTTGTTGTGGTGTATAGGGAACAGTATGTTGCATCTCAATGCCCTCTTCAACACAAAAGGTTTGAAAGTCACCCTTGATGTACTCACCTCCATTGTCAGTGTGAATGGCCTTGATCTTTCTATCTAAAAACATTTTTGGAGAAGACTTGAAAAAATTAAAGAATCCAAATACTTCTAATTTTAATCTGAGAAAGTATACCCATGTAAATATGGAATAATCACTAATAAAAGTAAGAATATACCTTGCATTGTTCAAAGATAGATTTGGAAATGACCTTGCAACATCACTATCAATCAGATCTAAAGGGTGAGAGGCTCTCTTTGCCTTCCCCTCCTCAAATTTATTCTCAGGATGCTTTCCAATCAAACAACCATGACAATTTCCCTCAGCAAAATTGATCTTGGGAATCCCTTCAACCATCTCTTTAGTATGCATGTCTTGCAAGTATTGATAGTTAAGATGCCCAAATCTTTCACACCACAATCTACTCTCTTCATTTGCATGAGTGTGAAGAGTAGGTTGCTTTGAGAGAGGTAAGAAGTGGTAGAACTCGTACAGTTTTGACTTATGATTTGCAACACCTTTTTCAATGGTAGAACCTGATACCATGTCTTGGATTTTGACCTCATTTGGAAAGAAGATCACCCTCTTGGGCTCTCCAGTATGGGTCATCTGATATACTGAAAGTAGATTAGCAGTGAGAGTGGGGACATAGAGTACATCCAAGAAGTATCGATGATCTAGTTTGATTCTTCAATCTCCTCAGAGGAGACCTCAGAATCATTTGCCAACATAATGGACAGTCCAACAGTAGCTTCGAATCCAGTGAAGAGATTCTTGGAGGAATACATATGCCTAGATGCTCCAGAATTTATGATGAAGCAGGATTGAGTTGATGCACTTGCCGTGAGGGCATGGCATCTCTCTTTGTTCTGAGATCCAGATGGTTCACTCTCTTCCTTTCTAGCACATGCAGGTATTGGAAGATTTTTTTTCAAGAAGTGAAGCCATGAGATTTATGGTATTCTTCATACATGAGCTTTCAGGGTGATATCCTCGATTACAGTATGTGCACTTGGATTTTCCAATTTGAGTGTGCTTGTCCTTCTTAAGATTCGAGGCTCCATCTGACTGTATGGGAGCCTCCTTCTACTTTGTATCATTCAAATTTCTATCAAAATTTTTTTGTTTCCCTTTGCCATTTTCTCTTCTTATCTCAGTGGCTGCAAGAGTTGAATCCAATTTGGCTTTTATCACTCCCATGTGTATTAGCTTCTCCTCCTCAAGTGTGACAGATTGGATGAATTCTTCAATCAAAGGGAACTTCCATTTTGGAATGGACAATCTTGTTGACTGGAAGGTCGAAACAAACACTGAATAATTATGGCCTAGCTTTGACAGAATGGCAAGGATGATTTGTTTCTCTTCCTTCTCAATCCCATACTTCTTCAACTGTGAAATCAAGTTCTTGAATTTGTTGAGAAACTCAATGATAGTTTTGAAACTGCTTGGGCTCATGGATATGAGCTCATTTTCTAGTTTATGCCCCTTCAAATCAACTTTCTGGACAAGGAGGGATTCAAGCTTGTCCCAAACCTCCTTTGGAGTCTTCAAATTGATAACATGAAAGTGAAAATATTCAGAAATGCTAAGTAGCAGTAGTCCTACTGCTTCATCAAGCTTGTCTAAGTACTTGGATTTATCTACTACACCAATAGGCTCAACTGTACAGCCATTCATCACTCTGGAAATCCTATCTTCGACTTCAAGAAGATGTCCATTTTATCCTTCCATTCGAAGTAGTTGAATGAGTTCAACTTGAGATCCATGATACTAAAGAATTCGAAGCTGAGAGAGGGAGATTCCTGCAAAACAAATGAGAATTATGAAAAGAAGATCTGCTGCAATTCGAATTGAACACTTCCTTAGGACACTGAGCACATGTGACTAAGTCCTTCACACCTGGATAGAACTCACTGGATTGGTCCAGTGAGTTCAAGGAAATAGCACCAGGATTTTCCATGGAAACTCAGAGGCTTCTGGTGCTCAATGAAAGACATCTTCTCAAGGAGTTGTTGCAACTACTGCTACTGCAATTTGAATAGCAGCTATCAGCTCTGATACCATGTAATATTTTAGAGCTAGGATCACTCAACAATGGCATACCTCACTAGAATTTACTCATGTAGTGCAGAAAGAAGAAGAAGAAATGTTGAATCAATAATCACCCATTACATAGAAAATGGATAAAAACTGTTGTATCATACATCAGATGTAAGCTGGCACTCTATAATATGAATAATAACTTAATATAATGAATGAGATTCGAATTCCACTAAGGTCATTCGAATTATCCTCAAATTGTGGCTTGGATAACATTGGAGACATCATCCAAACCAGTGGCAGTGGTCATAAAAGTCAACTAATCAGTCAAATGAGTCTAACTGAGTGCATGGGCACTAGTGTAGGGAAGGAGACTCCAATGTGGGTGCATGAAGAGGTGTCAGTAATCAGTAGAGCTCAAACTAGTCTTAGTAGGTGCCTATTTAAGTGCTTTAGTCAGTTAACTAATCAATCATCCCTTGAATCAAGGAACAGAGTCATCAACCAGCTAACTAACTAAAGTAACTACTAAATAGATGGAAGAAGGCGCACATGTTATCCAACGATGAAATCAAGGGCGCATCAATGGTTAGGAGGGCTAAAAATGATCAGAAACAAGCTCCTGGGGGATGCAAAATAAGGACTAGGTGTTGGGAGACTGCCATACTAATGACTATATGCATTCAATTGCATGAAAATGAATGCAGATGATTGGATGCATGCAAAATTGCATGTAGGCATGCAAAATACAAAAATGATGGTAAGAATATTCCAACAGAATTAGCCTAAGCAGAGGTCAATGGTGACAGTGGAAACAACATGAACAAGGGTTGAACTCAATATTGGAAGCATCCTGATCAAGGGTGAAGAATTACTCCAATTCAAACTTGTTATTTTGATAGGATAAGTATAAGGTACCTATTCCCCTTGAATCCTAATTCATGGACCAAATGACAAGCTTTGTTGATCATGATTCTTGCAAACACTAATAGTGATATCCGATCATAAGGCAAGTTTTCCTCCTATGATTTGTGGGGGCCTTTGAGCAGTAATTTCATCTATGTGTAAATACCAATGCATCCATTTGAGACATATGGAATAATTCTTCCAATCAAGTCTCCGTAGAAACCATTCACAAATCCAATGAAAGAGGAAGTGACCCACCATCTCACTTATTATCATTAATCTCCATGTCTCACTTCTCAATGGTGACGTAAATATTGATTGGAAAGTGATTAAGAAACTTGATCCAACATGAGCCTTGATAATTATGTCCATTTTCCTACCTGACCATCTAACTCTATTCAATATCAATTGAATCCCAGAGCTACTTGCTCCCTTGCATGAGCTCCCTCCCCCTATCTAGATACCATAAATCTAGCATTTACTAAAACACAAAACAATGTAGAAATATGAAATTGAAATAGCTCATGAATAAATAGTGGCAGTGGAAGTAGGCACAGCCTAAGGAGCGCTGATGAGTTTGGAATTTAAAATAATGGCAAACAAAATTTTAAAGTTTAAAACCACTTAAGTTCCAAACTTTCAACTTTCATAATCACATTTTCAAAATCCAATAACCATTCGATTAACCATGGTTCCAAATCCACTTTCATAATCAAATTTCCAAATTCCAATAACCATTTGATTAACCACAATTATGAATCTACATCCCCTAATTCCAATCACTTAGCTACATTAATTATAAACTAGTGCAAAAAATGATGAATAAATTCTAATTCTAATTTCTGATCATTTGATGCACAATTTAATTCCATATTATGTGATTGCAGTCTCTATTAATACATTACTTATTCACTCTACACATAGACTAGTTGGGATTTGAGAAGGAATAGTTGTCAAGATGCGTTAAGCATTTGACGCATGTTGTCAGTCGATTTCAACCATGACAGCCTACTGAAACACAACCATCATTAATGCATTTATTTTATACCAGGATACTATCTTACCAAAAACGATTATCAATTCATGTTTTATTTTCTACCAAAATACCATCTTACTATAGGTGATTGTCAATTAATGCCTGACACTTAGGGTTTCATTGTGCATCACAGGTGATTACTAGTTATAACCTTCTGGAAAATAGTGTAAAGATATAGACTCCCAGTGTCTATGGATCACATTTTTCAATATAATACAAACTCTCCATCAAATTTAACCTAGGAGAAAGAGCTATCAAATCACCTTATTTTGAGAAGTTTTCTCATTCTAATCCCTTTATTTTGGACAAGTTTTCTAACAAAAAATTGCAACATATATCTATAGAAAATGAGTGTGTAACTCCGACTTCCACGTGTCATGCACTCTCTTCTCAGAGTTTGGAAATATTTTTGTTCCATTCTCCTCCATTAATATCTTGATATACAGTCTCATTCAATTATGGTCCAAGCCTCCAGACTCTCGAACTAGCCATAATTGATGAAATCATGAATCCATGGCTAGTAGCGCAACCACCTTAAATTATAGCACACGTCTCATCCAACAAGTGATAATTGTTGCATACAATAAACCAAACATGGCTTTGCAAACGTATGGTTTTGGAGGATTTGAACCCTGAAAGAAGGCAAGGTCATGGAGCAAAATTTTGAAGGATTGCACAATATCCCAATGTCGTATGGCCTACAATGATGAAGAAAATTCCCATCTACAAATCCAAGAAAGGGGATGCTATTATGAAAGGAAGAGTAGCATTGAAAATGAAACCATCCTATGAAATGAGCATTTAAGTCTTCTTCCCAAATGCACCCATGCTAGAAAATAAGAATTTAAGTATTAGATCATATCAATCGTGTTATCAATAATAGCTTACATATGCGTAATTAATACTAGTGTAATTGTATAGTTACTAGGAGATCCAAACCATAGAATTACAGTTTTAATACATTTTATAAAATCAATACAATCCATTGAAAAGTCACATTGTAACAATAAAAAATCAACTATTGTAGTATTGAAACAAATTACTAAACATTAAAAAAATTATTTTCTATTTTTTTTATAAAGAACTTATATTTGAATTAAAAATATATATATAAATAAATATATCTCGAGTGGAGAGTCCATTAATATATTGTTGTATAGTTTCGTTCAGTTAATAATTGACTGAGATTTCACTATTGACTTTATTAGAGGCTTAACTTTGTTGTGCAATTTTATCCACGTATCAATTTGTTAGAATTTTGATACTTCTAGTATGGTTGTGTTCGATCTTCAAACAATTTATATTATTATCACAATAACCATATACAATAGGATCACTGAAAGATAGATACGCACAACATAACAAGAGAAAACAAAGATTTACCCTAGGAAAATCCTCTCACGGGAAAAAACCTAGGAACAATTCTTTAGTATAGATTCATCAGAAAGTACAATGTCAATCTCATACAATAACCCGAGAACAAGACACAATAGAAACCCCAAGAAAATATGTCTTCAATGCAGCTACTCTTTCTCCCAAGTGAACTTTCCTTTTTGCTACTACTCATGCCAACTTGCTTGACTAAGATAATGCACAAATGAGCTAGGTGCCACCCTATTTATACTGATCACAAAACTGGCCTTTTTACACATTTGGGCAGACTTGAATTTCCCAATATGGGGTAGTTCTGCCCATTGTTTGGGACATTTTTATACCCATTGAGTCGACTTAACTATTTTACATGATTTCTTTTAGGGTTTTTACATAATCAAATACAATATGAATATTTCCTGAAGGGAATACACTAAAAATACAATAAGAATATCTTTTGAAGTTACATTCTTCAACATACTTTAGATTTGAGTTATTGTATTTGGGTCCATAGATTATATAGGATAGTGAAAGTTAATTTGTGTGTTGTGGATGTGTTCGGAGTTGAGCATTGAGAAACTAGGTGGAAGAAGCTACATGTAATGTGGCAATAACATTTAAAATTAATTTTAAATGTTTTAAAGTTTCATCGTATTTAAATTTTGATAAATTATGATGATGGAATGTGTGGCGGACTCAACTGGGCTTCTGTCTTTGTTTTTTCCCAATCATCCAATTCTCAACCATCTAAAAATTTGATAGGAAAAAATTGGAGGATCCCTTCAATTGCAAAGTTGCAAAATAATGATAAATTTCATTATTGAAGGGCCCAATACAAAATTAATGTTTTTTGCATGGAAAAAATTGTTGTTCCCTTCTATTAAGGCTAAATTAGGCACTAATGGGAATTGAAGGCTTCAAATGTGAATCCTACTCGAGAGTTTGGCTCTCTTTTCTCTTTCCTTTTTTTTTCTTTGGATTTCAAACGATCTGTATGGTGCAAATCAGAACCTTAGTTACTCAAAGGTCGGAAAATATTTATGCCGCATATCGAAACCTTAGGTATTCAAAGGTTGGAAAATATTTATGGCACAAATCTAAACCTTAGTGGTGGAAAATACACATAGCTCAAGGAAGGAAATAGAGGAGGAGGTCTTGAGACGCTTTTAAATACACTTGGATTGTGTTGTTGTTCAGTTTTCAGGCAAGGAGAATTTCCCGATCCTGCTCTTCTTAGAAGGTTTTTGTTCTTATTATGGCAGACTTTCTTTCTCCCAATTGGTGCTTTCTTGTTTATTTGTTCTGTCTATGTTTGATTCACACAGCTGGTTTTCTGAAACCATTCCTAGACATTACATTGGATTGAACATTTTAGCAATAGATGGATGTGTTAACCATGATACCTGATCCAAAGGATTGAGAATTGGGAGTGTTATCAAGTGATAGCAATAGGTTTTTAGTTCTCATACCTTCTACTAGTCTTTTCTGTTTGTCCAGCTCAGCTACAACTTTTCCATACATTCTGAAGACTATGTTGTTTGTACCTTCAACCATTTACACCTCATCTTTAGGATGTAAGTCTATAGTGTCAACCTCAACTTGTGAAATCATCCATTGATGAGACTGAAGGTTTCTATATGTTCCTTTGGATAAGGGTTCCATGGAGACTATTTGGAACCTTCTTTTGGTTGAATTAAAACTAGATACGAAACTGGATCTAGCTAGTGAATCAAGGGATTCAGTCGTAGGGAAGTGTTTTGGAAGCTTGTCCCTTCTCTGTTGTTCTTGATCTAGTAGTGTGATTGTATTTATGATGCTGGTAAGAGCTTTAAATCCACATAGTTCTGCTTGCTGAGTTATCTTAGGAGTTTAAGGGCTATGTGAATTATTCAAGGCATTTCCTGACATAGTAACGTTCATCAAAGCATTATATTCAAAATATTCATGGATTGGGCCTATAGTGACTTAACCTTTCTCATGTTGAACCTATTGAAAGTGAGAAGTCTCTTGTTGGGGAGTTGTAATCTCTTCATCATGTCTCTCTCCTTTCTTCGGTATTGCTACTACTTCATCTATTTTAATCCTTTTTTGTGTAGGATATTCTTGAAGGGTTCCCTCAACTTTCCTCTTCTCATTTCTAGGGGATTCCCTTATTTCATTACCTCCATTTTGTTCATCACTATTTTTTCCCTCTTGAATGATCTCTTCCATGATAGTGAGTAGATATGTTACAATCTCTGTGGAAGCATTAATCTAGTCACTGTCCCCTTCTATTGGGGGAGGTACATCCTTAGCTTTAAGAGAAAAACATGATTCTCTCTTTGCTTCTTTAGCCTCATCCTCTATCATATCATCTTTGTTTTCATTATCTTGAGCAAAATCGAATTCTCCAATGATCTCAGTTTCCTTCTATTGGACACATTTATCTCCACCTGATAGTTGCTTCTCTGTGGGACTTTCGACTTCTTTTGGATTCAAAACTTCTTATGGATGTCCTTGTTCTTTTTCATGTAGTATTTCATCCTCTTGGCTTGTTTTTTGGTTAAATTTAGGTGGCCTTTCTTCAAGATTCTGTTTAGGGTTTTTCCCTGTAGGTACTATCTGGTTTGAATCTAACCAACCTGCTTCGGCTCCCAAACATAACATTTTGGGTCTTCACTCAAGCTGGATAAAATATTTATTTCCTTTCCCCTGCTTCCCTAGTCCGCTTGGTTTGGCTCATATCCCATGGTCAGCATGTTATCCTTTCCTTTTGGGTACTTTGTTGATTCTCTGGGGGGGAAGGGATAGTGCCTTCCATTTTTAAAAAATCTCCTCCTTCTTTGCTGCTTTCTATAAACCTCAGTATTTGTTTGGTCTCTCTTGTTTATTTTTGAGTTTCTGGCCAAGCCTTAGATTTCTCTTCTGTATCATCATCTGCATGATATTCTTCATAGATATCATCAAAATCCTTGTCCTCAAGGATAGAGAAATAGATGAAATATTCCTTTTTCAGATATATCCTCATTCTCCACCAGGCCCCTCTCCTCTCTTTATCTGGGATACCATTTAATCTGGCATATTTGCCACATCTTTCTTGCCATGGTGCAACAAATTTCATCTCTTCTTCAGGTACTTGTGCTCCCTTTGACCTGTAGAAAGTATAATAAGGTGGATCTTTAGAAGGCTCTAGAGTGGGTTAGTAAAATCTTGAGCTGCCACTTGAGTAGGATTTTACTGCTCTTGAATAATATTTTGTACCTCTTCAAAAGTATCTTTATTGAACAACTTTTATAATTCTGTCTTGGGATGGTGATCTTCAAGGATTTTAATCATCCTCCCTTTCTCTATGTTGATTAGGAAATGTGGATCATACTTCTAGGGGTCATCTAACCTCATATCTAAGTCTTTCAAATCAACTTCAACCTGCACATCGGACTTCTTTTCATTTATGGTGTAACCCCCCATAACTATGGGAAAAGGAGATCTCCCTATTTTCTTGGCTTTCAAGAAATGAACTTGATTTAATTCCATCCATTTCCTGACATACTCTAGGATGAATGTCTCGGGGGTGAGTAATATGGGCAGCCTATGAGGAGGATTCTCAATGCCATGTAATCTTATCACACTATAATCTTCAAACAGGAACCAATCCCATGTTTTAACAGCCTCACCTAACCGTAAATATATTCTAATTTCATATGGAATGTGTGCAGGTTCCGCTCTGGTGATGAGGGTGAAAGCCTTAAACATGAATTGGGATGCAAAATGGGTTCAAGATATCCCTTCCCCTTTGCATTTATTTATCCAAGAGATCCAGTCATAGATTCTATTTGAGGTACTATCTTGATTTCTTTGAATGCCAAGGTATTCAAAGTATTGAGGTTGACAAAATAGTAGCAGGTGTATGAGGTAAGAATAATACCTGAAAAATCCTATATCTTTAAATTCTACTAACTAAGATTTGATTCTAGCAAATAATTCCTTTGCATAATTGAATTTGGGTGCTTGAGGGGGATCTGAATCTTGGTAGCTAAGAACCAGAAGGCTTGAATGCCGAGAGAGGAGGAGAAGAAATAGCTTAAAAAATGAAGCAAACAATGAACCAGCTATGAGAAAGACAAAGCAGTGAGATCTGGGCTATGAATAGCATAGATGGACAAACATAGAATAAATATGCCACATGGAGGGGTGAGGCTCAAAGAGGGTTCTTTGAGCCTCACCTCTCAAACTATACTAAGAAAGACACTCAGAACCAATACCCCAATAATAACTCAATAAAATAAGAGAAATGTAGGATAGAAACCAAATGAGTAACTTGTTATCATGAGAAGGCTTGCTAGGCCTTTATATAGCATTATTACAATGTGTCGTGAGGCCACTCCATGGGCCAAAACCATGTGCTACAAAATACCATGGATATGAGAGGGTGGCCTCTCCATTTAATGCTTTTATGATAAATGGGAGAGGGTGGCCTCTCCATTTAATGATTTTATGGCTTATACATCCGAATTTAGACCATATGCCCCCTAAAATTCAGATCAGAGGGTGATAAAAACTATCGACCATCATTACCATCCATTCTTCTAAATATTTATCAGGGTATTTTTTCCAAAAACGATGGTCAACGTTGAGGCAACTTCACGTTTCAAGGGTGTAATATTGGAAAGATTACATGCTTCTAGAGGAATTCAGAGATCTTTATGGGTTCTTACTAGCTGAGTAAGAACCGAGGCCTTCGTCTGGTCATTGAAACCTTGATAATGTTTTGGTTGTCCTTCAAGAGAAATCAACCTTCTTGTGGGAGAAGTTCCTAACATTGTAGAGATTAAGGTAGTTGAGATTTTGAAAAGCAAGGTTTGGCCATCACTAGTATACACAGTGGACATTGTTGGATCGAAGTTACTTGAGCAGAGGTCCATGAACTCGGAGAAAGGAAAAGCTTTCAGGACTAGATGTTTGTAAAACTCGGAGTTCCAGAATCGAGCAGAAGCATTGGAAAAATCCCTCTTTACGAAGGCTTCCAATATGGGTTGAAGAGCTGAACAACTCAATTAAGGTGGGGAAAATTTGGCTGATAAGTCTACGAAAGACAAAAAATTTGTGGAGGAAACATATGAGACGTAAGATTTATGGGATGCAGTTCAGGGGGAGGCTCTAGAGGTGGTGGGTTTTCTCTTCGTCATCTTGGGCTATTGAGCTAGGTTCAAGGGGTTCCTAGGTATAAGAGAGTACTGTAAGATACTTCAGGGAGAGAGAGATTTACGTCACGTGATAAACAAGCACTCTATAACAAATAAATCCAGGTGGATGGGGAAAGATCTTACTTGATTACTATCTTCAGAAGCAAGTATGGATTCCTGTATATGGTTTTGCTTCTTGTTCCGCTAAATAACCAGGTTGGCACATATTTTCTTTGAAAGATCGTTTGCCAAGCCATGGGTCTTAGAACGAGAATTAAACTTTCTTAATGACACTCTTAGTGTCAGCTGGAGTTTCCAGAGATCTTATTATGGGTTGTCAGTATGAGGTGATCTCAATCATTATAAATCTAGTTATGGTGGCATTGATTGTACCTTGATTTTTGTAACTTACCATCGAACTACTAAAACCGGGGCCACATTTTGATTTTCAAATGACTAATAGCGATTGACTTTGGGTATAAACGCAACCTATATTTGATGGGAATGGGAGGACCTTTGACATAGATGGTTTAGATTTTCCTTGGGGAAAAATATCCATTTAATCTAGACTGCTGTCACAACATCCACACATTGTGCCCTTTGGTTATCCCTCTTATACCTTCGACAGTTAAGACTGATTTATGTGCTTATATCATAACCATTGGCAATGGGGAAATATTGCTTAACTTCATCGTTTCCCTTAACGTCTCCAATGATCGGGATCTACTTTAGTGAGATGCACTTTTACATCTAATCCATCTAAGGAAGGACCAGCTATTTATCTCCCTTGCATCTCTGGGTGCCTCTGATGACCTAGATTAATTTCCTCTCGATTCATAACTTGATCGGGGCCATTGGTGGAGAGATCCGCCTTCATATTTGTCATGTGAATTGGGACGTCCATCGATTCAGATCTGTTCCAACCAATCGCAGGATAGCATCTGAGCCATCATAAAAATATTTCCACACATGTAGCTTCCAGTCCTCTTAGGGCCTCCAATGGTACAGATCCATTTTTAGTCGTCGACGGGAAGGCTTATCCATCACTACTGAGTTGGTTACTTTTTGTGAACGATTCAAGATTTCAAGCTTTCTTATATAAAGTATATAAGAACGTATTGATTCTGTTGGAGGTGTCTAAAGGTGAGGTTCTTAATTAAGGGAATTCAATGTAGGAACTATGGGACTTGCTTTTCCTTCTTCATTGAAGAATATTAATAACAAATGCCTAAAGCAGATGCCAGGCCAGGCAATTTCCCATTTGATCTGGTCTCTTCTGTTTTTTCTATCTTGATATGTACCTTATTATTTAAGGCATAAAAAGTATAATAATATAAAATACCTATTGGAATGATTCTAATAACCGATACTCAAGCCTTCATAGACCACTAGCCTTCTAAAAAGAATCTTTAATTTATATGTGATGAACAGCTTCCCATCTTTTGTCACATTTTAATTTTCACTAGAAGGAAGGAATAATCATTTGGGAGGTTCATTTCACCATAGTTTGATTGGAAACATTTATGGGCTAAATTGTGGCATGTGAAAATTTTATGGGAGCCATTGAGGATGAAGAACCAAGAACCACCACTGAAGAATTTGAAGGTGTCATCACCCGGATTGAGAAGAGGCTTGGAGGAGGTCCCTAGATTGTCTATGGGGTAATTGAGAATCCCAATGGATAAATCATTTTCCTTGGAGGAGGTTCAGACAATAGGTTCCAAAGGACTCATAAGAGGGTGGAATTTTTAAGGATAATGACACAGACTTTGTATTCTTTGGGATAGCAAAAAGCTGGCACCATTTTGGAAGAGGAGCCAAGAATACTTCTTTAGTATTCAAGTGTAGCTTTATTTAGGAATCAGATACTTGATGAAAAGTGGGATGAAAGTGTTGTTACACTGCAGGCCATTGATCAGGTCGGAGTGGAGGGAAACACACCAAAGGCTACATCTTTTATGATCTTGCAGCAGAAGTTATTTGAACAATTGGACAAAAGTAACATTCCTAAAGCTATGAAAACTCTTAGGTTAGATATTTCTCCATTGCACTTGAACACAAAGAGAGTAAATGAACTTGAAAGATGCATCGTGTTTCCTTCATGATGCAAGGAGCTTGGATATCCAAAGTAGGGGAATCCAAATTCCAATAAAGGGTGAATGTTCTACTAGAAGTTCAACAATTACTAATAGCATCTATAATTATCACAGAAGATAGGTTTTTAATGACAGGGAAAATTATTTTGTAATTCCTCCATAAATCCCTCGAATTCCTGTCTACGCAACCCATTAATGAAAATATAGAAAATTAAAGTCTATTTTATATTAAATTTAATATAAATTATAGAGTATACATGGAAGGGACGACCGAGCTTTCCTGTATCACTAGGCATATGTAGAAGAGTCAACCGACCTTTCTTGTATCACTGGCTATATGTAGAAGGGATGACCTGCCTTTCCTGTATCACTGGGTATATGTTGAAGGGATAGTCGACCTTTCCCATATCACTAGGTATATGTAGAAGGGACGACTGAAATTTCATGTATCACTGAGTATACATGAGAGGGACAGATGACCTTTCCTTTATTACTGAGTATACGTAGAAGGGACGACCTACCTTCCTTGTATTACTGAATATACGTAGAAGGGGAATCCAAAACATCCTCCATGATAGAAATCCAATCGATATGTCGGCTGAAAATTGTCTTACCACACACTTCCAGTCGATTGATCAGCCTAACCATCCTCCATGACATAATTTTTGTATAAGAGTTAGACGATGAATCTTCTGGCATAGAGTTCTCAAGCACTAAAACAAGGTTAAAATGGAGGTTGAAAATTCTTAATTGATAATTCTAAGGCCTTTGTTTTATCCTTAGCGTCTGTATAACATTATCGAAAGTATCCTATCTTTAATAGGTTAACCACATAGAAGGATCGTCCAATACTTCCATCGGCATATACAATGTTAATTAACAGAACTATCTTAGTGGATGTTGCAATGCGGTGGAATATTGTGAATACCTATTCGATATTTATCCATATATTAGATTTAAATATTCTTAATATACATTGTTAGAATGACAAGGATTTTTTAGAATATTGAATTTTCCGTCAAATTGAACTAGTGAAATGAAAGGTCTCTCCATTCTCAACAATATTTAAATTAGTTGACCAAACAATTTGTCCCTAATATACTTGTATCTCAAGATATGATATGTTTTGGAAGTGTCGACCGATATTTTCCTTATCATGGAGTTTGACCATGCTTCTCTATCATAATTCTCTCATGTGGAAAGGAAACAAGAAAGTGTTAGGAGATGGTATCAAATCCTTATTCTATATTTTTGAATCCTTTGTCTCATCCCTCATGTTGCTACTGGTCCACAAACAAATGGTCTAAACGAACCTGTCCTCATGAAACTACGTCTTAAGATATAATGCTTTCGATTACCTTGTTCAGCCCGATGATACAATTGAGCCCAATTCACTTCTTGAGGACAAATACCTTTGTGAACCCAATTACCCTTCTTGCCAATTTGGGTAGGAAGTGGATCATGTAGCTTATAATGGTATAGACTGTCACTTTAGGTTATTTCATTTCCGAAGCGGGCAGGCTGGTTCCACTCCGTCTAAAGCCGGTTCAGGTGCAGGTTGGGATTCCCATGAAAGGATCGTCCGACCCTTAATTTTTCATTTAGTATATGCTCTTACTAACCATATCTATAGTGCACACACTAAAATATCCTTCTACGATAATGTGTTTGTATAGAAACACAAAAACGTTTTGTAGAAACTGTCTAATACATTCTTCCTCGTGGATGTAATATTGAAATGTCAAATAGGATATATTTACATTAGTGTTCTCATAGGGAAAGGCTGTTAAAATTCAATATGCTAAGACATAAAATAGCAGCATTACATTCCATTTCACAATAATAGCATATACAGGATCACTGAAGAAACAACAAGCACAGCATAAACACAAGAGACAGAGATTTATCCTGGGAAACCCTCATGGGGTAGAAAACCCAGCAAAGCTTCCTCAATATAGATGACCAGCAATATACAAAGATGAAACCATGATACATGATCTCCTCCTCCACAATAGCAGACCTCTCCTCCACAAGTGCGCTATCCTCAAGTGTGTGAGTGTATCAAATGAGGAACACACATCCTCTATTTATACACTACTCTGATATGTATTTTACAAAAGTACATGTAGGCTCGTATTTAACCATTAGGTTAAATACCCCATTATAACTGACTGGGCCGACCCCCACATGGTGGGTCTAATAACCCTAGTTACCACACCCAACTCGGAGGAATAAACATCTCCGGATTTATAGTATAATCACATCGGAGGTATGGAACATCTCCGGAATAAATAATATACAAATATAATATTCTTTGAAGTTACAATATTTCAACACTCCCCCTTAACGAGAAGGATATTATAACAGTATCTGCACGAGCAAGGAGTCATCAACATCGTACATGATACATCTATAAATCATTGGAAGCTTTCTCAACATCATCAGTATCTCAAGCAGTTACTGGAACATCTTCAATACTGGAACATCAACATCTTCAGTACTGAGTCTTTATCTTCTGCAGCACTCGAACAGCTACAACAACATCAACATCTGGATCCTCACGATCATCAGTATCGTCATCTCATGATCATTAGCATCGTCATCACACGATCATCAGCATCGTCATCACACGATCATCAGCATCATCATCACACGATCATCAACATCATCATCTCACGATCATCAGCATCGTCATCACACGATCATCAGCATCGTCATCTCACGATCATCAGCATCGTCATCACACGATCATCAGCATTGTCATCACACGATCATCAGCATCATCATCTCACGATCATCAGCATCGTCATCACACGATCATCAGCATCATCATCACACGATCATCAGCATTGTCATCACACGATCGTCAGCATCGTCATCAACATAGGTATCCATAACAATACAAGTATCCACATCATTAGTACATGTATTCATGCCAATACAAGTATACATATCATCAATACAAGTATCCATACTGATACAAGTAATCATGTCATCAATACATGTATCCTACCGATACAAGTAACCACATCATCAATACAAGTATCCATACCGATACAAGTAACCACGTCATCAATACTAGTATCCTACCGATACAAGTAACCACATCATCAATACAAGTATCCTACCGATACAAGTAACCACATCATCAATACAAGTATCCTACCGATACAAGTAACCACATCATCAATACAAGTATCCTACCGATACAAGTAACCACATCATCAATACAAGTATCCTACCGATACAAGTAACCACATCATCAATACAAGTATCCTACCGATACAAGTAACCACGTCAAAAATCACTTTCTCGGAGACCATACGTCTACGGATCAATTCAGGGACCGAAGTCCGGGGATGATGCAATCCCCACTTCTCAGAGACCATACGTCTACGGATCAATTCAGGGACCGCAGTCCGGGGATGATACAATCCCCACTTCTCGGAGACCTCACGTCTACGGATCAATTCAGGGACCTAAGTCCGGGGATGATACAATCCCCACTTCTCGGAGACCTCACGTCTACGGATCAATTCAGGGACCTAAGTCCGGGGATGATACAATCCCCACTTCTCGGAGACCTCACGTCTACGGATCAATTCAGGGACCTAAGTCCGGGGATGATACAATCCCCACTTCTCGGAGACCTCAGGTCTACGGATCAATTCAGGGACCTAAGTCCGGGGATGATACAATCCCCACTTCTCGGAGACCTCACGTCTACGGATCAATTCAGGGACCTAAGTCCAGGGATGATACAATCCCCTCAACTGTCCACTAAGGACTTCATTCTCGGAGACCTCACGTCTACAACTCTCTTTAGGACTGAAAGTCCAGGGATGATCCAATCCCCTCAACTGTCCACTAAGGACTTCATTCTCGGAGACCTCACATCTACGGATCTCTTTAGGACTAAATGTCCAGGGATGATCCAATCCCCTCAACTGTACACTAAGGACTTCATTCTCGGAGACCTCACGTCTATGGCTCTCTTTAGGACTGAAAGTCCAGGGATGATCCAATCCCCTCAACTGTCCACTAAGGACTTCATTCTCGGAGACCTCACATCTACGGCTCTCTTTAGGACTGAAAGTCCAGGGATGATCCAATCCCCTCAACTGTCCACTAAGGACTTCATTCTCGGAGGCCTCACGTCTACGGCTCTCTTTAGGACTGAAAGTCCAGGGATGATCCAATCCCCTACCTGTCCACTAAGGACTTCATTTTCGGAGACCATACGTCTACGGATCTATTCAGGGACCGAAGTCCAGGGATGATACAATCCCTACCTGTCCACTAAGGACTTCATTTTCGGAGACCATACGTCTACGGATCTATTCAGGGACCGAAGTCCAGGGATGATACAATCCCTACCTGTCCACTAAGGACTTCATTTTCGGAGACCATACGTCTACGGCTCACTTTAGAACATGTGTTCAAGGATGATACAATCCCCACATGCATTCTCATCAATACATATATCATCAAAAACATGTATTCTTACTAATACATATAACATCAAAAGCATGTATAAGTAAAACTAAGTATTCTAAGTATACGAGTCCTAAATCTAAATATTTCTAAGTATCTAGGTGTAGAGAATAGGTTACCTCATCATCGACCTTGTTGTTCGATGAGACAATCTCATCATCAGTGACTATACTACTCCCCCTTTCGAGGAGGGTCCTTTTGAGCTACACCAAGCTTGTCTCGAAAGTATTCAAATTTCACTCGAGACAGAGGCTTGGTTAGTATGTTGGTAACTTCTTCACTCGAGGTAGAGGTTTGGTTAGTACATCGGTAACCTATTACGAATTCAACCTTTATAGTTCCTTTCTATGTCATATCTTGTTAGATGCCTATGATCTTTGACTTATCATGGAACACTGGATTCTATGTCATCTTGATACAACTCTATTTGTCACATAGGATCATAGTTGGTTCTATCTCTAAGTCAAACAATCCTGAAGCCAAACTTCTTCACAACTAGTAGAGCAAACAGCCATATATTCTGCTTGTGCTGAGAGCCACACTAGACTGCTTCCAGCTAAACCACGAGATCATGGCTAATCCTAGACAATAACATCCTCTTGATGTGTTCTTCTTATCTGATACACTTTCTTCCCAATCAGCATCTGAGTAGCCATCTGAAGTCATGATCTCCAAGATAGCACAGATCAAAGTCTATCGTATCCTTTAGGTGCCTCATCACATGCTTTGCAACTATCAGGTGAAAACATCTAGTTTCCACTAGATACTGACTCAAGGTATTCACAACAAAGCATATATCTAATCTAGTATATGTTAGATACATCAATGACCCAATAATTTGACTGTACAGAGTTATATCCACTAACTCTGATGAGTTATCCCCTAACAGCTTCAAGTTGGAATCCATAAGAGTGGCCATTCCAACACCTCAAGTCATATTTCTCATCATGCTTTCCCTGGTTGAGAAATATTCCTTTTGAGCCTTGCCATACTTCAAGACCTAGGAAGTAAAGCGTCAATTTGAGATCTTTCATTTTCATTTCTGCATTGAATGATCTTCTGCATATCTATCTGTGCCATCTCTCGTTAGATGGGTCTACTAATATGAGCCTTAATATCATTCAAACTCTGTGGTGAGTTCCTTATTGCATCCATGTCATTTGTGTATAGAAATCATATTCAACCTTGTAGCAAAGGTTGAGATCCACATCACCCATGGTGATCATTAAGCTTATCAATTTATTATCGATCCTAGGTACCTATACAGAACCTGATTCACACTTCTTCTTTAATTACACCATACTTGGAGCAAACATCTTGTCGTGATTCTCTTCCCCTTTCTAAGAGAATCTTCTAGCCATGAGCCTTCTATATTTTGTTTTATTTGTAAATCTTCTTGTTTGAACATCCACCACTTGTACGGTGTCCATCATTCTTCATGACCTTTCCTACAAATCAAAATTAAGTACATGATTAGTAATACTTCATAATCATCAAATCATATTGACATGATAACCTATTATGCATACAGATATCATTTACATAGTGATGCAACTATTTTGACCAATACTTTGGCACAACACTTTCCCATATCCTGTATGCATACAGTGGCTATCTAGATGCCTTCCATCTCTACCAGAACATACTATCGAGAGTGTGCACAACTCTCAGCATGTCAGCAAAGAGGTTTCATTCTAGACAAGCAACAATGGAATGTTTGTCCAACTTACCAATCATATGCATATTAGTAGTATACTGTTCAATGTTCTATGAATATTTACACTCAGCATGATATATTATAGGAATTAAAATATGCATACAACCTATTACAGGCAATATCATTACTATTTCAAATAACAACTCAAATACTTATCTTTTATGTTTGTGTGGCTGCCTCCCGCTTGATCTTCTATATGTCTTTTGAACTTCTATTCATTCTGTACCACTGTGCATGCTCAAGAGTCATCCTCATGATCTCATACACAAACATACACTCATTAGTATATTCTAAATGCTATCAAAACATTATAGTACTAAATAATCTTGAAAATGTATAGTCATGATTATAGCTAATAGTATTCAAGATTTCAGGGAAGTCTTCTTTTCCTCATGCATATCATCAATCAAGATAAAAGATATAATATGCATAATCCCTTGATTACTAACTTTATGAATAAGCATAACCAATCATTCCAAGTATACTTATATAAGGGATCCTAACACAAGGTAAGATTCATGGGAAACATACCTGGATTAGTATACCTACTTGGTTATGTACAACATACCTAAACAATCTCTTCAATGATTTAGAGATCCTGAGCTAGAACCTGCATGTCTCATAGGTTAAGCATAATATAACAAAGTCATACATACCTCATAAGTAGAACAAAGATTATGGATGAGTCTTTGTCTTCATGTTTTCATGGTCATGGAGCCTGATTTGTCTTTTGTGATGTACCTGTATCTTGTTAGTAGACAACATCAACCTCACACAACATTATAATGCATTAGTACAATCATAAGTGTCAACACCCTAACCAATGAATATCTTCTATCATGCATTCATAATTTTGTTAAGGTGATACAACAAATCTAAAATCAAGATTGTACTAACCGTAATAACATGAAGACAAACATACCATAAACTTAATCATGAACAAATCTCAAAACATACCTCGATGAGTCATACCTGTCGAGATCGCTTGTAATCTCCTTATGTAAAGCCTTAGCCTCATCTCCCTCTGAAACAGTAACTCCTTCACTTATGCAGGTGACCAATCCATCTTCTTCTAGGATTAATCCTATCCACTTGATTTGCAAGAACTGGACCTGGAGCTGGATATGAGTTTGTCAGAGAAACCCCAAAAATTCAAACTTTGAATTTCAAACTTCCGAAAGGATAGAAATATGCGCCTTGATGAGCTGATCAAACTGATATATTCAGAATTTGAAAACTGCAAAGTTTCACTCCTCAATTTTGCCTTTGAAACTTCCGGATTCACTCGACGTGACCCTGAACTGGGGTTTGGTGAATCCCACTCTTCTTCCCAATCAAAATGTTTGATCCAAAGCTCTAAGCTTCTATTTTTCTGAGGAGCTTCTAGCCATGGTCACAGATTTCAAAAATTCCCATTTTTACAGAAGCCCTAATTTTCCACTTTTCTGATCAAAGTCCCGAACTAGGGTTTGATCAAGCTCGGCCTTCTGTCCAACCAAAAAATCTGATATTGGTCTCTAAATTTCTATTTTGATGAGTATCATTCAGCCGTGGTCTCCGTTTACAAAAATTCCAACTTTCTTCAAAGCCCTAAATTCTGGAAGCCATGAATGAAGGTACTCAAAAATAATTATGTTTTGACAGAAATATGTACCTGATTGTTTCTGGTGTAACTCCAAACTTTTCAATCCACAGGGTCTGAAAAAGTTTTTTGAGATAGCCTGACCTGTTATCTTTCCATCCTGATAGGTCTAACCTCAATTGGATTCTCTGAGAGAGAGTTATGTCAAATGTCGCAACGTGACCTGGTTTGGGATAAAACAGAAGAGCGAACTTGTACGGCGTGCCACGTGTCACTGTTTGAACTTCGGCCTCTGAAAAAATTTTCTGAGGTAGCTCGGCCTATTATATTTCCATCCTGACAGGTATGACTTCAATTGGACTCTCTGAGAGAGAGTTATGCCAAGTGTCGCAACATGACCTGTTTATGGGATAATACAGGAGGGCGAACTTGTATGGAGTTCCACGTGTCACTGGTTCAACTTCGGCCTCTGAAAAAGTTTTCTGAGATAGTACAGACTGTGTACTACCTGAAAATTTTTACGAAATTTCATTTGGATCTTCCTATCCCAAGATATGACCTTTTTCCCAAGGTCACCTGATTTTGACACAGATCTGGAAGAGGCAGAAACCCTATATTGTACAGATCATAAATCACAAAGTACAACGAATTAGAGGTTGTCCTTTGGACACAAGGTACCTGGAGATTCAATATTCGTCCTGTAACAATTTCAGATCCGAAAAATTCTCCAAAACGGATTTATAGCGAAAGTGCTACGATGACTGGTTTTTGCTATGTAAAACCCTAACCTTCAAATTGTCGTAAGTAAAGCAAGTGTCTTTAGTGCCATACCTTGTCTTCCTTCAGGTTAGCTCTGATACCATGTTAAAATTCAATATGCTAAGACATAAAATAGCAGCATTACATTCCATTTCACAATAATAGCATATACAGGATCACTGAAGAAACAACAAGCACAGCATAAACACAAGAGACAGAGATTTATCCTGGGAAACCCTCATGGGGTAGAAAACCCAGCAAAGCTTCCTCAATATAGATGACCAGCAATATACAAAGATGAAACCCTGATACATGATCTCCTCCTCCACAATAGCAGACCTCTCCTCCACAAGTGCGCTATCCTCAAGTGTGTGAGTGTATCAAATGAGGAACACACATCCTCTATTTATACACTACTCTGATATGTATTTTACACAAGTACATGTAGGCTCGTATTTAACCATTAGGTTAAATACCCCATTATAACTGACTGGGCCGACCCCCACATGGTGGGTCTAATAACCCTAGTTACCACACCCAACTCGGAGGAATAAACATCTCCGGATTTATAGTATAATCACATCGGAGGTATGGAACATCTCCGGAATAAATAATATACAAATATAATATTCTTTGAAGTTACAATATTTCAACACTCCCCCTTAACGAGAAGGATATCATTATACTTGAATATCATAAACAAATAACCAACTATGCTAGTATATCTAACTTGATCAACTAGAAAAGGAAGGTTGGAAATGGGAAAAATGTCATTGTTGGAGTTAATCCGGTCAGTGGGGGTGGGGAGAACTTTGTTCTTTAAGATTATATCTGATCATACTTTGATGAATTTGGTTTTGTCACTCTAATCCAAATTAGGAGACCGAAATGGATGAGGCTTGCAAAATCTTATTGGTTACTGGTTGAAGATTTGGGGTTGGTGGTGACTAGGAAAAAGAATGGTCAGCCTATATCAATAGTCACTCAAATGATGGGATTATATTGAATCTTGAAGACGACGAGATTGTTTGGACAAGGAATGGATCAACAAGGCAAGTGATTGCTAAATATTTATATCATTCTATTGCTCATATCAATTTCAATGGTGAAATTAAATGGTGGTTCTCTGGTTTTTGGAATTTATACTTTCCTATAAGGGTTAAATGTTTATTTTGGTTTGTATTGGAAAACCAAAATCTCACTTGGGATAATTTGAGGAGGAGAGGATGGTGTAGTATGGATTTCTATTTTCTATGCAAATGTAATTGTGAATCTATTCAGTATATTTTTTACAACTGTCTTTTTTGTAGAGAAGTATGGTCTGAAATCTGCAGGTCTCTTCAAATTACCTCTATGTGGGGGACATGTGAGTTATAAGAGAATGTTAAGACCTGGAGTAGAGTTGTCAAGCATCACAAATCACTTCCTGCTTTTTTCTGCTGGGGCATGTGTATTTCTAGGAATAAGCACATCTTTGAGAATAAGCCTCTCCTTGTGGAAACTTGTGCACTTAAAATTTTGGGATTGTACAAGTATTTCCAGGTTGATATAAAAGGGAAGAAGTGTAGATAGTGCTCAACACTTACCAGTATCTACAATGCAACAATTGGTTATTTGATGGGGCTTCCAAACATGGAAGATGTGGCTGTGGTTGTGTGTTGAAGATCAATGATGATCATCGGTTCAATCTTTTCTTTAATGGTGGTTAAGGTTCCAACACCAGAGCAAAACTCCTGGCTCTGTGGGGATTACTTTACTTTTTATCTCTTCTTGGTATTGATTCCATTCACATTTATGGAGATTCAAAGGCCATTGTCAACTGGGCCAATGATGCTTCTATATTGCAAGTTCTCTCTTTACATAACTAGATGGATCATATCAAACTTCTCTTGTCTTCCTTTGATAATCTGGTCATAGAGCATGTCCACGAGGATCAGAACTCAAAGGATGATGAAATCTCCAAATCTGTTGTTGATGAACTTGAAGGATCTATGCAAGTGACTGAACATACATAAGGGTCAATTGTTTATGAGGTCTCTTTTCATTTTTTGAACTTAGCTGATATTTGAAGATAGTATGGCTATGAGACTATTTTTAATATTTTTTGGAGATGTCTAATAGAATTAACTGTAACAGATGGTTTAGACTAGTAAATCACTTTTATGTTATGATATAAATTGTAAAATTTTATCAAACTTCTCTTGTCTTCCTTTGATAATCTGGTCATAGAGCATGTCCACAAGGATCAGAACTCAAAGGCTGATGAAATCTCCAAATTTGTTGTTGATGAACTTGAAGGATCTATGCAAGTGACTGAACATACATAAGGGTCAATTGTTTATGAGGTCTCTTTTCATTTTTTGAACTTAGCTGATATTTGAAGATAGTATGGCTATGAGACTGTTTTTAATATTTTTTGGAGATGTCTAATAGAATTAACTGTAACAGATGGTTTAGACCAGTAAATCACTTTTATGTTATGATATAAATTGTAAAATTTTATTGGTTTCAAATAACAACTATTTACAATCTTTTTGAAAGTACTTTTTTCAAATATATTTTCTTTGATTAAGAGGAATATCAAGAAAAAAAATTTCAATTGAAAAAAAATCACACTTGAATGTAAAAAGTCAACCCTCACATCAAAATGGATCCATTTTCATATAAAATATTATATATTGACAAACTGAAATTATATATCACTTCCATATAAAATATTATATATTGACATACTAAAATAAGCATGAATATTGTTGCTACAATATATACTAAGTTTCATATAAGAAAATTATACTTTGACTAAATGAGGCTAAACCATGAATAATGTCACTTCAATTTATACTAAAATTTTCCATATGAAACATATAGTAAGTTTCATGTTGAAAAAAAATATATATATGTTGAGTAGTTGATCGTACACGAGAAGGTAAGATGATGCGAGGGGTAAGTTCCATAAGAAAAACTTGTACGCCAATGACTAATTGAGGCTCATGCATCATTATTGTCACTTCAATACATAAGAAGTTTTATATCATAAAAAACTTATGGTGAGTAAATCATAGTAAAATGACATGGTTAGATTGTAAATATGGATACTATGTGAAGGTTTAAAAAAAAAAAAATTGATGGAAATTGCAATTTTAGATTGTTAAAATTATAGTAATCAAAATATTTTATAGATAATTAAATTGACATGACTAACTGTCGACATATTATACCTATAAAATATGATAGGACACTTATCACACTGAGATTTAAGATTTGAATACTCACGATGACATATATAGGTGGGTCCAAATTGAGAAGAAAAGAGTAACGTTTCGAAAAACAATGATTGCAAGAGATTCATAAGCCATGACATACTAGTAGAGCTTTAAATATAGTATAGTTTGACACAAAAACTTGGGTTTTTGGCGAAAATACTAGTGTATTTTTTAACTTATGGCAATGCCTCCTTTCGACTTTTTGATCAATGTACTGAGATCTTGAGCTTTGACCAAAGATCAAAATTTTGGCATAGTCAATTATAGTACTAACAGATGGCATACTCCTTTTTTGAAGCGGGAGTATGAGTGAATACCAGGTAATAAATGACATTTTAAATCTATTTTCCTCTTGAATAGGGATGGTCAAGAATATGGAAAAATAATCCATCTACTATTTTGGACAGGATGGGCACCTTTTGGATTGCCTGCAAAGACTTTTCCATGTCCCCTTGTAAGAGATAAAGGGAGGTATGAAATATTTGGGGTATACATTGAAGGAAAATTGCTATAGGAAAGATGATTGGTCTTGGCTCAGTATAGTTTGTGAAGTTGATTATTAGCTATCAGAAAATGGAAGACACAGACTCTGCAAACAGAGAGGAGGAAAGAGGAAGAAATGGCTTGTGAAAACATAGCCTCTGGAGGAGTACATTTTTTATTGGTTCATGGAGCTATGCACGGAGCTTGGTGTTGGTATAAGATTGTGGAGCTTCTAGAAAAAGATGGTCACAAGGTGTCAGCCATCGATCTGAAGAGTGCGGGTACAAATCTTTCTGCCGCTGATTCCATCAATTCATTTGAGGAATATAACGAGCCTCTCATGCACTTCCTCGCCAAGCTCCCACAGACAGAAAAGGTCCCTCCATTTTCTGTTATACATTCATACTTTATGTTTGAATCTATTTATGCAGTGGGAAAAGAAGCTTGTAAGGATTTTAGCTCTTACATAGATCTAATTAGTAAATTATGAATATAGATATAACTGACAGTATGATTGGTTATTGGTTGCCTCTGCAGATAGAGCTGGACGAAGATATTTTAGAGAAGAGTGAATTTAACTTTGGCAATGGCGTTGGAGAACTGCCTACATCTACGGTAATAAGCAAAAAGTTTCAGAAGAATTTCTTCTATGGTACAAGTTCTACATGGGTAAGTTTATTTAGATCCACTTTAAACAAGAATTTATGAAGCATTATGATGGATCCAATTTTTTGAGGTGTCAATTTTTTTATCTGAAACTTAAAAATTTGATTCCTTTCTTGTTTCATATATCCCCATTTAAGTTTCAATTTTCTGTTCCTTTTTCAAATTTTAATTTTAATTTTTTATTTTTGGTAATATAGTGTTATCTTACTTAGACAGCATCTTCCTCATACTAAACTATAAAACATCTAACTCCTCTAAATGCAATAACCATTTAGTTATTTACAAATTTACTCTTTAAATGAACATTACTCAATTACTCAATAATTGAATGTTAACAGGATGCGAGTTTGGCTTCTCTGTTACTCCGACCATTTCCATTGATGGCATTTGTTTTTTCTTCTTATGAAGTTTTATAATAACTTATTTATCAATAGTTGTAAATAATGAAATTATATATATATATATATATATATATATATATATATATATATATATATATATATATATATATATATATATTGAATGTAAACAAGATAGTTGGAAAGAATGATTGTTACTTTTTATATATGTTCAATTCTTGTAAATGACACCAGTTTCTATGAGTGGGATTATATAATCTAGCCATACCTTAATTCTCGAGAATAGAGATCTAAAATCTGAACATATTTTTTAGATTGACTGAATTTCTATTTAATATATATCAAACCATTTTTTTCCCCTCTTATCCATTCATTAAAATATATTTTCCTTAATTAAAAAAATCCTTAATACATTGATTACATTGATGCTTTCTCCTTGACACATTAGTTAGGTTGATATTGTTGCACTTGACATTCTCTCTAATCAATGCAAAGTTTAATATTGATGAGAGGATGGTATTCCTTCTCTACATTATTTCCCCATTTCCCTTTTACCATTGTATTTTTTTTTTTTCCCATGTGGTTCACTTTAATCGGCTTAGCCGACCGCTACATCCACGAAATAATTTCCGACGGACCCGCCCCGAAGGGGTTTCCGCCCTGCAGCCGCTGCGTGCCTAACCCCAAGAGGATCTATGAGGATGGATCCCGTGACCTCGCATGCTGGGAGGCCTAACTTCCGAGAACTCAACCGATCGAGCTAACTCTTGGGGCTTTTTACCATTGTACTATTTGTGACATCTTATCCTTTTGTTGAAATTTTGCTTATTTTTCCATTTCCCTCTTATCATTGCAAAGGTTATTGATGAGAGGATGGTATTGCTTTCTCTACATTATTTCCCTTTTACCATTGTATTATTTGTGACATCTTATGTCTTTGTTGAATTTTTGCTTATTTTTCCATCCCTCTTACCATTGCATTCTTTGTGACATCTTATCCCTTTGTTGAATTTTTGCTTTTCGGTTAGTGGAGGATTGAATTATTCATTAGTTATCTTATCTCTAATCTCTTTGTTAGAATTTTTGCTTAGTGGAGGATTGAATAATTTATTATATTATTATTTTGTTAACTATATTTTTTTTTGTGATTATACAATATGCCTTCATCTTTCTCTATTTACCTTATTATTGCAATATGTTGTGTTATCCCATATTTTTTTGTGATTATGCAATATGCCTTCATCTTTCCCCATTTGCCTTATCATTCCAATATGTTGTGTTATCCCATATTTTTTTTGTGATTATGCAATGTATCTTCATCTTTCCCTATTTTCCTTATCATTTCAATATGTTATGTTATCCCATATTTTTTTGTAATTATGCAATATGCCTTCATCTTTCTCTATTTGCCTTATCATTTCAATATGTTGTGTTATTCCATGTTATACCTTTCTCAACTATCAACTCATTAGCTAAGCAAGGAAGCTTGATGCATTGGTTAGGTTGATGTATTATTTTTAGAAAATGCCTTTTACTCAAATAAAATAATTAAGCTTGATGGGATCCATTATTTATGCCCATGTGTTATACCTTTTCTTCGTTTCATGCATTGATTGTGGAGATTTCTTTTGGTTAGACATTTTCTTTAATTAATCCAAAAAATAATCCTATTGAGAGAAATTTCTTTGTGCCCATGTTCTGCCTTCCCCTTTTCCTTTTAGAATATGAGATGGATCCTTAATGTGATAGTGTTGATATGTGTTCTAGTGAGAAGGGATGTCGTGTTGACCTTGAAATGGATAATATTTCATAGCTTAGTTATTAAAATAATAAAACATATCATATGGAATATGTTTCTACAATGATTAGTCATTTTAATAAGTTTTATTTACTCTTGATGAACATTGAGATGGTATGTTATTGTCTAATTAATTGGGAGACGTTTCATATGGAACATAGAACAAAACACTTAATTGAGGCATTCACTCTCTTTAGGATAACTTTTTCAGTTGATTAAATTTATTTTTCAGTGGGTTACATCTATGTGCCATTAGCTAGACCATGACCACCAATGTGTTGATGCCTACAGAGGTAGGGCATGCCTTTTCTTCATGACATACAAAGGAAAACTAATCGGACATGAGGTAGTTTGAAAAGTGTCCTATAATTATGACAATAAAAAATGCACTACGATTAAGGAAGAATTCACAATGGCATGGATTCCTAATTTTGGAGTTAGATTTTTTTTTCAGTAGAAATACAAAACCTGTTTAGTGTCGAATTAAATTAAAATAATAATAAACCATAATTTCGGAGTTACATTTAAACTTCATTATTTTCCTTCACTAAAAAAATAATAATTTATTAATGAAAATATATTTACTCATAAATTAAAATAATTAACCTTGATTTTTTAATTAAAAGGACCTCCTTGGTATTAGCAATATAATATTCTCACAATGAAGACTTTGTTTTGGTATCCTAAATATTCAACTAATGTAAGATGGGTATTTCATTTACGAGGTTTATCATTACACCTTCTATGATAAATTTAATGTTGGTGTCAAAATTTTAATTTTAATTTTTCAATTAAAAATATATTTCATGAATAAATATCTCTCCTACATAATAGTAGGAAAGTAATTATATATAAAAACAGAAATATATTTTATTTGGGTTGTTATTGGCATCCATATTTTATTTAACAAAGATTCCATGTTTCATTTAGAAGGCTTTCACTAAGATACATTGATTTGAATATTGTTTTTTATAATTGGGATTGTTAATGATATTAAATGTAGCTTGTGCTATACAAGTCCTTATGAATCACACTTTCACATTATTAATTTGATTAAATTTTTTTAGGCTTGGTATACTTAGGACAAACATAGTTTGGTGGTTTTTGCGGTGATGTTATATGTGAGCTCCAAATTTAAATTGGCTAAATTGTAAAATATATTTATATAAATATACATTGAATTTCAATTTCAATTTCCATTCATGCATCCTCACATTTTAAATAATTTTTTTCATAAATAGTTACAAGAATAACTAATTTACTTCATAAACAATGAATGAACACAATTTTGGCATATTTGTATGGTTTATGTGTTATTGTTTAGGATCCCAAATTGGAATAGTTGGCACGTGGATGAATACATTGGATTATATATTGTTAAGTTAATAATAGAACAATAAGTAAGATCTTAGTTTTGTGATAATTACAAATTAACCAATAATTGGGTAAATTGAAAGCATTTTACTTCACAATTAATTAATTAATGCAACTTTTGTGTATTCGTAGGATTTATATGTTATAATTTACAACATGAAATAGTGCAACACTTGATTATTAAATTTGGGTAAATAACTATTTAACTTCATCACCAATTAATGAATGCAATTTTTCCCTATTTGTAGGATTGATGTGTTATACTTTAGAACATGGCACTTCTACCATTGAATTTGGGTAAATAACTTACTTCATATTTAATTAATTAATGCAAATTTTGCTTATTTGTAGTATTTATGTGTTAGCATTTACAACATTTACACCATGATTCCAAATTGGAATAGTTGGTGGTTAGATATTAGTTTTGGGTGAATATATATTTTACTTCATAATTAATTAATTAATGCAACTTTGGCCTATTTGTAAGATATCCAAATTGGAATATTTGGTGCTTGAATGATTATAACCTAAAATATATTAGATTAAATGTATTTTTAAGTTGATAATATAACAATGAGTTAAATATTAGTTTTGTAATAATTGCATATTAATAAACTACCATAGATCCATCTTAACACTCTATCAAGCCCCGAGTCTAGGGAACAAATCCCTTGAGGTGCAAAATCCTTTTTAGAATCATAACCTTCCTCAATAGATTTGATCCCTATCGGCCCTTTATAGAGCCATAGTTTAGATGGATCTATGCTGGTTTACTCAAAATGATTTCTTGATCTTTAACCCTTCTTCCCTTTTCTATTGAGAGATTTATGTTTGATTTAAAAAGGTCTTACCTTAGGATTTAGGATTTAGGATTTATGATGGTGTTTTTTATGGTTCAAAGTGTCAGATTATGTAGCCTGGATAGGTACTTCTACATGGGGTGTTTAGTATGTAGAAGCTGTTCGGAAAAGTGACTCTCTAGGCAGACTTTGTAAAAGTGTTTTTTGTAATACTTTATGTAAAAAGGTCAATTGTATTGGGCGGTAGCCTATGGTATTGGGTGTCCCATGGTATTTCCCATGGTATTTGCATAAAGTGAATTCTATAAAAGAGTCTATGGAGATTTGTATAGACACAATTGCAGGAGTGAGGCATATCTCTTGTGTTGTTCAAGGATCAACAAGTGATCAAATCTAAGAGAAGGAGTCTCTCAGAGGCTTCAGAGTGAGGGATTCACTGAAGCTATATTTTGTTGATATTGATAAGGATTTGAGCTCAGTTGCAGCAAGCGAGAGTCGGGACTCTAAGATCCAGTGTGCCATGTATGGAAGCCTAGTGTTGTTTAACAAATCTACAATAAAGACAAATTGTTTGCTGGTTTTCCTCATGGATTGGGATTTCCAGGGTAAATCTCAATGTGTCAAATGTGATGATTTCATGTATCTTTTCCGCTACCTAATTGTTAAGAATTCAATGTGTTATTAGTTAATAATTAACAGATTAATTATTCAAGATTAGTAACCAGATCTGAACTCGATATTTTCAACATCAAGAACATTATCTAAGTTTCTTTGAACATTTTTTCAGTAGTGTTTTTTTTCCAGTCGTTTTTAACGGTAGGTTAAGTTTATAATCTTCTAAGAGATTACTCTTTTTTTAGTTTTTCAAGTACTCAAAATTTTTATTTTGGTTTAATATTGTAGGATTTCCAAGTGATAAGGAGGATTTATTGACATTTGGTGGAGGGTTTATTAAAGAAATAGGTTCAAATCAACTATTATCATTAAATAATTCCTTTAAATTCATCTTTGAGATCCCATTGGTAAGAAAATTGTATAGTCCCCCAAAGCCATGCATCTTTTTAGAAATGACTATAAGTCTGTAAATTTCATCCATTAAAGAGGGAATAGTGTACTAAATTTTTCAATAATTTTGTATGAATTTATGATTTCTAGTAAAGAAAATATATTAACATGCTTCACATTTGAACCATCTACATTCTTACATTCTCATGGGTCTCCTTGAGAGGGAATAATCCTTTCTATATACTTTTCTAGAGACACCTAAATATATTAATAATATGTATTGTCCCTAGTTCTAACCCTTGGAATGTATTAAATCCGATTATGTAAATGATGTAAATAAGATAATATGGATTCTTAGTGAGGAGCTCAAGGTCAAGGCCAAACCAGTGAATGGCTAAGCATGTCTGTTGGTTGTGGATCATGATCTTCCTGATTTAGAGATGTTGTTGTTTCAGTCGTGTTTGTACCTCAGTTTGATATGCTATGCAGGTGGACTGTACACTCATCCTAGGGGGGGGGGGGGCATTGCCCCCCCATGGGGGTCCGGAAGAAAATGTAGCAGGTGATGTGTTACAAGATGCTTTTATTCTTGCATTAGATAATACTAGTGATTACCAGGTAGTAGATCCAGGGGCTTCATTTCATGCTACACCCCATAGAAAATTCTTTCATGATTATGTCCAGTTGATTTTGGACATGTTTTATTGGGTAATGATGAACCATGTAAAATCGTTGGAATGGGTAAGGTGTACGGTTGATTCCATGAAGATAGGTAACTCTTTTTGCCCAAATATGGTGATGAAAAAAGGAAATTTTAGCCATGTATTAAATTGAAGCCTCAAAACTCATATTTTCCATATGAATTTCAACATCCAATTAAAAAATGAAATGTAGAGAATTATGTTGGCTTTCCAATGATTTTTTTTAAATATACCAAAGTCATTTATTGTGTCAAATTTTCATTTAATGAAACGTGTGTCCTTATCAATTTGAAGAACAATTAATTAACAAGTGCCTTGTGTGTGTGCAAAATAATTTAATGTTGAATTAATTATTAAAAAAATGAAATATGTGAACATGATCTAGACAAAATGCACTAGTGCATACATATTTTTCTTATAATTTTTCTTGAAAATTTATATTTATTATTTTTTTTCGAAACTGACCAATGAATATTCCAGTCCCATTTTGCACACATGTGCATGTGTGCACCAATATTTCGATTGCTTACGTAAATTGCAAAACTAAAAATACACTTTTGAAGAGGACGCATTGATGTAGCGCTTGCATATTTTTTCAAATTTTTTGGATGTGTATTTTGAATGTTGTTGATTTATCTTTGAGCTCATTTGAAGTTGTCGACAGGGTTTTTCAGGGTAAGCTTTAGCATAAATTTAAAAAAGAATGACATACAAATATAAACATTTGTAAATTATATGTACATGGATAGAGGATTCGTTAACGAATCCAGTGGTATCAACTCTGCCCATTAATGTGCATTTAATGACATAGTTTAAGCCCCTTAAAGGCACACAAAATTTTCTTTCTATAGAGAAAAGGGCTATGCACCTATTTTTAGGGCCCTCGATCGAGGTATTTGCTTGATCGAAGTTCTTAAAATACCTCGATCCAGGGATTGAAGAGACCCTGATCGAGGTCTATATAAAACCCTCGATCGAGGTTTCTTGAAGCCCTCAATTGAGGTTTTGTAAAAAATGCTTGATCGAGGGTTGGTATGTGTAAACAAAAAAATAAAAAATAGACGAGAAGCGAGTTGGACAATTAATGTTGTCCAACCACCATTTCCACAAAAAAAAGAAACCAACCTCTATATAACCACTAAACAATTTCCCAACAACACTTGTTTAAATCATTGTTAGTTTAATTTCAATTAGATCTATGTGAATTTGATGTTGTTCAATTAGAGTTCATTACACATGCAGGAAGTTCTTTGTAGACCTACTTCAAATTCCATATTAACATATTGTTGTTTGTTATAACAATTGGAAGAAATACTTGTTTGTTGTCATTGAATCTTGATGGGGAGTAAAAGAAAATGACAAAGGAAGCATGCTCGTGAACAAAACGATGATGAAGAGCGTGAGAAGAATAGAGAAAGGATGAGACAACAAAAAGCAAGATTGAGAGAAGAAGAAGATGCACCTTTGGTGCAACAAATTCCAATGGAGGAAAACCAAGGTAAATTTTTGAATTACATGCTACCTAATTTAAATTTCATATTTTATAAATTTCTCTAATGATTAGTTATATACTAACTAATTTTTTTCATCTTAGCCTTACTATATTTTGTTTGTAATAAGATTCTTAACAATTTTATATTTAGATTACAATTTTAGTAACAATTTAAAAAAAAATAACTATTTCCTCAGATAATTTCTTCACTATTTTGTTTGTAATGAGATTCTTATTTATTTGTTAACTTTGTTATTTATATTTCAAAATTTGTAACAATTTTAAATTTAAATGGATAATTTTCAAGTGACTAACAATATTCAATGTTAATGGAACAATTTTCAAATTAAATGTTCACTTGATTCCATTTTTCAAGTTATTAAAAATTTTCAAGTAAAATGTACAATTTTCAAACTTTAATTTAACAATATTCAAATTAAATGTACACTTTTCACTAGGTTTATAGTACCCAAAATCCGATGGCATAAATGTCCGATTTTCGACATCATGTTGTCGACCATCCGACAAGCATCTTCTTTTTAAAACGTCGGTGGCCCTTCGACGGATATCCGACAGTAAAATAAGCGTGTTGGATTATGACATCTGCCTGTCTGATCTCCGACAATGCCTCTTTTAATAGTACCGTCAGATATCCGACAACGCGGGCATAATATAGTGTTGGATTTGCATTGTAAGAAGCTAGATATCCGACGTTGTTAGCCGTCAGTGGTATGGAAACTTCGTTGGATATCTTGGAATGGAGAGTTGGATATCCAACAATGCGAGCATAATATAGTGTCGGATATCCGACCCTGCGGGCATAATATAGTGTCGGATATCCGACTCTGCAGGCATAATATAGTGTCAGATATCTGACAATGCGGGAATAATATAGTGTCGTATTTGCATTGTAAGAATCGATATATCTGACATTGTTAGCCGTCGATGGTATGGCAACTTCGTCGGATATCTTGGAATGGGTATTCGGATCTCTGATAACGCAGGCATAATATAATGTCGGATATCCAACCCTGCAGGCATAATATAGTGTCGTATATCTGACCATGCGGGCATAATATAGTGTCAGATATCCGACCCTGCGGGCATAATATAGTGATAGATATTCGACGTTGTTAGCCTTCAGTGGTATGGAAACTTTGTCAGATATCTTGGAATGGGGAGTCGGATATCCGAAGACGATGTGTAATTTTTTTTTAAAATACAGAGATCCCGATGATCTTATCTCAGATCTAGAAATCATATTTGGGTGAACGATGTAGAAATCATATTTAAATATTTTGAAACAAAATGTTATAAATCAAATTGATCTTTGACCAAATTTAGCTATGGGAGACCTCTTTTTTTTTTTAAATCCAAATTACTTTTAAGTAGATTAAAGTTAATTTTTTTTAAAACCTTGATACATATATTGTTATCATTAGAGGGAACCCTATAACATCTAAGGCCAATTCCATTTTCAAAACTACTTTCCCTATCTCTCGCAAAGATGAGTTATGGTAAATTTCTTACTTGGAAAATTGTATTCAATCCATAACAAGCATTCTACTCTACAAAATAAAATTGAGTCCTTGGAGGAAATAACTTAATGTTTTTTTGTTTCATGGGTGGAGACAAAATTCTCATCTTCACCTACAACTACAAAATTGGATGGGAAAATTCTAGAATTGAAACAAAAGGAGCAATTCAATCCAAATTGGATCAACAAAAGGTAGTAGCAAGTTCCAATAAGATGTAACAAACTCGACCAAACAATTCCATTACTTTGTTGCTTCTTCTAAACACGAGGACACTAATTCACTACCACGCCAACATGGCTAGGAGTCGATCGTTCACCAAAATTCATACTCTAAAAAGTTTTCATCCATGCAAGTTCTTTACACAATCTAAGAAGTGACATGTGTGTTTAATATGCCACGGTTAGGATTTATGGGCTACAATTGGTAGAACGTTGACAATTATGGGCGAAGGAATTGACACTTTCAAACATGTCCATCTTTAGTTATCTGTAGATTAATAGGAGTTTCATATTTTATATGTATTTAGTTTTGATTAAAGTTTGATCCTAATGAAAATAAATTGAATGCATCTTATTAAATGAAGAGTTCTCTTTTACATATTTATTCTTTGAATACCATCAAGTCAAGATGGAAAAAAGGACAACCAAAATACCTCCTTTACCATTGAATGGATTTTTTTTTCTTACAATGTTAGCCATTCATTGAGCTCCTCTCTGTTTTGAGAATAATTTAATATTCTCTACTAAACAAGGCCAACCATGTGAAGGTGGAATCTCTTATGGCCCCTTCCCCCCCTCACATCACTCTCAATTCCCCATACCCAATGCATATACTTGAAAAAAAAAATTACGTGCAAATTCATGCAGATTTCATCATAAACAAACATTTACCCTTCATTCAATAAAAGCTAACATTCATTAAACCATTCATTCAGTCAGTCATCACATCCATTCAATAAAAGCTAACATTCATTAAACTATTCATTCATTCAGTAGGCCAAAAATCACGCATCACGTAATATTATCAAAAATAATTACACAATATTTTTTCAGTCACTTCTTTCTAATTTTTCTTCTCTTTACATAATCAACAAGAAGCTCATATTTTGGAACTTTTCCTCCATTTCATGGTGCTTCATCAGCTTGTCATGATGTCTGCTTCGTAGAGTGCTCGCGACATGGATTTTGCAGCAAGGGGTTCAGATTTGCTGCAATAATGTGAAAATGTTACATCGATATATTTTGTTATTATAATGAAAAGTATTTCATTTTAAAAAAACATTACAAAGGTGTTTTTAACCTATTGTGGCCACATCATGTTCTTCATATTCCTGTCCAGGCTCAACCTGTACAGTGTGACCCTCTACATGCTCTACAGTTGAAATATGGAGAAGTAAAATTAATGTTCACCATCTACAATGCTATATATAAAATTGTAGCATATGAATAAATTCATTACCAGGATTCAAAGCATGATTTTTGATTTGTTGTTGTCCCTCCTCGATATTAAGGGGATCATTGCTTTCCTGCTCAAAACAGACTCAATATTTTATGTCAATTACTTATAACAAATAGATTGCATAAGTAATAAATCTTCATTGAACTATACAGATTTTATATACCTGTGCACCAGATAGATCAGTACCAGAAGACTTTGTTTTCCCAGACAAGCTTTTTCAGTGATCAACAACAGCTCCAAAGCCATGTTGGAATCCAAGCTCCATGTCTTCCTTAGTGGGAACTTCTTTGAATCAGTTGGCCTGCATATTTGCATAACGTAATTAATTTACATTTTGCGGTGCAATAAAATGAAAAATAATTTACAATTTATTTTTTCCAGTATTTCCTTTGTGGCCTTTAATGTGTCTGATAGCCTATGCAAATGCTAAAATACATTAGATGTTCCAAATTCGATATAAAAATCATTAATAATAAGGTTTGGAATTACATTGTTGAAAGTATTGCTTACCTCCCTGTGCCTGGTGTTAGCTTTCCTTATTTTCTCAAAGCCCTCTCCTTTCCATCTTCCACTAGAGCTTTCTGCTCTCTAGTTGGAATCATCGGAAGGCACTCATACCTAGGGTTCCTTTCTAGGTGAAACATATATTGGTATTGGACAATCTTGATATGTTGTCCAGCATTTTTCAGGACCGCGGCTCGATCGAAGGTCTTGTTGCCGAACAAGCCAACCAACCGATTAGTGATCTCATATTTTAAATTTTTTGTTTGTCTATCACACCTTGTGCGAATGGTGGGACCGAAGATATCCAAGGACAAATCATTCAGATGTTTATGAAAAACATCATTTTCCTGCAAAACGATCATGCCATGATCATAATTAGTTGAAAAAAAATGTTTTATCAGTATATTACAATCAGATTATAAACACTAACTTGATCAACGTATAATTACCTGGGATCTTCTCTATCTTTATTGGAATGATATATTCGTCCACCAAAAATGTTGTCTTGATTGTACCCATGCTAGTGACATAGGGAGATCCAGGAAATGCTGCTTCAACAATATCAATACTAGGAGGCTTAGTGTCGACCCCTTCTTCTACACGATCTGGTGTGCATCGGTCACTAGTTGTCGATGCACTCACAACTGGCATCTGGGGTGTTGCAGAACGTGTTTACGACTGTTCAGTCGACAACAATGGAGAATCCGTCAATGCACGTGGAGACATTTTCTCATGATGCAACGTCTCTCCACGAGCATCACTAGCGCCAACACCTCCTTGACTACTGGTGAGTGGTCCCAGAAAATCCTGTAAATACAAACTACATTTTATAAGTTCACTATCATATAAAAGTCAAAATTATAAAGTTATAAATGAATTTATATTACGATTCAAGATTCCACAAATTACTTGCAAGGCATGAGATATCTTTGTCAACACTTCAATCCTGTCTTTAATCTCGTCTATCTGCGGAATAGTGAATAGAAAACAAAGGATATCCGCACTAATTTTTTTCAAGGTCTTCTTTATCACCTTAACTGGTTCTAGAGAAGAACCGGCAATGTCAACATTGCCCTGCAACAACTCATCCACTTGAAAAGCTATTAATTGTTGTGATGTTGTTTCATACAACGAATCATTGGTCTGCAACAAAAATATATAAAACACTACTAAGTTCTATCATGATAGATTCCTAAAATGATATTATCAAAACATATCTATCATGATAGATTCCTAAAATTACAACTAGGTTTACCTGATGCTTCGATGATGGTGTCATCTGATCCATAGCTGGGGGCTTTCCCAGATCATCCCCCTCCAAAACATAAGTATAAAACATTATCATAATGAAGCCAGTATACACATGAAAAATACATATATTACACACATTGCTAGATGGTACATCCTTCCAATTGCTACATTTATTGACCTTCCATGTGATCTTTTCCTTGATGGATGAGTGTCCTAGTCGATTTTTATATTTTTAGCATGGGGTTGGCTTGTTGAGGTAGTTGACTCCTCCATTTGGTGGAAAAATCCCTTTATCATTACTCTTTGGCACATTTATTAATGTATAACTAACTTGCATGCACATTTCTCTAGAATGATTACCTTATTTTGTGAATTTAGGAGTTGTTTTTATTCTTATGCACATGGATTTATGCGCATTGTTTGAGGTCTGTTTCATCCATGGAGGTTGTTATAACAGCTAAGAGTACCTTATTTGTTGGCTTCTTCGAGAAAATTCCCTAACTCATGTACTATTTTAGTCATGTTTGTTGTGGACAAGTTTGTTGGCTTCTTAGAGAAAACATCCTAACTCATTGTACTATTCTAGGCATGTTTTTGGTCTTCCAAAAGCATTGAGTCACAAATATAGGGGGGTGATCCCATAATCATGGATTCTTTGCACTTTCTTGAGGTATTTTGGATGAGAACTCCATAAGTAGAGGCTACACAAGGCATCATGGATGAATTTGTCAAACAATCCAAGTTCAAGGAGATACCTTGATTGGGAGAGGACAAGTGGCACATCCACTCATTTGCCCCTTTATTTGACTATCCATTTTTTACTTGTCTTTAGGAAGTTGTTAGGAGATATCATATTTTATGTTTCCCTAGAAGAGATCATGTTTCTAGAACTTGGATATTATTATTTATGTCTGAGGGATGTGGCCTTAAATTCTAAATAAGAGAAGCTCCCTCAGATTGTAATCATTGTTGAAAGTTTGAGTAAAAATACTTTAGAGCAGCTGTTGAATATTTTTTGAAGGCTTGCAAATTCAAGGGTCCTTTCTTGCTAATGCGTGCTTATGTTTTCATATAAAATTATTGAATTTTGATGTTGTTAATTGCTTGAAGGGATAATTGTAAGTTTGTAACACCCAATTCTACCCCATTAGAAGGGACTAAGTGTGGGTCTTCCCCTCCTATGTTGCTTTGTTGTTTTATTTCTGAATGTGTTAAATTTTGCAGGCTTCATCTTAGTTAGAGTTCTTGTAGTTTTTGTATTCCATTGTAAGGCATACCCTCAATGCAAGTTTTAATAGGTGCACCTTGGCAATCCCAAACCTCCCAGGAATATTTTGCATTATAAAACAACAAATTAGAGCTGGTTGTAGCATGCTTTTGCAACTCTGTTTTTCCTTAATCATTAATAGTAAAGAAGTATGGGAGAATAAAATAGCCCTTTATTATTCTAGGGAGTCTTCTATGTACCTATAAACATAGACTCTTGGTATAATTATCTTGATAAGTATTTGCAACACAACATCACTCCCAATTTTCTAAATTTGAAACAAAAACTGATCATTGATGCTCAATTCCTCATAGAATCAATTAACAAATGGAATCTTTTTTCTATAGGAACTACGATGGAGTACTGCTAGGGTGTCTTGAAAAATAGAATGTTGATAAAGTCCTTACATAATTGCATGCTAGACTTGTTGAAGGTTTCACTGGTGATATTATTACAACACATAAGATCGTGAAGGTTGGATACTACTCGCTGACCATTTTCAAAGACACACACACACATATGTTTGATTATGTCAAATATGTCATAAGTGTGTTAGATGCAAACAAAAACCAGCCATCCCACTACAACTTGTTACAATTGAGGAATCATTCAAGCAATGTGGTTTGAACATTATAGTGTGAATAAATTCTAACTCAGCCAAGCAACACAAGTACACGTTGAATGCTACATACTGATTGACATGATAAACTGATATTTTTCCTTTGATAAATATCAATGAATTGACGATCATCCAATTTCTAGAGCAACATTTGATTACAAATTTTTATGTTCCATCAACACTCATTTTTATAATTCTAATTACTTTTCTTCTTTGAAGTTAATAAAGTTTCCTTTAGATAGAAAGATTATTTGATGGCAGTCATCCAACTATTAACCTCAAAGAAATAATGTAGATGAGTCTACCAACACAAATAATATTTGAATCATCAAGAAGACTATAGCTAACCATCAAAGAAATTGGTGCAATGCCTTATCAAACACCCAATGGGATGATAGAGTGACTGTTAACACCCAAAAAGTGCTCACTAGCTCATTCCCTTATTCACATGACCCATTTGTCTACTTTTCCACCATCTGAGCCTCTCAAACCAACAAAAGGTCACCAAAAGACCTTAGTACACCCATTTTTCCCACTCAAAAAGATTATTTTTCCTAAAAAAGCATAAAAAAACCCTAAAAAAAGGTCCAAAATTCCCAAAAATATTAAAAAGGGAATAAAAATATTAATTTTATTCAAAAAAGGAAAAAGGAGGGAAAAGTACCTAAACCATGCTGGTCAATACCATTGGTTTCCACAAAACCACAAATGGTATTCCCCGCCACCAAAACCTATAAAAAGGTGGTAGGGGCTCCTCATTTCACATCCATCCATATTCCTATCCTCATGCTGCCAAAATCTCCCTTGAGTTTTTGGCCATTGTAGCAACCTTGGATAAAGGACCCATTGGAGATTAGAGCTGCTCACCATTGGAGCTACTCAACAACCTTCATCACTTGGAGGTATTGTTATTGCAAGCACTTGCTTGCCCCCATTTTCAATACAAATTTATTTTCTATATTTCTTGTTCTTGTTTTTTAATTCAAAAATGCACATGCTAGTTTAGTTTAGTTTAGATTTAGTTTATTGTTTTTGTTTAATATTGAGACTGCTGCTACTAGTTAGCAGGTGCCTATAGCACTAAGCTTGGTTGCAAAACCAAGCCAATAGTTTTTGGCGACTCCACTGCTTTTCGAGTCTTTAGATCTCACTTTTGCTTTAGATCTTAGTTTTTGATAGTATTAGGTAGGTTAACTCATCGATCTGCCACCCTAGACAGCAGATCCATTGCTGTTCTAGACCTTGGCCCATTTTTTAGCCATTAACAGCCCAAAATTTTTAATTTTCGGGTTCATTTTTCAGCATTCGCGTACGGCTTTCGCCTCGCAGATTTTTTTCCAACAGTCGCGTGGCTCATCCCGACTGCGCGGTCGTTTTCCGCGCGGTTCACCGCGGCTTCGCGGCCATTTAGCGCGCTGCACATTGCGGCTTCGTGGACATTTTCCGTGCTGCACATCGCGACTGTGTGACGAAATCCTGCCCTGTCCATCACGGCTTCGCGGCCGAAACCTGCACTGCCCATCGCGACTGTGCGACAGAAACCCGCGCTGTCCATCGCGGCTGTTCTGTCAAAACCCACGATGCCAATTTTTTCATTCGGCCGATCCGTTTAAAAAATTAATTTTTTACCGTTTTCTCTACCCACATAGCACATTTTACATTACCAAGATTCCAGCATTGTTTACAGCCATAGGAAAATTTTACTATTTAGAATGCATTTTGAAAAAGTCTTTTTAAATATTTTCAGAAATTGAAAGAAGGATTTATTTGCATTTTATCTAGATTAAAATTTTTACTGTTTACTTCTTTGATATTTTTTCCCATAGAAGAATTTTAAAAGAAATCCATTTATTTCGTAAAGAAGTTATATTATTTGCTTTCCTATTCCAAAATATCCTTTGTTTTTTGAATAGTCTTTGCAAAGCATTTAATTTCCATTTATTGAAAAATTCATATTATTTCCTTTTCTATTTCAAAATATCCCTTGTTTTTTTATTACCTAGCATTTACTTTTTCAATTTCAATTTAAAATATCACACGTGCACCCACTCAAACACTAATTTTAAACTGATCCTTAAAACTTACCCTAAGTTCAACCCACTTTTAACCCCACTTGGGGAACACTAAAAGAACTTTGTAGCTAGGTAGTATTGAGGGGATAGGTGTTCCAATAACACCCCTCAGTTATTACATCTGAGACATAGTTGTTGTCCACTAGGGAACCAAAATTTGGTAGTATTTATTGGCATGGTCACATTCGGTTTATGGGAAGGCCTCTCCCCTAGGAGGGTTGAAGTCACGAGGATGGTTCCGGAAGCCTGAGTGGAATACCAAAATCCATTCAGTAACCGAAGGGCTACCATTCGCAGTTCTCGGGATATCCCTATATGGGGGTATTGCGGTAAAAGGACCAAATGGCAGATTTACCTTTTCTCGACGTGTCATGAATGGAGTATCCTAGTTGCCATTCTTTAGGATTGATTACCCGGTGTCCCTCCCGGTAGGGGGATATCTAGCCGTTGACTCAACACTCAATATTGTCTGACTTGGATTTCATCACCTTGCAGATAATATAGTTTGTTGATTCACAATACTTTTAGTCAGGTGTTTGCATGATACAATCCACCTTTGGTCTAGTTACACCTATTTTTTCTAGAAACTGTTTGCATGTTGGTACTCTAACCATTTTTTGCATCCCTCCACTTATTATAGCACAACTGCTATAATAAGTACCTTTTTGAGGTTGATTTTTTGGCCTGAGAGCCTTCATTTTCACTCCCCTTCTTGCACCCTTGGTTGCATTAGGGTTTTGAGTTTTTTATACATTCCCATTTTACACATAAGATTTTTTACACAAAAACTTATTTCTCACCATTGAGAATTTTAGACGCTCTCGTCGTCTTCAGGGAAAACTCCCAGAGTTCAGTCTACTTGGCTCGCCACGTCACAGATGCCGAGCCTTATCCCTTAACTCGACACATCGTCGGTCAACCATACATTCATCCGATTCTGACACGCCTCACTTCACATTTGATTTAGCGGCAGAATCAGAAAACCCCACTGCGTTATTCCCAACCAACCTTATGGCTGGAACACCATTTGACCCACTTTTTACCAGCACCATAGGAGAGATGTCCATCAACCCTTCTACTGCGGTGCCATCCATGGAAACCACCACCCCCCTAGGTATGCCTAATATGGCGGACACTCCACATTTAGGAATGCCCAACAAAGGGCCACCTCCTGTTATAGGAATCCCCAACACAGGGCCACCACCTGTTATGGGTATGCCGAACATAGGGATCACACCCCCTCTCGGTTCCACAACCCAGATTCTAGGAATCACCACTACTATTCCTAACCCCGGTGTAACCCATGTTGCACTCAGAAGCACTGGCCCATACCAGACCACACCTATTGGAGGACACATACCTTCAATACCTAGCATACCTTTAGGCGCTACTGGACCCTTACATCATACGACCATGACTAGGCATGTCCCAATCCCAGTCACTACATCTGCTAGCTTACCGTACATGGCGAGTCTAAACTTACCAAACTTAGCCAGGCTCACCAATGATCCTATCAGACATGATCTTGTGTGGCCTCAAATGCCCACCAAACTCCCCTCCGACATCCCTAAGTTTGAGGGCAAGGCAGGTGAGGACCCACAGAACCATATCATGTCCTTCCATTTATGGTGTTCCTCCAACTCCATAGTGGACGACTCAGTCCGCCTCCGTCTGTTACAACGCACCTTCACTGGCTCTGCAGCTAAGTGGTATATCGAGTAGCCCCATGGGACGCATGCCACCTTTACCTCCCTTGCCTTGACCTTCCTGCAGTTCTTCCAGTTACCTGTCCACTATGATGCGGGAGTTGAGATCCTACTGTCTTGCAGACACAACACGGCCACCCACATCACTGACCACATTCATGAGTGGTGTCGACGCCGAAGCCTCTGCAAAATCAAGTTAGACGACCGTATCTTCTTAGATTGGTTTCTCAAATCCCTTCTCCCTCTCATTGCGAAGGATGTGGCATCCGAACGACCCCAGTCTGAAGAAGAGGCCATCCTCAAAGCCCAACAATTTGACCTCATTTACGCCCAGTCGGGTTATCTGTATACCATTATACCGGACGCCCCTCGGGGCAATTCATCCCAACACGATGCATCGGGGGCATCCCATGCCGCAGATGGCATCATTGGTGGCATTGCCTCGCATCCCCAACCATTTTCCATTGCACGTCCTAGCCATGGACCCGACCTTTCGCGGGCTACATCTCAATCTAGAGCAACCAATTCATATGCTCCCATGGCACATCACCACCATACCCACGGACCCTCATGTCCACCTCAGTGCTTTGGTCATGCACCACCCGCATACGCCCCCCCATCCGCACCTCAACCAATGTATTACCCACAGCGAGCTGCAACAGCTAGCCCAACACCTCCAATAGCTCAGGGTTACCAACAACCCTAGCAGGTAACTGGACCACCTCCAGCCCCACCAGCTTATTATGCACCGCAACCTGCTCCCGCACCTGCGGAAAACCAAAATCCTGCCGCTGCTCAAGGGCAAGTGTACACACAACACAATCAGCCCCAACATCAAAACAACAACAACAATACCCCCGCCAACCAAAACCCTGATCGACCACCGAAACAGGTTAAGAACCCCAATCTACGAACAAACCACCCATGTTCCATATGCGGGGTATACGGCCATTATACACACACTTGCCCCCATTTGAGGCGAGCACGCCAACTGTGGTTTGATGACGCCCAACGCCAAGGGCACGCTGCACAACCAGTGCCACCTCCTCAACCACAACCCATGGTGTTGCAGAATCCTTTGCCCACACAAGGAGTGGTGAACACTCATCTGTTGGATCCTCCTTAAGGAACCACAACACCACAACAACAAATCACATATGGTGCACACACAAACCAACCAATGGATTCAAATACTCATCATCTCCTTATGATGTCATCGTCCGACATGCATCTCCAAATGCGTCGAAACCCATACGCTCCCATTGCACCTACAAATGTTCTCCCTATGATTGAACAACCAGTTCAGAATGCACCTACATCATTCGTCTCCACAGTCAAACCTAGATTATACTCCGACATGTCGATGACTTCTACATTCCAATCCATTCCACCCCCGTCACCCGCGATCCACATCTCTGACCTCTGTAGTCTTTCTCACAATACACAACCACCCTTGTTACCCAAACCATCATTGGTACCTAGTCACATTGGTGTTACATCCACCCACACAATCCCCTTCCTATTCCCTCCATCGGGAGTAGTAAGCGCCCCGGTTATGGCTACCCTCAGCCTCCCCGGGTTAACCTTAGGCTTACCCGTGTGGTATATTTCTCCTCCCATTCCTCCGCCAACACCAAATGTCGTCCTACAACCAGTGCAACCCATTGTCACTACTAGTAAACCACCTCCCGGTGTCACTACCCCTTCGTCATCTACGAATCCCCCTCCTCTTATCAAGCCTACTGGGGGCATAGGCCCACAACCATACACTGATGTACCCCCTCCCAAGACATTTAAACCCCCCCCCGTGTTTCGTGCTCCCCCCAAATGTTCGTTGTGTGATGAGTTAGGCCATCCGACTCATCAATGCCCATAATTACCTACATTACAGGAACACATGCAAATGCTTGACGACGACCCCAACATCCTGGTTGTCGAACTAGATCCAACCCCTAAGCCTCGTGATAAATCATTGCCCACAAACCATCCTTGTGCAATATGCGAAATCTACGGCCATTATTCACATCACTGCCCCGATCTCCCAGATTACAGAGCAGCCTTGTACGAATTGAATAATGCCGACCTAGAGATATCTCCTCCTAAAATTGAGGAAATTCATCCTCCACCATCTTCCTCCTTGGAAACAATTAACACCATTTACACAGTTTCCACTAGATACCCCTCTATCCGGTCGGCCCCTTCCGTTGATCCCTTTGACACACATGTTCAACCCTTTCAAATCTATGAGGAAACCACATGTCCACAACATGGGGGCAGGCCCAAAACCTTACCTACTCATCATCATCATGATTCTCGTCAGAGATACTGGGGGCATCCACACCACAAAGGGAATCCCCCATCATCATATCATCACTTCAGTATGCCACCACAGCCCACAGCCTCATGGTATAACACCCCGCCAGCAGTTGCTCAATGCCCTATTGATCTCTCTCTGAGACAACATCTGCACCACATTGACACCTATGAGTTAGGGGGCATAATAGATTACCTCGACCCCGGGATAGGGGGCATGATCAATCATTTTGAACCTTCCCCATCATCTCTATCTCAACAACTCAATGAGCCCATCGTTCAATCCAACACATATGTGATCCAAAATTCACAAACCCCATGCACATAGCATGGGGGCAAGTCATTAACCCTGCTGACTTCTTCACATGCGTGATCTCAACCATTTTTTGAGGTCACATATCACTTGTATATTCTATTTGATTTGATACACCTAGTATTCTCCCCCCGCGGGTCATCATTTATCCCCACCACTGCATCCTTGGCTTGGTGGGATCACCTTTATTTGTAGCCATTTTTTAACCTAGTTATTTGCTTTGACCATTCCGGAGTCCTTATGACCTCCGTTTTTCGCACCATTTGCACCGTCGGATTCATATTTCCGCGCTTGTGATGACGCTTGAGATCATTTCTCGCTCTCACGCCTAGATTTTTTGGGCATGTTTTTCCCATGCCCCCTCGCTACCTCGGTTTGCGTGCCACATCGGTCGTTCTCCATTTTTAACAAGTCTTATATCACCGGATTCAGTTTTTCGCGCTCGTGATGACGCTTGAGATCATTTCTCGCTCTCACATCCAGTTTTTTTGGCCATTTTTACCATGCCCCCTCGTTGCCTCTGTTTGCGTGCCACATCGGTCGTCGTCCATTTTTGACATGCCTTATATCGTCGGATTCAGTTTTTCGTGCTCATAATGATGCTTGAGATCATTTCTCTCTCTCACCCCATAATTTTATGGGTATTGTTTCAAAATGCCACCCATCACCTCGGTTTGCGTGCCACATTGGCCGTTGCCCCTTTTTTGACAATCTTTATGTCATCGGATCCAGTATTCCGCACACATGATGATGTTTGAGACCTTTTCTCGCTCTCATCAGCCACTTTTTGTTTGGTATAATTTTACCCCTTTTTCGGGCCGAGCAATCCCTTTTACGAAAAAGGCACTTAGGGAGTTTATGTTAAGCTCTTTTCTGACTCCTAAAACAATGAAAAGATCGCCGAGCAACCTTGCTTCCTTTCATGCTCGCTAAACGTATCTGAAAGGGCGTCTACCTGGTATAAGTTTACCCCTTTTCCGGACCTTGTAGACTAATTACGAAAAAGGAATACTCTAGTCACATCGGCTAGAAGAGTTCTCCATCTGCATCATTTTATGCTTTTTCGGGCCTTGGAGACTAAACTTACGAAAAAGAACACCAATGGAGTCCCCTTACCGCTTTCAGACTCTCTAAAAATGAAAGCAACCACGAGCAATCACCATTCTGGGCTCGTAAAACCAACAGGACAGTAATCATAACCACTGCAGAGTCTTCTTATTGTTTTCAGACTCCTTAAAAATGAAAGCACCAATGAGCACGAACAGTCCTGGGCTCACAAATCCACAGGACAGTACCATTTTAGAGAACACTTTTATCCCTTCTTGGAGCTCATTAAAACTACAAAGAAGGACCCAATGGTGATTCTCGGTGCCACGACAGATTACGTCTACTCATATGGCAGCTTCCCGATTTTGGTCGCCTTTGTTCAGAGTATTCTGCAGTATGTCACCTTGAGAAGCCCTCGACAGCACCCATCAGCTTGATTAGCCCCCAGAGTCAATACATACCCTTCAATCCCTAACAGCAGTGATACCAACACCTACAAGTCAGTTCCCTACGCTGCCAGGTCAACCATGTCATCATGCTCTAAACAAAGGAAGTTGAGTCTACCCACTACATGACCCCAGTTACTTCCCATCCCCATAAGTATGTTAGTCCTACCATCAGTACTACCACACTTCAAATCTACACCTCGCACTCCTATCAAGGAAACATCATTGCCTTGTTAGTTGCTGGTCTCCCTCTGTCAACGACAACCAAATTTATTCCAGAGGATAGACCTAGAGGTCCCTGTGTCTTGGACTCATCACCATTTATGATGAGTGCCTATGAATCATTTCGAGAAGAGTCCTCAGTGCTTCTACAAATGGGTGTTTCTCACATGCTCGACTTCAACACCTTGATCGCATCGTTGAGACTCGCACAGGGCATCGGTCCGTTCAGTTATTAGTTGAAGACCCCGGATACTTCCTGACTCCTCCACACTTGAGAGTCTACCTATGGATACAACCAGTTACACTTTTTCTATAGATATCCGGGTTGCGCATGGCGACAGTATTCAGATGTACACCATTTTTATACTCCCTCGAGTATACAGTCACATATACTTCCTAGAGATGGCTTATAGTCATTGCGTCCCTACAGATGTTGGACACCTTCAGTTTCAGCAGTTCATCAGTTATTCCAGTGTATCAGTTATTGAGATCAGTCATGTCATGATCATGAGTACATCCCAAAATAATGTCCTCTCTGGACCATTATGATGTGCCAGTAAATTTTTTATGTATTAGATCCCCCTTCTTGGGACTAATTATTATGTACATGTCTTGATACGAGCATGGGTATGCCCGCCTCGTCCATTATCAGAGATTATTCCTCATCCATATTGAGGCCATATAATATTGTTTATTTTTTGCAGCTTCCAAGGGCCGTGGATCCAGTCTCCAATCGGTCTCTTCTCCTCCCCAAAACCCCAGAAAAAAGAAAAAAGAACTATGATGTCTATCGGCCATACGATGAGCTCCTGCCCTCACACATCAGGGGGCAATCTATTAACACCCAAAAAGTGCTCACTAGCTCATTCCCTTATTCACATGACCCATTTGTCCACTTTTCCACCATATGAGCCTCTCAAACCAACAAAAGGTCACCAAAAGACCTTAGTACACCCCTTTTTCCCACTCAAAAAAATTATTTTTCCTAAAAAAGCATAAAAAAACCCTCAAAAAGGGTCCAAAATTCCCAAAAATATTAAAAAGGGAATAAAAATATTAATTTTATTCAAAAAAGGAAAAAAGAGGGAAAAGTACCTAAACCATGTTGATCAATACCATTGGTTTCCACAAAACCACAAATGGTATTCCCCACCACCAAAACCTATAAAAAGGTGTTAGAGGCTCCTCATTTCACATCCATCCATATTCCTATCCTCATGCTGCCAAAATCTCCCTTGAGTTTTTGCCCATTGTAGCAACCTTGGAGAAAGGACCCATTGGAGATTGGAGCTGCTCACCATTGGAGCTACTCAACAACCTTCATCACTTGGAGGTATTGTTATTGCAAGCACTTGCTTGCCCCCATTTTCAATACAAATTTATTTTCTATATTTCTTGTTCTTGTTTTTTAATTCAAAAATGCACATGCTAGTTTAGTTTAGTTTAGATTTAGTTTATTGTTTTTGTTTAATACTGAGACTGCTGCTACTAGTTAGCAGGTGCCCATAGCACTAAGCTTGGTTGCAAAACAAAGCCAACAGTGACCCCTAAAGATGCTTTATGAACATCCCCGTATTTTCTAGTGTACAGTAAAGAAGTTATCCTTCCTCCTAATATTTGCTTACCCTCTCTCCATTTGTCTCAGTATTTACATGGATAAGCTTTCCCGACCATTCAAAGTCAAATCAATACCTTATTAAAGTTATAAAATAAAGGGAGATGACCAAGAAGAAGTTTGTAGTTCACCAAAAAATTGTTAAAATATGGTTTGATAAAACATATGTAGGTGACAAATACTTTCAGGTGGTAGAGCTGTTCCTGAAGTGGGATAAACTACCTGAATAGAAAGGAAAACATACAACATAATCTTGTAAGCTATTTAAGGCATTGCTTCACAAAACTATTTGATTAAAATATTTTGCGAGGCATCTAATATTTCAACATAATGGTGAAACACAAACTTGGTTAGGTGACTAGCCCATGAGTAGCTCAAGTTTCAAGTTTTGAATAGCTTATTGGTTATCTATAAGATCCCACCCACTCATATAATAGTGATTGATGTATTCATGAGATTAAAATATGGTACACAACATTAAATATAAGGGATATATAAAACATCACTCAGGTAAACTTAATCAATTCTCAAATAGTAGAATCACCCATCATGTATTTAAAGGGTCACTGATCTACCCCATTCACCTCTAGCTCAAAGTAAAATTAAAAGATAAAGGATTGGGAATGAAGTTTTGGATCATTTGGGATATTTAGTTATCTCCCCTAGGGATATGGACGCTCATTGGTAGAAAAGTAATTCCTATGCTATTGGGGTGATTCTGTAGGAGCTATAGATGTTCATTGGTAACAAAGTGAAACCAAGAAACATGAAAAAATAACCTAATAAAATATTTAACATACTGGATCTACAAAAATTATGTGGTACTATTTTAACATATGAGACTAAATTGAAGTAGGGATTACTAACATGTAGGGATGACTAGAGACACTTCCAGCTTGTTCAAATCATGGATATTTGATAGAGACATTTCCAACTTGTTCAAATCATGGATATTTGACACACTCTACTTTTCAGAGTTTGACATAGTAGAAATACGAGATGCTTTTGCACTTCCACTCTCTTATACATACATTGGATGTAAAATTCCCACTGTACATACATTGCTTCTCCTAGAATTTAGAGGTATCAGCGAGTGTTGTGAGTGGGTTTCATCCTGCAACATGCTATGGGGTCCGTGGCATGATCTATTGTGATTCATTTACCTTCTATATGTCAATCCTTCTCTAAGTATCACCCTACTTAAAGTGCATGGGAATTTCCCTAGGGGTTGAGAATACTGCATAGGTGCTCTAATGCCATGTCTACCTTCTTTTCCCAGTCTTGGATTTGCAAGATCTAATTTGAAAAAATGGTGAAATAGTTAATGAAAGACAAATATAGTTGGCCATGATGATATCTATGAATAGTATTATTATATTCTATATATTAAATTTCAATTCTTAACAATTTCCATGCATTGCAAAAGGAAACAAGAAAACCATAATCATCTCCTAGGAAAAGCTAACATAAATTCAAAATGGTGATTCTCTTAGAGGATTAGAGGTCCTCCCTCAAATGCAAAAGTGCATGGGATTTTAGACATAAGTGGAAGAAATGGAGGAGTATTTCGTCTTTATTGCAAAAAGGATAGGTAGGACAAGCAATTTCCATTTTAGACTCCTATGGCCAAGACTTACAATATGAGAGACTAGGAAAATAGGGCCTTTTTGGACCCAAAATAAAGCTTTTTAGTACAATTTTGTCTTCCTATCCAACTAGTCAATTTAGAGTTGTGGTCCATTTTCATTTAGCTTGTCCTTAAATTTGTTAATAAAACTTTGTTTAGATTCCTCAATTGATATTTTCATCTTATATTGGGTGGGCCTAGATGTTTTTTTCTATTGTGCGATGAC